>JAFJYI010000172.1:1200000-1668618 GCA_019022655.1 Acacia acuminata | reverse complement strand
CATTAAACAAACGGCATGTGCTATAATTTATAGCAGTGGACCAAAGATAATTAACAAACCAAGATACTCTGAAATTTTTTTTTTATTTTTCTTCTGTTTCTCCCCTTTTAAAGAAAATTATGGTCTTTCCTTTCCTACGTGTAATTTTGCAATATAAGCTTGATGAGGGTAAAGATAAAAGCAAACATAACCTAAGGTTATTATTATTATTATTATTTTTTTAGGGCTAAAGTATAGCTTTAATAGTATAAATTTAGGGTTTAATGTTTCTACTTTTCTGCAAAATATTTTTTCTACCACACTCACATAAACATGAGTGTGTCTCACTAATATTTTATCTCTCTTCTCTCTACAATGGGACCCACTCACTTTTTTGTGAGTGTGGCAGAAAAAAAAATTTCTGCAGCAAAAAAGAAATATTCAACCCATAAATTTACATCAAGTTTCAGTTTAGTCTTTTAATTTTGATACTATTATTTTCATTTAACAAAAAATGCTTACTAAAAAAAAATTAAATAGTGATTTTACAATAAAACGCTAAAAAAAACAAGTTTATACTTTTTACAATATAAAATTAAAATAAACCTCAAATTTGCATGTTTCTTTTATTTTTATATTATAAAAATGATTATAACTGTGATCTGTCAACATTTAAGTGTAAAGTCACTATTTTTCATTAATTAAGATTAACAATGTTGTAACATCTCAAATTTTGAATATTGGTTTAATAACAAAATGAAATAAAATAGAAAAGATGTTTCTAAGGTATTTTTTAGGCTCACAGAGATTACTTAGAATTTAAATGCTTAAAAAAATGAATTATGAGCCAAAAGCCTATCATATGAGAATTTGGGAAATAAAGGAGAAGTATTATTGTAATTATTAACAGCCTGAAAAAAGAAAACATTATGGAATGTTATTATGGGGATTTATAAAAATGAGAAGAGGGCTTTTTTTTTTTTTTTTTTTTTTTTTTTTTTTTACCAGAAAACAAATTATGAAAAGATTGGTTCCCAAAAAGTTGTGTAAATAAATTTAGAGCTAGTTATTAGGAGTTAAGGGCCTACTTCCTTTCAAAATTCAACCAAAAATAGTTAGAGGTTCATTTTTAGTATGAAACTTTTAAGTGTTAGTGGGCCTAAAAGGTCTGGCCCTTGTAGGGCCAAAGGCCAGCTCTTTTAGGCCCGTATTTTTTTTTAAAAAAAAAATTATTTCTATGATGATAATATTATTAAATTTTTTTAATTTGTTAATGATGTTACAAATATTTAGAATTAAGTTTCATAAGAACATCTTGTCTTAAGATTCCTAAAAATAAAATAAAAAAATAAAACTTATCAAAGATATTTCTTATATCATAATTATTCATACTAACTTTGTATTTTTTGACTTATTTTCTAGTGATTGTTTTATTCATATTTATCTTGTGCTGTTTATTTTGTTGACTACTTACACTTTTTAAGACATATTTATAAGAAGTATTTTAAATTTTGTTAAATCTTCTCATTAATTGTAATTTGGTATGACACTAATTTACCTTTGATTATGACTTAGTGATTGTGTTTGTTTGTTGTATGATGCGTGTTGTTTAGACCTTAATGCTAACAACATTGATTTGTTAAATTAGAACTTTGATTGTTATAATTGACTAATTATATTTATTTGGTAAAAAAAAACTCAGAAAAAATAGTTAAGATTTAGAAAAATATCTTCCGACATTGCAAGGCCGATATTGGCCCCTTGCACTCATAGACCGAGCCCTTGAAAAAAATGTTTTTCTTTTTCTCGGCGCAAAAGGGTGGCCCTTTAAGTCATGACCCTTCAAGGGCTAGGGCTAAGCCGCCATAATTCCAAGCTCTAGTTGCATGTGATGAAACGCCATTGTTTGGTGTTGTTTAAATTAATGGGGCTAATATTTGAATATGGAATTTCAGCTATGATGTGGGTGCTGTTCGGTTTTCTTGTTGGAGCTATAGAGGATTGCTTACATGTTGAAGTTAATTAGTATATGTAATATTGGTTGCAAGGTGATGGAAGCTTCAAGAGTTCATTTTTTTTTTTTTTTTTTTTGGCCAAAAGAAATTATAAGAACGTATTGTTTGATGTTTCCCAATGTTAGATAAATATCTCAAGTGATTAAAGATTGCCTCAAGACTCAAATATGGTGTTTTAAATATTAAAACTGAAGGTGGAAAATTCTCAGGTTTAATGAAGAATGTTGTCCGTATTTTTAAAGGTGTACAAGTGATTGGCTATAAGAGGATTCAATTTTATAATCTTCTCTTCTAAGCTCTGTCATGAACAGCCAATGTTTTCATAAGAAATAATTGAGGAATGTCGGAAATTCAAGTATATAAAGCATATGGAGGTGCACTATGTAGTTGAATGAAGTTTGGGAGTTAATTTCAAACTTTGTGACTTAAGGATAAAAATGATTACTGTTTTGATGCTAAAAGTTATGATAAAGTCATCATAAATTGAAAAATCTTATATTTACAAAGCATCTAGAGACCCCTAAGAAATGATACAATGGAATAGTACTGGAATTAATTATTGTTTTACTATTCCCTGTTTTTGGATGCTTTGTTTCAGCTAGACCGAGTTGGATTTTATTCTGTTTTATGGCTCCACTGAATTTAGGAGTGGAACTGCATAGGGAGAATATGAGGAAGTAATTTCCAAGTAAGAGAATAAGCAAGTTAAAATTAAAGTATCAAGAGCAAAGTTAGAGACAATTATAAGATAAAATTGACTTTTTTGAAGAGATTAAAGAAGTTAGGGTTAAGGTGAAAATTTGCCAACGAACTATTATCCGAAGAGCGTCTGGCACAAAAACAATTGAAGGGACCAAATTGGCCAACAAACTATTAAAAAGTGAAAAAAAAAACCAAATAACTATTAAAAAAAACAACTATAACTACTACGTTAAAATATGAGGCACTGGAGTAGGACGTTGCCGGAAACGCGGGAAAAAAAAAAGAGCGGTTAAGCTTTCTTATTGGATAAGACAAACACCAACAGAGATGGGACCCATGCGAGCAGGCGCTGTGGCAGCGGCGGTTGTTGCTTGTGGCATCGGAGGGACGGAACCAAGGTGCAAGGCGTGTGTGCGTCAAAAGCAGAATTTCTTGGATGAGTTCAAGAGGAGTGGAATGGAATACCTTTGAGATGCAATGGAAGCTTTAAGAGATGATATTATATAATGTGTGTCTTTAATTATATATAAGTTCAATCGTTGTGTGTTTTTTTCACTTTTTAATAGTTCGTTGGCCAATTTGGTCCCTTCAATTGTTTTTGTGCCGGATGCTCGTCTTAATGATGGAAGATGAAAATTATTTGAGAGTATTTTTATTTATATGTTTTTCAACCTAATTAGATAATAAACTTATATATAATCTAAAGATAATAATATCATCAAGTAACTTATTTAGCGAAAAAAGGTCAACTCAAAATGACAATATATATAATAGTATAATCTTTAACATGTTCCCACAAGAGTTTGCTTTAAGCACCTAACCTTCCATGATATAAATAAAATAAAAACAAATTATGCAGCAACAACATCGTAAAATAAAAATTTAGCAATAAAAAAATATAAATGGGCCTAATGGGCCGGCCCTTTTTAGCCCTTGACCCTATAAAGCTGGTCTTTTTAGGCCCGACTTTATTTGGAGGCTCCATTTTATAAGCCCAACCTTTAAGGGCCAGTGGCTTAAATGGGCTGGTCAGACGAGCTCGGCACAATTTCCTAGCTCTAACTATGCTTTTATCTCCTATTAAGCCAATAAGCTTGAAGAGGATAGAAATGATGGTTTAAGTAAATTTTATAGAAAAATGGCATAAGAATAAGTTAAAAGCATAGATTTAGAGTTGGATTTCATAAAGACGGTTTCATTTTCTTTTCTTTTTCTTCCTTTTTTCTCTCATTTCATAAAATAGGAAAACACAAAATGGGATTAAATAAAATTGAACAATTAGAACTTAGGCTCCACATAGGAGTGACATACTATGGCCCAACAAAACTCCCCCTCACGACTATGTGGAGAGGTTCGCCATTCCAGCGATCAATCTGCAAGTCTTAAGTTTCCCATGGTTTGTCAACATATCAGCACCATTATCATCCGTATGAAAATTTTCAATATACAACTGCTTATCTTCTAACACATCTTGTATCCAGTGGTAATGTGTATCAATATGCTTTGACTTTAAATGAAAAGATGAATTCTCAGCAAGGTGAATTGCAATCTAATTATCACATACACAAAACCTAATTTTCTCAGTGAACATCAAGTTGTTGGAGAAATCTTTTAACCCACAATAATTCCTTGTAAGCCTCAGTAGTTGCAATAAATTCTACCTCAGTTGCTGAGAGAGAAACACACATTTTTAATCTAGATTTCCATGAAATAACTCCCCCTGCAAAGTTAATCAAATATCTAGATGTAAACTTAAAAGAATCAGTATCTCAGTATCTCCAACCATGTCAGCTTCTATATAACCTTCTAAAAATAGGTTTATGCTTACCAAAGGATAACCTCAAATCATATGTACCACACAAATACTTCATAAACCATTTAACATATTTCCATTGCTCTCTACTAGGATTAGAGAGATAACGACTCACCATCCCAACTGTATGAGCAATATCAGGTATAGTACATACCATTGAATACATCAAACTCCTTGCTATTGAAGCATAAGGGACCTTCTTCATTTGCTCCTTCTCTTTGTCAATAGTAGGACATTGTTCATTACACAATTTAAAGTGAGGAGCAAGAGGACTACTTACTTGCATGCCTTTATCCATGCAAAACCTTTGAAGTACCTTTTGAATGTACTTCTCCTGTGATAAGTATAGCTTCTTTGCTTGTCTATCTCGAGTAATAGAAATAGCCAACATTTGTTTCAAAGCACCCAAGTCCTTCATGGCAAATGACTTACCCAACTATTGCTTCAAGTCATTTATCTTGGAAATATTCTTTCCAATAATGAGAATATCATCTACATAAAGCAAAAGGAAAATAAAATCATCATTAGAAAACTTTTGCGTAAAACACATCTATTGGAAGCTGTCCTTTTAAAACCTTACTCCATTAAGACGGATCCAAATTTTCTATACCATTGCCTTGGAGGCTGCTTCAAACCATAAATGCTTTTCTTCAATTTACAAACATAATCTTCTTTCCCTTTTACTTTAAACCTTGAGGTTGTTCCATATAAATTTCTTTATGTAAATCACCATGAAGAAAAGCTATCTCCATATCCATCTGTTCAATTTCCAAATCAAGACTAGCTGCTAAAGCAAGGACTACATGAATAGAAGTCATTTTGACTACATGAGAGAAGATTTCATCAAAACCAACAATTTCTTTGTCCATACCCTTTAACAACAAGCCTCGCCTTGTACCTTGGGTTTGGGTTGTGTTCTTCATTTTCTCTCAAGCTCTCTAGTGTCAACTCAACTCCCCGTGGTGCACTCCTCTTGTTTTGATTTTTGCTTTGCAGTTATGGGCGACTATAGAGGTGGGTTGCCGGATACAATGAATGGAGGTTACTCTTGCTGGCGACAAAGGTGAGGAAGGTACTGAGAGGAAGAGGGAAGGATCAAAGGTTTTGCTCTGCACTTTGTTCGTGGTACTTAAAACTCTCTTCCTTGGGTTTGTCTTTTCCAGAGCAAGGAGATGAGCTCCTCATCCGACCTAATAAACTTGGTCAAAACGCCTATTTGCAAACTTTGGAAGCTTGTGGAGGGACCATACTGCAACTTTTTGAAACATTTGTATGACTTAATTGCAATTTTTAAAACATGTAAGCAGTTTTATGTAATTTTCACTGGTCCCTTTTCTTCAATGATTTGCAATTTCTAGAAATTCCAAGGACCTTTTCTGTAATTTTCTCCAGCCCTTAAAATATTAATTCTACCCTCCAAAATCTCTAATTTTCTTCTAGAACAGCTATAATGCAAAAATTAAGCACAAGATAGCATCAAAAGTCTAAGAAATCATTTGCATGAATAATTAACAAATTATAACTGATTTACCCCTAATTACACTTAATTCAATACAAATGTTTCTAACTTAATTATTGCATAATAATGCAATAATGTCCCAGAAATTGCACAAAAAATCCCAATTTGAACTATGTCAGCAAGTCTTCAATTATCGTGCAATGACAAATAATGAAAACATTAGTTCAATGTTTTTACAACTATTCAACATTAAAAATCAAATGTCTAATATCAATAAATACAAGCTAACTAACAATTTTAAAAAAATCATAATTTTTTTTACCATTGTTTGAAATAAAAAACTAAAAATATACTAGATCATAAATAAAAGCTAATTAACTATATGGGGCCTGATCATCGGTGCTTTCTTAAGGGGCAGGATCACCAGGCTGAGCACAAGTAACCGCACGATTGTCATCGGTAGGAGGAGGAGGATGAAACATGTCAATGATGAACTTAGGTGTAGGCGGGGGCTGTGGAAGCTCCTCGTCAAGATGCATCCGACTCCACACCTTCAACATCATATCCCGGCACTAGGTCTACTAAGCATAGAAGAAATCGGCCTACTCCTGAAACGGCTTGGAAACCTCCGCATAGATTTCGTGAGCCTTCTCCCTGAACTATATGCTCCATCGGCCTTCTAACGCCAGAGGTCCCCACTGGAGAGGTGCCAACCTCAGAGGCAATGCTCTTGTCGTAGACCATACTAGACCTACCACCTAACCCCATACCCCTAGAGCATCTATGCTGCTCAATTAGGCCCAGACTAGCTTTTAGAGGCACCATGGGATCCATAAACCCCTGTGAGTCTTGGGTTAGGGTAGGGTGTTCATGGGCCGGGCAAAATTTAGGCGAGACCCTGCGATGCCCCGCCCAAGAGATCATTGGGCAAATGCGGTCCAGTGCCCCGCCCGCCCGATAAAAAGCCCTAAGATTTGTGGGCGTGGCAATAATGGGCTCAAGGGCGGCGCCTACCATGCCCAAGTGGCGATACCCTATAACCTTGTGACACCCTATATGAAAAGAAATAACTTCGGTCATACCTAATAAACAATATTGTAAACTTCAAATGAAATCCATAATTATACACTTCAAAATATTCAGATATAAGTCTACAACTTAAGTCTTAAAATTAAAAAGACAATCATATATCTTAACAAAATAATAAGAGAGGCAGAGAGATCCGCAGCTAAAGACTGGAGATGTTGATTGTCGAGTCGAGCCGTAAAGACTGGAGAGATCGAGAAGACAAGAACAATGAGCAGCGCCTGAAACTAGAATAGAGAACGATTATCCAGTACTATGCTCATGCCAGTCAGGCAATCATCAAGCGAGAAGCCGAGAATGGAGATTGAGAGAGGAGACTTCACGGCTGCTAGGGCATCTGAGTATGAGAGTATCCGACTATCTGAGTAGTTAGTCCGACGGTGGGAAAAGGGGAGGGTTGAAGAAATGAGGATTTTTTTTTTATATTATAAGTTATATAATTTGTAAAAAAATATATAATACTATTTTATAAAAAAATATAAAATATAAAATACTTTTTTTATTCTATTAGAAAAATAAAAAATATTATATACACTATCAGGGCAGGAAGATACCCTGCCCGGGTGCCCAAACCTGCCGCAAAAAATGCCCACCCTGTTGTGCCCAATTTTGTTCTAAGTTGCTTTTCTTAGTGGTCAAGCGGGGCGATTTTCGCGGGCGCGAGCGAACAGGCGACCGGGCATCATGAACACCCCTAGGTTAGGGTCTGTCGCGTGATGCCCGAGCCTGCTCAATTTGCTCTGCCGCATACATTTTAGAAAACATTTGTAAGACAATTTCCTCTAATATAAATAAATTACATAAATTAAAACTAAAAATGTATAAAACTCAAAATGGCCTCCTCTCGCTTGGCCGAGAGGTTGATGTCCCTTCTTTGTGTTTGTGGGTGTATGTGAATAACTCCCCATACTCCGTCTGGCTTTTTTTTTTTCTACACAGTTGCTTTGAAAGCCACGTCATCATCTAGTCAACAAAAAAAGTCAAGTAATGGTCAAACGGTATTTTTGCACCTTAAAAAAAACTAGGTGTTGGATGTTCTTTTTGTCAAACTACATGTGTATGTTTGCACTTTTGAAATCCACATCACCTTCTAGTCAACAACAAAAGTCAAATTTAACGGTCAAAGTCAAACTTAAGGTTCAAATTGTATTTTTGGCACCTAATTTGTAACCACATAATCAAGTTTGCACCTCAAAAAAGCACTTGCTGCTGGGTGCTCCTCTGACCAAAGCATATGTGCATTTTTGCACCATAACCCTTAATTAAATGATAGAAATCTTTTTTTAAAAAAGTGTTACGGATATTGTAATTACGAATAGTCAGCTTATTTCTTTATTGTTATAGAGATTAGTTCATAAAACTTTATATTTGAGACCCTAGGGAGTATATTGTAAAAGAGCTATAAATGTTAGCAAGAAAAAAAAAAAAGAACTATAAATATATGGATATATAGTATTTTTCGGTTAAGGTAAAAAAGATTCATTTATCAGTTTGTTTTGTTAATTAATTTTCCTTATTATAAATAATATATATAGATTCAATTTCTTTTCCATACAATTTACTATGTAGATAACAGGTTTAAAAATTTTGAAATTGTACTTATTTTGTAATATTTTAACCTCACGAAAATATATGAAAATTAGTTTTCTCAAAAGTAAAAAAATTACACATTTTATTATAATATGTGTGAAATCAAACAAATAAAAATTGAATAGAACCTTAAAAAATCATGCTTTTCATCATGACTTTTGAATGAGAATATTTGTTATGTTTGGTATGATATAGCAATGTTGGGTCCATAAAGTAAAATAATAAATATTATTAAGAAATAAAAAATACAATAAACATTCTACTTCATAATTTTTATGTATTAAGAAATTATTTGGATCTGATCTGGGTCTTAATCTAATCTGACCTCATCTGCATGATTGACACTTCGTTTTTTTTTTTTCCAAAAAAAAAAAAACTAAGAACTTCAAAATCGCATGGGATCACTAAAAACAAATTAATATAAGATTTATTTAACATAAATGCATGGTGGTAATTGATTCTTATAATTAAATTACGAAAATCCTTAATTCAATCATCGCATGCAAATATATTTGTTCATATGGAGACTAAGGAAAGTTTGTTCTTATACGCATCTTTAATAATTAATAAATGATCCTAGTATATTTTTTAAGAAAAATGATGGAAAAGGAACTTTGAAATTATAAAATTCTAAATTAGATTTGTTACTAAGAGACGAGACTTGATAAACAATTCACAACTTAATTTATAAGAGATACTTAATTTTGAATTTTGCAATTTCAAAGTTCTTTTTTGGGATCATTTTCCCCTTTTTTTAACGTATGCTTGGTCTTTTGACAATAAATTTCAATATGGGGCTTTTTAATAAATGATTGGGATTTTTTAATAATTTTTTATGTTATTATAATTATTATTTGATAATTATTACAATTTACTACCGTGTTTTTCTCCAATGATAGAATAAAAAAAGATTAATAAAACGATTTTTCAAAACGGATATTAATAGATTGTGATTAAAAATAAAACTTTGTCATGAAGGTATGCCTAATTTTTAACAGTTGATTAAAATAAAGAAAAAAGAAAGTAAATGAACAAAGGAAATTATACACACACATGTGATATGAGAGAATATATTGTAATTAATTTTTTTCTTGAAGATATTTGAAAATTTGGGAAAAAGTCCCAATTAAAGATTTTATTAGTGAAAATGACTTAAACCAGAGTATTTGCGCTTGTATGTACAAAAATTTGCAAAATGCATATACTTTAATTTCCGCAAATAGTTATGTACACATATTATTTTATTCATTTTGATTATTATTATTATTATTATTATTTATTTTAATTTACCTCATAGTCTATCATGACCATATTGATACTTAGTCTGGACTCTGGATCCTACCCTTATATACCCAATGAGTATATTTAGTTATGTAATGAAAGTTAGGCAGTTAACCAAAAAATAGGGTTTGATATTTTTGGAAGATCAAGAAAAATTTGGTAGCATACCAAATTATCTCAATTTTTGGTGCAAAAACAATTTTTTTAAAAAAAATTCTTCACAACATGAACAAATCCAGAATTTTTCTGACCAAATCTTCTTATTTCATGCACAGAGTCATTTTATTAAATTAACAGATGGCATTATAATTATAAATGCATTGATTGGCCAAAAAAAAAAAAAACTTATAAATGCATTACACTTGCCACCAAAAATGCATTAAGCTAAACAGAAACAGCCTCTCATTCATAACCTCTTTTTTTTCCCCTCTTTGTTTTTCCCTATATAACTTGAATTTGATTAAATTAGTATATTTTTTAATGGTGACATATTAAGTTTAATTTTTTTATAGTAACAATAATTATTATTAAAAAAAATCATCATTTGAAACTAACGATATTAAGATTGAAAGACTAAAAGCATATTTTATAAATTTAAGGAACAAAACTAAAATCTTGTATGAAGTTACAGAACTAAATATATACTTTTACCTTATTAAAAATGTTTTTAAGGTTCCTCAAACAATTCAAGTGTGAAAGAGAGCCAAGAGAAAACTGTTTATTTTAAAGATTAAATAGTGTTATAACATGGTCATAGTTAAATTAAAATTCAGTTGGGATATAATTTAATTATGAATGCCAAAGCAAATTCTAGAATCTGAGAAATAAATAAAGATGTCTCCTGTTGTTGGAACAGGTATTGAAGAAATGAAAAAAAAAAAAAAAGTAGTTGAATTAAATGTGAATATGATTATTAATGGAGTTAGAGTTAGCATACGGTTTGAAAATATGTATTTGTAATTTCTAGATAAAAAGTGAAAGGGAATACAATAATTGATATATCCCGAACAATATGCATACAATTTTCTGGATAAAAACAGATAGGGTGATGCATGCCAGCTATTTTATGTTAATTTACAAAAAAATTAAAGTAGGTATGTATGGCCACTTACCTTTATATATCACTACAATAACTTTTTATTTTTTAATCAATTTTAAAGTTAAAGACCTCTTGAGAATAATCTTAATTCAAAAGCTTTTACCTAGTTTTACGTAGTTTTCCCAAAAGTTATCAGAGGAAAATATTTAAAACTAAAAATCATCAATAGATAAGAGAGAGATAATAAGAATCTTACCTACTTGTTTTATGTGGAAACTTGTATGTTTTCTACGTTACTTAAAAATAGGGAAAATCATTTTAAAGTTCCAAGGGGTCAAGAAAATGTTAAAAAAGTTTCAGAGAAGATTTTGATGTTAAAAAGTTGTCAATCCTCTACTAAAAAAAATTGTTAATGGGACCTTTTTGACATCAAAATTTTCTCTGTAATTTTTATTATATTTTATTGTTCTCTTGGAACTTTAAAAAGATTTTCCTTAAGGCTATGTTCGCGAGTTCTATTTTGGAGGGAAAGGAAAGGGAAGGGGGGTTTTGGTAGTCCCTTCCCTTGTTCACGAGTTTTAAAAATAGGAGGGGAGGGAATCGGGGAGTTTTAAAAATCCTCCAAAACCCTCCTCCTTTTATAAAATAAAGTTCCCCCAATATGAGGGTTTTAGGAGGAACAATAAGTTAATTACTTCTTTGCCCCTGTTCACTACCACCACCACCACCGCCACCACCGTAGCCGCCTCCACCACCGCCGTCGGCCACCACCACCCACCACCACCACACCGTGCCAGCCACCACCACCACCGTACCCCACCACCACCACCACCAGCGGCCACACCACCACCGGCCACCACCACCACCGGCCGGCAATGGGTGGTGGCCGGCGGTGGTAGTAATAACCGGCCATGGTGGTGGTGGTGGCCGGCGGTGGTGTTTGCTTGGTCGTGGTGGTGGTCGCGGTGGCCGGCGGTGGTGGTGGCCGAGCCGTGATGGTGGAGGTCGGCTACGGTGGTGGGGTTTTGCATATTTAAAAGGTATTTATTTGGAATTTTCCCATAATTATATTAATTTTTAAAGAAAAGGACGAATGGTAAAAGTAATTCATTAATCTTCCATCTTCCTCCCTTGCTATTTTTTAACTCCCAAACAAGGGAGGAGATATCCTCCATTTCCCTTCCTTCCCTTCCCTTCCTTTCTCCTTGTATCCCCTTCCTTCCCTTCCCCTCCAAACTCGCGAACATAGCCTGGGTTAGTTTGGATTGAGGGAAGGGGAGGAGGAGGAGAGAAAAAAAATGAGAGGAGGAGAAAATGGGATCAAATTTTAGAGTAGTGGGGCCCACATCATTTTCCTCTCATTCAAATTTTTCTCTCCCCCCCTCCCCTTCCCTCAATCCAAACTAACCCTAAAACACTATTGCGGCGAAGAATTTTTTAAAACATCTATATTTTTTTAAGGCTAAAGTACACTTTTAGTACTTTAAGTTTACATGAAGTATACTTTTGGTCCCTTAACTTCATAAAGTATACTTTTGGTCCCTTAACTTCATAAAGTATACTTTTGGTCCTAAAATTCTAACACCGTTAATTTTGCTAACGAGAAAATACAAACTCAAGTGATAACGGTGTAAATTTAAGTGATGATTTTGTAATTAAATGCTATTAGGCTTAAATTTAAAATATGGGTAAATTGAAGAATATATAAATTTGTGTAATTAAATGCTATTAGTTATTACTTGGAGTTTCTTTCATCATCGGCGTTTTTAGTTAGTAATATTAACGGTATTAGAATTTTAAGACCAAAAGTATACTTTATAAAGTTAAAGGACCAAAAGTATACATTATATAAAAAATAGGGTTTGATATATTTGGAATATCAAGAAAAATTCGGTAGCATACCAAATTATCTCAATTTTTGGTGGAAAAACATTTTTTTATTTTTTATTTTTATTTCTCCCTTGGTATCCGGTAGATCGGCACTATTAGCAACCGATTAGTCTAGTTTTATAGAAATATGGGTTCACAATGGGATAATCTGGCTACCTCCAAGTAATTATATGCATTGTTGTCAAACTCGCGAGTTGACTCTCCGAGTTTAGCGTTTTTACGTTTCTAACTTACAAAATCAAGTTAAGTTACTAGTAAACTTGTGATTTTTGTAAACTCGGTTAAACTTACGAGTTTATATCCGAGTTTACCGTTTTTTTACGTTTCCGTTACAAAACCGTATTTACTCATCCTTAAACTCGTGTTAACTTATTTGATTTAATCATGCTCAAAGAAATATAAATGTAAATTTTATAGAAATTTCTTTGTTAAATATAATAAATTATGAATGTTGATGGATTTATTTCAATTATTTGGATTTAAAAATATTTAAATCAAATTATTATTATTTTTAATATTTTAATTATTTAAGTATACACTATTAATATCTATTTATCAAGTAAAAGTAAACTCTTACGAGTTTACGATTGAATTCACGATATGAGTTTATCTCATTGTCATGAGTTTGACAACCTTGATTATATGAGTTAATTTCAAACAAACCAATCAATCTGAATATTTTAAATTATTTTTAAGCGAAATTTGAATGGTTCACGTTTATTGTATATAAAATGTTAAATCTGGGAAAAAAAGGTTAAAGGAAATTATAGTATATAAAATTTTTTCTTCGCAACGTGAACGAATCCAGAATATTTCTGACCTAATCTTCTTCTTTCATGCACCTCATTTTTTTTTAAATTAACAGTCGTTTAATGGCATTATAATTATAAATGCATTGATTGACAAAAAAAAAAAAAATGCATTACGCTTATATAATTAATAGTTTGATTTTTTGGGGGGTCAATAATCATTTTCGATTTGGAAGATAGCAAAATTTGATTTTTTTTTTTTTCCCCTACTGATAGAATAGTCCAAGCTTGGCATGCAACGCAAATTCAGAAAACTGAAAGGCCCAATTATTAAAATATTCTACAAAATGTGAAATAAATGACAATTTCTGATAAAAAGAGATAAGAGTCAAAGCTCTATATTCTTTTCAGTTTTCAAATTATAGGGAACCCAATGAAAGGCCTGATAATTGGAGTAAGAAATAAAGCAACTTGTTAAATTATTTTTAGATTGCATAAGTTTTTAAAATTATACATTCTGTGATCATATTATGTTTTCTTAAAAATACCCTCCCTTAACTGAAGGAAACCAAATAACGACATATTTTGATTAATTAGAAGTACTTTAATGAAAACTAAACTTAATTGTATTGGCAATTTTTATTTATCTATTTCAAAATAAAAATGCCAATTACATATAATTTTCACAAAAAAGGATCACAAATTTATATAACTAAAAGAGCCTTTTCAATTAAATTAAAAAAATGGAATTTCATTTTTTAAAAATACAAAATTTAATAACATAAATTAATTACATTCAAATGAAGTACAAAATAATAAATAAATACAAATATTTTAATTTTATTGGAAATATATCTTAATGGTACAAAAATACAAAAGAAATTTATATAACTTCCACATACGATAGTGGTTAATTTAGTTGGTTAATTGTCAATTATCTCAACTCTTAAAATAATGGCAAAATTTGCAACTTGCTATTCTTTGTTATGGGGGATGGGGACCAACAGCCCACTTGCCTACAATTAAAAACTTTCTGGAAAATGTCCACTTTGGTGTTAGGACTTGTTTTTCCCACCTTACATCATGAGGATTTTTAAACAAAATGTTACAATGTTATTTAAAATATTAGCTTCTTAATTTTAAAAATAATTTTAACCTTTATATTTTTAAAAAAAAAATTATGTGAAGAACAACATCTTGAATTGTTAAAATTAAATAGACTGTGTTGTACCAAGTTAAAGTTCATATATTAACTTTTAACTAAGTCAAAATTATATGAATTAAGTTGAATCGAGTCAAATAGCTTCAACTTAATCAAATTTATAGGGTCAAATAATTATTTATTCCTAGTTAATAAAATAAAGATAATATTAAATAACGTATTTCTCTTGGATTTTATTAGAAATTAAGCATGCTTCATTATGTTTTCGAAACTAATAAAAATCTCTATTAAATCTTATTAAAACTCCAAGTATTTTGTCGTTATTCTTTAAAACATACACAAACTTTATCACATAAAATCATGCACGGATTTCTCCTATTTTAGATAAATCACACAGATTATTTATCATTTTCTTTAAAATTACATAAACTTCCCAAATATTTTAAAATATACATAAATTTTTAATTTTAGGGTAAGAATAATTTTGATAGATTCTACCATAATTTTTTTTTCTTTTTTTTAAAAAAACTAAACATCACAACAATTTTTTAAATATTATAACTATTACTTCTCAAACTTTAATCAGTTATATTTCTAAAGTCATAGATATAAAAATTTGTATAATATTGAAAGGACTAACATGTAATTTTCTCAATTACAAGTAGGAGCTTTGAAAAAAGTCAAAAATTATTATCCGGCACATGTGTTGTGAAATTTAGATTTTTGATATTCGTAAAAGGCTAAGGCCCAATATAATGAATAGGATAGGTTGTCAAACTCAAAAGATTCTAGGAAATGGGAATAGAAAGTGTTGGGATTTGAAAGTCTCTAAAGCGTAGAGAATTTTCCAAGCAGCTTTGAGTTTTTGAATTGAATTAAAACCACCGTCATCTTAGAATTAGATGCGTACCAATTGAATTAAAAATTATGTTTGGGATAATGACGTTAAAACCTAATTGAGTCGGCCAGTCATATCAATAAATCGGTTAACTAGTTCCATAATAAACATATTCAAGAGTTTTTTTGATACACACAAGTAGGGGAGGGGGCGGTTGAACCCTTGCGGACGTAGGGAAGGGAGCCAAGCTCTTATGCCAAGCTATTTCTTAGGCGGCACATATTCAAGAGTTTTAGATGAGTGTATATCTTGAATTTTATATTCTCTTTTCTCCTTAATGAGTATGAAATGTTGTTTTGAGTTAAAGAAATAGCAATCCATCACTTTTATATTTTGGTAACTGTGTTTTTTGGGATTATATATAGTTTATCCATGAACCATGAATCTTTTGTTTACTAGTGGATTAATGTATTTTTATTTAAATACTTGCTCAAAATTTTAATATAAGACCTAATCAAAGAGTTGATATTAATCTTAAATATAAAACATATTTCTCATATTGGATAATATTTTCATAAATATGATTAACTCTTAAAATTCATCATACTTTTAAAATAGGGATATTGTTATGAAATTGAAGAAAATGTAAAGAAAAGTAGAGAGAAGTCGAGAGAAATTCTAGAGAGATGAAGAAATTCTTATTTCAAGTGTATCCATAATGTTTACACAAGACCTCTATTTATAGACCTTCAAGGGTTACTATGCAATGGACATTCACATTATAAATATATTCATAACACTCCCCCTTGGATGTCCATTATGAATGTGCCTCATTAAAAACTTTAACTAGGAAAAACCCAGTGGGATAAAAACCTAGCCAAAGAAAAAAAGAGTACATCATTCATTGATACACTGTGCAATGCTGCCTCATTAAAAACCTTTCTAGGAAAACCCAGTGGGACAAAGCCTAGATAAGGGAAAAAGAGTACAGCGTGTATCGACTCCCCCTTTTGACAATATCAGTATTACTCCGCCTGATGATAATAATACCATTTGAAAACTTTGATTCTTTGAAGATCAATACCATGGACAAGCTTTTCAAAAATTGCTTCTGGAAGTGTCTTAGTGAATATATCTGCTAGATTTTCACTTGACTTGCTTCATGCATTGCTAGAATTTCTGCATGGTTAGGCGATGTAGCTAATATAGTCCGCTTCATAGATTGCCATGAAATAGTTGTACTTCCACATGTAAATAGATAACCTGTTTGTGATTTACTATCATGTGGGTTAGACAAAAATCCAAGATATCTGCATATCCAATGTGTAGTATAACCCCATGTCCATAGTGCCTTTGAGGTAACGAAGAATATGTTTTACTCCATTCCAATGCCTCCGTGTTGGTGCATTACTATATCTTGCTTCTTCGTCAATTATTCGAGGTTGGAATGGATCTTTATCAATCTTCAAAGATCTTACAATCATTGGAGTACACAATGGATGTGATTTATCCATATAAAATCGTTCTAGGACCTTCTTTGTATAAACTACAAGGATCCCATTCTTTAGGTACTCGATCTGTAATCCAAGACAGAATTTTGTTCTGCCCAAATCTTTCATTTCAAATTCTTTCTTTAAGCAATTAATTGCCTTTTGAAGCTCTTTAGGAGTTCCAATGATGTTGATATCATCAACATATACAGCAATTATAGTAAATTCATTTCTTGATCTTTTCATAAAAGGCATGGGCATATTGGGTCATATTTGTACCCTTCTTTTAACAAATATTTTTCGAGACAATTATACCACATGCGCCCAGTTGCTTTAAGCCATACGAGACTTATTTAATTTAATTGAGTATTGTTCTCGAGAGTTTGAATTATATGCTTGGCATCTTGAGTCCTTCGGGGACTTTCATATAAATATCATTGTCAAGTGAGCCATACAAATAGGCAGTCATGACATTCATTAAACGCAAATTAAGTCCTTCATTTACTGCCAAGCTAATCAAATAACGAAAAGTAGTTGCATCCACTACCGGTGAGTACGTTTCTTCAAAATCAATGTCAGGTCTTTGTGTAAAGCCTTGGGCTACAAGACGTGCCTTATATCTTGTGATTTCACCCTTGTCATTTCTCTTTCGTACAAAAAAACCCATTTGTACCCAACTGGCTTTACATCTTCAGGTGTATGGACTACAGATCTAAATACTTTTCGTTTTGCCAGTGAATTTAATTCTGCATTAATAGCATCTTTTCATAAGGGCCAATCCTTTATTGTTGGCACTCGCTAATGGATTTTGGCTCATGATCCTCATTATCATTCATTACATCATATGCTATATGATAAGCAAAGACGTCGTCAATGTTGACTTTATTTCGGTCCCATCGGATACCATTCATAAAATAATTTATTGAGATCTCATTATTTTCACATATTTTAGGTACTGGGTCTCTTCCGGGACTATAACATTCTCTTCCTCGGAGATATCTCTCTTGGAGATAATGACTCTTCGGAGCTACCAACTTTTCTTGATTATCCTCAACTTGACCATCTATATTCTTAGCTCCTTTTCTCATTCGAGGATTTTTATCTTTGGAACCGATGGGCTGCCACGCTTCAGCGTGCTTTAGATTCATTTATAATAGGTTGCCCTTCGGGGACATCAATTCGAATAGGAGCATTAGCATGGAACATGTGACTTTGTCACTTTCTTTGGGTCAGTAAATGCTACTAGCATTCAATTAGCTAAATTCTGCAAATGAATTATCTTTTGAACTTCCAGTTCACATTGTTTTGTACGAGGATCAAAATAAGCCAATGATAATTCATTCCAGTTAATCTCTTTACCCAACTGCTTATTTTCTCCCCCTCATGTTGGGAAAACAATGTCAAATCTCAGTTGACAAATTATGCAGATAAGTCTCCTAAATCCATTTGTTACCATTAGAAACATCATTCTGTTTCATTTAGAGACAAACAAGAAGAAGAAGGTCCTTACACAACATTTATCCCAACTTTCTTTCTATATCCATCTATGTGCATTGTGGTGGATTTATAAACATTGCACATTCAAAAACTTTCTAGATGGAATTGTCTGGTTCCTGACCAAAAACCAATTTTACGAGGAGAATTTTGTTAGCTTATATAAATGCTGCAATAATCAAATATACCAACATAGAAATCTTTGTTCTCGTAAGCATTGAATACATGATTTCTGGATCGTATAATCTGGAAATAGCGCGCTTGATTTATTCAAACATTACGCAAACTTCAAGTTGCATTCTTACAAACTTCGGTTGTAAGCTAATAATCTCACATGTAACCATCTTACAGATGCATCTTTCAAATTTGTATGGTTTACATGTTATTTCAATGGGCCCATATAATAATGTTTGATATATTTCCATAGATCCATTACCAATCATGACCAATGATATTCTCATAGTCAAATCTATTTGAGAACAAACGAGTACATAATACATAAACAATATGTTGGTTATTCATGAAGAATCTTCTGTTCTTCAATGGATGTTAATACATAATCTTATTTGCATTATATATATATGACTCGGGCGATCAAACAAGTCATGCCAACAATAAATTTATTTAAATCAAGTAAACTTCTAGTTTACTATAATATATCTCAACCAATCATAAACTTTGATTTAAATCATAATCGACCTTCATTTTGGGATATCTATTAGACTTTGTGTGAGAAATATATAACTTTTCAACTTTTCAAAAATTAGCTCACACTTGTATTGTATTATAACTCAACTCACACTTGTTTTCTAATAATCTCCCCCTCAAGTGTGAGTTCGTATGTCAAAATTACTTTCAAATCCTTTAAACCTCGAAAGGGAAAATCATGTTGATTCTTCAAGAATAAGCATATAATATTGCATCACCGGATAATCTTATAATATACTTCAATTTGTTTATATATGCAAAATATATAGTCCACCAATATTCATAATCAAAATAACTTAAAACCACACATATGGTAATTCTAGCAGGAAAATCTCATATCAATAAATTTATAGAATATGATAACAAAATAACAAATTAAACATCGTATTACCTTACTTGGGCTTATTCTTTCTTTTGAGCCTTGACTTCAAAATAAATAATTCTCTGCAGCTTATTGCCTTTTTAATATCTCAATAGCTGCATTAGCAAAAATTTAATTTGCTAATATGATATCCATTTCTATATGATATTTTTAAAACTCAATAAGTTTCTTTTATAAAATATTTGTTACTTCCTTCGGGTAACAATATTAGCTTTTCCTAAGCCTTCAAGCAAATTTATACTACCATATTTATAGTTTGAACATTAGCCTCTCTTATAAAGGGGAAAAATATGCTAATTAGTCCCCAAGACTATTAGCTTTTTGACATAAATCTTTGTAAGTTATTGTCTTCTGGACAATACTTTTCCAAGGCTACCAAAAATCATTATATCAAAAAATATTTAAAACATATATCTTCTCGTAGGTCGTAATATTTATAAAGTTTTCTTGTCATGTCATTTGTTTTAAATCAATATTGTTCTTTTTCAAAAGAACAATTATAAAATTGATAAATTTCTAAATATCGAGATAATAAATTTATGGCAATAATAAAAATGATAAAATTTCTTGCCATAAAATCATAATACTTTAGCTACTTGCCATCCAATAAAATTAAAATATTAACAACAAAAAAAATTTATCAGATTTTTTTTGAATAGTAATTACTATGTATAATAATAAAATAATATAAACACGTGGGACCCATAGCCAAATTTTTCTTCTGCCTTCACGTGGAAGTTTTGAAAAATTTGCTTGGGAAAATTACATAACTTGACCCCAGAATAAATAACATTTTAGTACCACATAAAATTACGAGAATAATACCCCGAAATGTTAAAACTCCAAAATGGTCAATATTTCCTAAAATCACCGCCTAGAAATTGATTTTGAGGTGATTTACATATAAAACTTATCTTATAAGATAGTTTATTTTAATATGTGACCTGTAACAAATATATTATGGCATATAAAACTAATGACCTTTATCATTATAACAATAACATGATTTTTTTTTAATCATATGTATTATACCCACTAATTTCACTTTTGTGGTTCTTATAAATAATATTCTCCACTTCAGGTGGGAATTTAAACCAACATGATAACAATGACTACACCCAAATTTGTAGTAGCCATGTTTTCTGTCCATATCCATGGCCATAATTAAATTCATATACATTCACTTCTGGGAATGGAGTCAGGCCAATTTGGACAATATTCATAATTCTTACAACAAAAACTCATTGTTTTGTTTGGACCCATGAGGTCAAGAATTAATTCAAAATATTTCTTAAAACCTCTTTCACAATATTTCTTTCACAATATTGCTACTTGAGCAAATTGGATACATCAATTTAAAATGAACTTTTAGAAGAACAACCATCTTCTAGTGGCTATACAATCCCTTTAATTTGTTCCCGAAGAACAAGGGAGTCATTCAATGCCAAATATTAATTACGAGGCCTTAATACAAATATTGGTGGCATATAAAAATCATGAATCCGACTTCACTCGGATCCACTCAAATTTATCTCATGGCTTCGTGCCAATTTATGCCTCCAGTACTGCCAATATGTAACATCATGGCTTCAGGCAAATTTATGCCTCCAGGCCAAATTATGTGCCTTCTCTTGACTTACCGGCCAACTTTATGCTTTCTCTTGGCATCTCGGGCAATTTATGCCTTCTCTTGGCTTTCGGCCAAATTTTGTCATATATCTTCATGCCATTGCTCTCTTCAAGAGAAATTAAATCAAGATGGCTTCCTACTGTTTATCTTCAGGATAAACAAAGGTTTCTGGCCATTATATGTATGACGTCTGATCATATAATGAGAAAGATATTAATATTAATAATAATAATAACAATAATAAAATGACAAATAATAAATAAAACATAAACAATAAATGTTATGTTAGGAACAATAACATAAATGTTATGTTAGTAACATAAAAGTAAATGCATAATTAAATGTTATGTTAGTAACATAAAAGTAAAAGCATAATTTAAATGTTATGTTAGTAACATAAAAGTAAAAGCATAATTTAAATGTTATGTTAGTAACATAAAAGTAAATGCATAATTTAAATGTTATGTTAATAACATAAAAGTAAAAGCATAATTTAAATGTTATGTTAGTAAAGTAATAATAAAATTAAATCTAGACTTCCAGTTAGGAGGTAAAACCCCAGGTAGAAATCGAATACAAAATATTTCTTAAATCAACAATTAAAAATTAATAGAAAAATACCTGGGTGAAAAGAAATCATTTTCACCGATCCAAAATCAATCTTTCAGCTAAAAATACCTCCTTTGGAGCGATTTGGAAAACTCCTTTCATTACAGCTTCTTCAAAACATTCGTCGGAATCTGGAGAATATTGCCGAAAATGCAAAGATCTGCAGGAAACCTGGAGAATATCGTCGGAAAATGCAAAAGTTTCAGCGGAAACTGGAAAATATCCCCGGAAACTACAAAGTTTCGCTTAAACTGGAGAATCCATCACTTTGGAAGGAGGAAGAGGCTCGATTGATTAGAACCTCGTCTTGATAACGTGTTATGAAATTGAAGAAAATGTAAAGAAAGTAGAGAGAAGTCGAGAGAAAATTCTAGAGAGATGAAGAAATTCTTATTTCAAGTGTATCCAGAACGTTTACACAAGACCTCTATTTATAGACTTTCAAGGGTTACTATGCAATGGACATTCACATTATAAATATATTCATAACAGATATAAATATGATTATATTATAATTTAATTATAAAAATTTACCTCAAACATATATGTGTAACTCTTAAAATTCATCATACTTTTTGAGAAGTGCATATACTTCAGACGCAAAAGGGGAAATCACTAATCATATAGATGGATACTCGGCTTATATATATGTACACTAAGAATGATTATACATTGGGGTTAGAAAGAGTGAATGCAATAAAAAAAAAGTACAAATTATATTAATTATCTTATATTAATTATTATTATTATTATCAGTTATCTTATGCAATTCTTGACTATAATATTGTATTATTTACTCTTTAAATTAAATTTTTGTTGTTGTAATTGTATTCAATCTTTTTAAAATATCACATATTTACATGCGCATAATATGCGTAAAAAGTGATATACGACTTATGAGATTTTTTAGTTATTGATATATGTGCATATAATATGAGTAATTTTTTAGTTTATTTATCATCAATTTAGAATAATTAATGTGATGGGATCTTTCGGTTGCCCAAAAATAATTCAGAAGCCTTCGTCCCATTTTTAAAAGTTATACTCCTAGAATACCTACTTAATCGACAATAAGATTTGAATCATGTTAATCTCATCAGCCTATATCAATTTTCATCGGCAAAAATATTATATTTATACACATAAATATAAATGAATTCGATCTCTTTATCAGTAGTGACAAGAGAGAAGGACATACCTAAATAAATAAATGCGGCCTATAAATTATGTGATATTTTTACGCACATAAATATCAATTTTTATGCATATTATACGCATGTAAATATGTGATATTTTTAAAAGATTGAAAAAATGTGATTTTTTTTGTTGCATTCATTCTTTTTAACCACAATGCACATGGTTGGGGGTCCGGGCAAGGATTTGCGATAGTCAAATTTTGGGTGGATTGCACATGGACTTTTTTGTCTTTGGGTGCTCTTGAATAAAAAAAAATTTTTTTGTGCTAGGCGTGTCTCGGAGTAAAAGTTTGTCGGTCAATTTGCAACTTAGATAATAAACGTTATATTTTTCTAACGGCATTGTGCTGACTGCACATTTTTAGAAGTTTTTTGTGCTAACTGCACATTTTAAAAAGTTTTTTTTGGTATTTTTGGTCCATTTAAAAATTATTTGTATCTTGGGTGTTCTTGAGGTAAAATTTTGTTGGCCAATTTACTTTAACCCTATAAAATATAAGTTTAAATTAAACTCCCAAACTAATATCAGCGATATTAAAATATAAAATGAATAATCAACACATTTTTTTCACAAATTATAATTTATTCCTCAAATGCATAGAGACTCGCCTAGTTTTAAATTGAAAGGCTACACTTACATGTAAGTATCACACACACACACACATATTACTTATATGCGAGGTAAGAATGGAAAATCAATATTATTATTATTATTCAATGAAGATAAATTAATTTTTTTAGTTATTATAATTTTGACTCACTTATAGCTTGGTCACTTAGGTATATGACTTGATATCCAATCCTTATTTTATTTTATTTTTTTACTTGTTTAAAACTAAGTTCCAAATCTTTTAATCATTTATAGTATGGGTTACTATTGTATGTCCTTATAATTTGATTAAATTTTAATTTTAACCCTTGTTGTTTTAAACCGCAACTTTTTGTCCTATAGTTTTTCTGTAAAAATGTTAATATCTATAATATGGATAGATGTGAGTTTGACAACGTTAATGGAGTTAAAGTTGTTAAGTATTGGGACCAGAATCAAATTTAACTCGTTAATAAAAATATATCATTAGTACAAAAAAAGCTTTTTAGACCGGACAAAAGATGCCTCTTAGACCAGATCTGAACCGGTCTCGATACACAGTGATCTAAAAAATCTTTTGTTTTTAAGACTGGATGTATGATCGGTTTTAAACAATTGTTTTTTAGACTAGTTAAAAAATTTAGATTATATAGACCGACATGCTTATATCAGGTCTAAAAAGTCTGACTTTTAAGATCGGATGTAACATAAAGTCGGTCTAAAAAGCCCAACTTTTTTTTTTTAAAAAAAAAATTTAACAAAGCACACACAACCAGTCTTGAAGGTATGAATTTTTAGACTTGCTATTTGATACATCCGGTCGTAAAAGTTGGATGTTGTAGACTGGACTATATGATATATCCGATCTTAAAATTCAGACTTTTCAGATCGGCAGTGTGATACATCCGGTCTTAATAGTTTGGAATTTTAGACCTTTTGTGTAATACATTCGATCTTAAAAGTCTAACCCAAAATTTTTTAGACCTGTTAGTTATATCATCCGGTCTAAATTTTCTTGTATTTTTTCTTTGATCTATTTCATCCTCCTACCCATCCACCATCCAATCCAGCACTTAAAAGACAGTATTTTAAGCTATAAGCTATGAACAATTCATTATGAATTATAAATTGAATTAATGGAAATAAATGTAAAGATTATTCACCATGAGTTATATCCTCTTACTGAATATACTAAGACAACACCTAAATGAATATATAATATGAGTTACAAAGACAATACCTAAATGAGCATACATGCCCAATTCACCATGTCTTGATCAGATTCTCACCCAACAACATTTATCTTTTATCACGCCCTTTTGGTATCTCCTGAGGATCCTGCGCCACAAAAACAAAAACAAAAACAAAAGTTTTACCGTCAATGACATTGTTTAAAAACAGAGGAAGAATATAGTTAAAACCTTAAAGTTTTCAAATAATTTTGTCTATAAATATTACCTGATGAATTGTCTCTTTTATAAAGGGATATCCTTCCATATCCCTTCATGATGATCATTTCTGATGCTAGGTTAATTATCTGCTTCATTTTCTTCGTTCAATTCTGGGAGAACCCTTGAAAAAGAAGGAGTAGTCTCAGGAAGATCATAATTTAATGAATTTCGTCACCAATATCAATGAACCTTTTTTCTTAGAAAGCTACAAACCACATTTTATTTGCCGATCGGTGATATATAACATTTGTTTCGTCTGGTCTTTCATAATAAAAGGTTCATCTCCAAAACTTTCACTATTGATATCGACTAATGTAAATTCCAGCCAATTGATCTAAACATCATTATTGACATTAACCCACTTGTATTTGAAAATGAAAAATTTAATTTTAACATAGTCCATCTTCTAAATCTCTTCAATAATCCTATAATAAGTATGACTGCCGATTTAGGATTATTGTCTTTCAAATTGGAGAAGTGCATAGATCCAGCTTCTAACATAACATCACTGTTTTGGACGGTGCTCCTATCATCTAGGGACTTCGTATAAAACGTATGACCATTGACCACATATGAATTCCAAGTTATGACATTAACCTTAGGACCAAATGAAAATATTCAAAAAATTTAAATGGTGATTTTACAATAAAATGCTCAAAAAGCAAGTTTATAATCATTTTTACAATATAAAATTAGAATAAACTTGCAAATTTTCATGTTTCTTTTAATTTTATATTACAAAAATGATTATAAGCATGATTTGTTAGCATTTAAGTATAGAGTCTTTATTTTTCAATATTTAAGATTAACGATGTTGTAACATCCCAAATTTTGAAAATGGTTTAATTAGAAAAAGAAATAAAATAGAAAAGACGTTTCTAAGGTATTTTTTTTTTTAGGCTCACAGAGATTACTAAGAATTTAAATGTTTAAATAATGAATTATGAGCCAAAAGCCTATTTTCATATGAAAATTTGGGAAATAAAAGATAAGTATTGTTGTAATTATTTAACATCCCAGAAAAGTGAGAATACATTATAGAATGTTACTATGGGGATTTAGAAAATTGACAAGAGGGTGCGTTTTTGCCCCAAAAAAAATTATGAAGAGGTTCATTTACAAAAAGTGGCGTAAATAAATTTAGAGCTAGTTTTTTTCCTTGCAAAATTTAACAAAAAATAATTAGAGGTTAATTTTTACCATGAAACTTTTACGGAATTTATTTTACAACATATAGAATGTAATTAAGAAATAAAATCCTTACAAAGTATTGATGATTTATCTTTGGGAAATTTTTTTTTTTTTGATACAAGGCGAGGGGAGGGGGAATCAAACTAAGGACCTAAGGGGGAGATACATATCCCAATATCATTGCACTACAAGGAGGGCTGGTTTATCTTTGGGATTTAATTTGCAATTAGGTGCCAAAAAGAAAGGGCAACTTACTAAATTCATTACGCTAAGCCCAAAAATGGTTTTGGGCTAATATTAGGCCCACTTCTTGAAGCCCAAATTGTGCTATCTAGGCGCAAGAGATGCGGTCCAGATTGTTTTGATATTTGCCCTATTAAATGTCGAAAGTTGAAGGGTTATGGCTTTTGGGATTGTATCACAAAATGGCTTTTGGGATTAGGTTATGAGGTGGAAGTATCGAATTAGAAGTTAATCGCCTCCTCCTTTCACTTATTAGGAGGGGAGGGCATGGAAGGGAAATGAAGGATATTTCCTTCCCTTATTTGGAAGTTAAAAAAATAGTAAGGGAGGAAGATAGAAGATTAATGAGTTATTTTTACCATTTTATCCTTTTCTTTAATAATTAATATAATTATTATATTTTACAAATAAATTTAAATTTTCTAAAAGTATTATTTATGTAATTTTTATATTCAAAAAATTATTTATGTGGTGGTGGCGGCGGCGACGACGGTGTGGTGGTGGTGGTGGTGGCGGTGGCGGTGGTGGTGGTGGTGGTGGTGGTGATGAGGGTAAAAAAGTAATTAATCTATTTTCCCTCTTAAAACCTCCTATATTGGGGGAACTTTATTTTTTTAGAAGAAAGAGGGTTTTGGGGGATTTGTAAAAATCTTTGATTTTCTTCCATCTTATTTTTAAAACTTGCAAATAAGGGAAGAAACTACCAAAACACTCCATTCCTTTTCCTTTTCCTCCAAAATAGAACTCCCAAACAAGCCCTTAAGCTCCAGTCTCGATCTCACTTCCTTCATTCGCTTGAAAGATGATGTTTGAAGAAGAGGAATCTCACACGCAAACCGATTATAATGCCAAGGCAAGTCCCTTGACTACTGTCCCATCCTTATTTCTTTCATCAGAATATTTAGAGTGAGAGAGGAGCTTGAAAGATGATGTTTGAAATATGATATTGGTAAGAGAAAATGGTGCTATAGTGAAATAACCTTAGAGGGACATGGATTAAAGCCGAAATTGATTATATGTAGAGAAGCGCCATTGTTCGGTGTTGTGCAAATTATTGGGGTTAATATTTGAATCTGGAATTTCAGCTATTATGTGGGTGCTCTTCGGTTTCTTGTTGGAGCTACAGAGGAGTGCTTAAATGTTGAAAAAGTTAATTGGTATATGTAATATTGGTTGCAAGGTGACGAGAGTTCAAAATTTTTTTAGGCTAAAAAAATGATAAGAACGTACTGTTTGATGTTTCCCAATGTTAGATAAATATCTCAGGTGATTAAATAATGCCTCAAGACGCAAATATGGTGTTTTAAATATGGGTCAAGCTGCAAATTTGCCAACCAACTATTATCCGAGGAGCGCCTGATACAAATAACTATTGAGGGGATCAAAATGGCCAATCAACAATTAAAAAGTGAAAAAAAAAAACACAATTTGGAGCAGATTCGCCAACGAATTATTACCCCGTCATTGTCTTGGTGTGTCTATCTTCCATTGATCATCACAATTATCGCGACGTCGGCATTTCCCAAGCTTCTATTGTTCTTTGGGTGTTCCACTCACCCTCTTGAACTCATCCAAGTAGTCCACGGCGTTCGACCGCACGCACCTTGCACCGCTTCCATCCTCCGATGCCACAAACAAAGAACCACCGCCATCTGCGCCACAATGTCTGCTCCCATCTCTGTTGGTATTTTCTTTTTCCAATAAGAAGGCTTAACCACTCTTTTCTCTAGCGTTTCCGCCACCGTCTTATGCCAGTGCCTCATATTTTAACTTAATTATTTGGTGTTTTTTTTTAATAGTTGTTTGTTTTTTTTTTCACTTTTAATAGTTATTTGATGTTTTTGTTTCACTTTTTAATTGTTGATTGGCCATTTTGGTCCCCTCAATAGTTATTTGTGCCAGGCGCTACTCGGGTAGTAGTTGGTTGGCAAATCTGCACCTTCTGTAACATCCCAATTTTTTAAAGTGTTTTCAAAATAGTTTGGTCAGAGTAGAGCATCAGAATAATTTAAAAGAGCGAGTATCTGATAAACCTTCACTGCTGGTGTGTCTGGTTGCTATTACAGTGGTACAATTATTCGAATATTTAATAATACGGTGATACAATAATTCATAACAATCTTCTCCGCACGTGACCTCACGCTTGCTGTTTACCCTCGTCCTTGGTCCTGGTTCCTCCGGACCCTGAAGCTATAGTGAGGGCTAAGGTTCAATTACCATTGAACCTCGGTAACATTAACCTCATGCTCATGTAAAACAATATATGTATGACAGATATTCATGACATTACAACAGTAATCAATACATAAGCACACAGCAGATGCAAGATTAACATATCCACAGTACATAGCACACAACACATGTAAAGGCATCCCTGTTTGCACTAACCAGTGCCACGATAGCATGTCGTGTCCTCAGCGCTAGGAAAACTCAACGGCATTATCAAGACTATAACCCGTGTAAAGCTAAATGTATAAACAGTGATCTAAGACCGAGTCTTAGTCTATGAAATCATCCATCACATATAAGCATACCACAAGCATCAGAATTAGTATTACAGTATGCGTTCGTACCTTAGTCCATTTGGATGGCGGTACACTTGCCTGGTCGGTACGTCTCCCGATTTTTCCCCGGATATCCTATAATAGTATTATCGCATTATTACCTCGTAAATAATATCTTAGGGAATATTTCAGCCACTACCGACCCTTTTTACCCCTGGTGGATTTTTTAACCCAATTATATCCCTTTATTTTCTCAAAAACGCTGCTGTAATATTTCTGGGCAGAATTTTCTGTTTAACTTTGAAAAATCATAATTAATTCCAAAAAAATCAAAACGAGGTTCCGTAAAATTTCCCAGAAACCTTAGCATGTATATCTTTGAGAAAAAATATTGTTTTTCACCCAGAATTCGTGAATCACTCCCAGTTTAATGATCTTCAACCTCTGCCCATAATTTTTTCAGAAAAACGTAGCCTTATTTCCAGAATTTTTATCTCCCTCTACAGACCTCTAATTGATGCATAGTTTATATCAATGGAAAGCTATACATGTCTAATATGACCATGAATTATTTCAGAATTTTTGAATATAAATTTACATATCAAACAGTTTCCTCTATCTGACTGATCCCAACAAGCCCAGCAAAACACCACAATTCCCTATCTTACTCTAACTTGTTTTATTAATCCTAGAAGTCACTCCCCAACATGTTTCCACCTTGTCAGAATCTTTCGATGCAATAAGGCTTGAAAAAAATTATGGGAAATTACCTTACCTATTTCCTAGATTAAAACTAACAATTCTACTAAAGATACTAAGAACTACTAAGAACTTATAAGAACTAAAGACTATAAACTAAAAACTGAAGACAACTTACCTCTTGAAGCCTCTTGCTTGCCACCTCCTTCTTGCTTCTACTCTATTAGAAATCAACTCTTGAAGTTTGATTTGGTGTGAAGAATTATGAAGGGCAAGGCCCCTATTTATAGTAAAAGCTTATGAATTTTTATCCCTTGGATCAACTTTTCTTATCAAGGGCTAATATTAATTTGTGCTTCTATGGTGATACAATTTGTGAGCAAATGCTTCCCATTGGTTAAAAACAATTACATTAGATTTATCTAATTATCTTTATTTCCAAAATTAAATCCCACATGTGCTCTAATAAAAATCATATTTTAATCACTCTCTCTCTCTCTCTCTCTTCCATCATCTTTTTCCTTGCTTTAACGAAATTCATTTTTGGTTGCTTGATCAATCACTAATACTTTTAAATTCTGAGTATGCTTTTTGATTAGTAGTTGGATATCCAGATTTATGGTCTAATTAGATTTCCCTGGTTGTACTAAGATTATTCTTCAACGTTTGCAAAAATAGCCTTTACTAGGCTTACTTTCGAGTTAAATTACGTGGGTTCAAGATAAGCCCTTATATTTTCTCCAGGGTTCCTACTTCTTCACAACTATTTAAATTTGTATACATTCTCACTTTATTTGTTGTTTTGAGTTTTTACTTATTGGCACATTGTGTACATCGATATTTACTTGGATTTCAAACCATTATCCAATTTACTCTAGGATTTCAAACTTTATCAAATTTTCTTTAATTTTCTTTTTCTCTCTCTCATATACTAGACACACACACACTCACAACTCTTTTTTCTTATTGGAGGATTTAATTTCACATGGATTATGCTTTATTAAATTAATTGTAAAACCCTTAGATTAGCTTTATGAGGTTTAATCTTGATATTTAATTTATGCTAATCTCTTATTGGTCCAATTAGTTTCATGAGGATTAAGAATATTTTCTTGATTTATCATTGACCAATTCAATTTCACAAGGATTAATATTAATTATTGGTTTAATCACAACCATTGGATTTCATTGTGTTTGTTTAGATTAAATCTTCTCCCTTGATTAATTGATTTAACTAATCATGAAAATTAGTGCTTAATTTGGAAAGTATTATTTCACCCTCATTTTATACTTTTATTTTGCCTCTTGATTATTTTACAACTAATCCCAATTAGTGCAAGCTAACTTGTTCATTTACTGTTGCTAATTCTAATTAATTAGCTTAAGTGTTTTCATAATATTTTCTTACTCATTTGTTCATATGAGAACTATAGTTTAATATGGTATTTATATCATATTTTATGATCCTTAAATATAATTTTAAAATTGGCCCTTGATTCTTCATTAAGTTAAAATATCCCTAATTGATGACTTTTAATTGCCACTAAATTTATTATGGACAATTATAAAATTATTTTAATTAACGTAAATTTAATTGTCATTTATTTATTAGTAATTTTCTTTAATTGATTTAGGTATTTTCATAACATTCTATGACTTTCTATAATTAAATAAAACTATATTGTAATATAAAAATCTTAGGGTATTTTATGATATCTAAACCAAATTAGAAAATTTGGATCTTTGGTTTATTTACTTCTAGAACAAAATTCCCTAAATTAAGCTACTAAATTTTGAGACCATATATTCACCTATTTCTAATAGGTATTATTTGCCCAAAAAATAGTATTTATGAGAATTATAAATTCTTGGGTATTACACCTTCACCCTTTAAATATTAAAATTGAAGGTGGAAAATTTTCAGGTTTAATGAAGAATGTTGTCCGTATTGTTAAAGGTGTAGAAGTGATTGGCTATAAGTGGATTAAAGTTTTTAATCTTCTCTCTTAAGCTTTGTCATGAACAACCACTGTTTTCATAAGAAATAATTGAGGAATGTCGGAAATTCAAGCATATAAAGCATATGGAGGTACACTGTGTAGTTGAATAAAGTTTGGGAGTTAATTTCAAACTTTGTGACTTAAGGATAAAAATGATTACCGTTTTGATGTTAAAAATGTTTGTTAATTTTGTCTAATACATGACTTTCATGCAAAGTTTCATGAGCTTGAAAACAAAAATTTGTTTAATCGATGCGGAAACCTTACGGTCCTCATGAATTATTAACCTTAACTCATTACGCTAATTAGTTAATAATTATTAATCCGTAAAACGGTACTCATGAGAATTCATAAGAATTTATAATACTCATGAGTTTTAGGATTACTCGTTAAAACAACTATTAAGGTTTAGGATAATTTGATGAAACGATTATTGGAGATTAGAATACCTTAGATCACTCGAAGACCTCAAGGTTGTTGATGTCCTTTAACGTTGATCCACACAAACCTAACCCCCGATTGCAATAAGAACTCCTTCTCTTGAAACCTCCCACTCCTTGGATGCTTGCTAGGCGAAGACAAGGTTGAGTTGTGATTTCCTTGGGTTTTTATCTTTTCAAGAAGATGATGGTTTCTTAGGATCAGGTTAAAGAAAGGATGAGCAAGATCATTGGAACCTTGCCTTTCTATGGATGGTGCCTTTTTCTCTCTAAACATTTGGTAAAGACCAACATTTAGAGAGCATAAGGATCTTGTTTTTCTCTCGAAAAAACTTCCAGGAAAAAGGCACACCAAAAATCAGCACTTTATAAGGTCTAACCCTAATTTAAGTGCTCACAAGAAAAGCCCAATCCAAGCTTGAATTGGAAAATCCAAATCACAATGAATTGAATTCATATCTTGATTGATTGATTGAATTTAAGATGATGAATCACATTCATATCTTGATCGATTGATTGAATCAATCATTTAAGATGATGGATTATATTTATTTCCTTTTTCCTTCAAAAAAAAAAATCCATAAAAAGGGCACATAAAACATCAGCACTTTATAAGAGTCTAACCCTAGTTTAAGTGCTCACAAGAAAGGCCCAATCAAACTTGATTTGGAAAATCCAAATCATAATGAATCAAATTCATATTTTGATTGAATAATAATTTAAGATGATGAATCACATTCATCTCTTAAACTAAAATTCAAAATCATTTCAATCAATCCTCATTTATTATTTCTCCTATCTTCATCCAATCATTATTGGATCTTAATATATATATATATATATATATTAGATAATTCAGAATTATCTTTTATAACCTAATCTCTTGAATTTAAATTCAAATTTAAAATTCAAACTTAAATTCAAAATTCGAATTCCAAATTCAACTTGGCCTAAGACCTCGTTGGGTCTTCCAACACATTTGGGCCCTTTTGTGGAGAAACCGATTTCCCACTAGGGACACCATATATGACACCATTTTCTCCTCATTGGGCTTGGAGTCCCACTCCAACCTAAATACACATTTACTCTTGATAAAGCTCAATAACAATTATTGTCCCAAGTTTGCTAATTTTAAACAATCGGGAATAATCTTTTGTATGTGACCCATTAGGCCCAATTAGTCATGACATAAATAAACTTGGACCAATTAAAAAACCCTTTAATGGGCCCAATTTATTTAATGACCTCAAAGACACTAGCAATGCTCTGCGGCCCCAGAACTAATTGAGTTGATCAAGTGATCTACCTTTCATATTTGGATACCGTGCTGGCATCATCCCTCACATCATCATTCACATTTAGTCGAGAGCAAAGATAGAGTATCATCTCTCTTAATTGACTAAATGCAGCTATTTCACAGAACTAGGAATCTTCTTATATTAACTCTGTAACGGATCATGACTCTTCATGATAATTTGTTGTGCGCACAGACTCTCGAGTTAATTAGAAGCTATCCAAGCTCTACCGGTCTTGTTAATGACTAATCCCTTGTAGGGGACTGTGAGTCCTCTCAGCATGTCCATTTATACTCATGCATTCGAGTTACACCCAAGAGTACACTTTTTCTCCCCATTTTCAGGTGGATAGAGTTGTACGGTCAAAGTATAACCCTAGGACATAGTGCTCGATGACATCCTTAAGTCCAAGACGATCCGCACTACCAAACGATGAGAGACTTTATGTTCTCCAACATATCCATCCATGACATCAGCTAAGACATCTCCATGCCTGTATTCCATGAGGTCCCTACCTTGTATCCCTATACAAGTAGACGATGTCGTACTAGTCTTATTAAGATCATCAATGCCCTTTCTTGGTGATTCAAGACTAGGAACAAGTTTTAGGCAATAGATATCCAGTGTTCTCGAGTCCTCATGATCATGATTTCTATCATTGATCCTCAAGAATAACACATATTCTATTCCTAGGGCTTTTATCTTCAAACACATATTTATCTTAAAATAAAGGCGATACATAAATATGATAAAGATAAAATATGCTCATTTATTAATAATGAAATACTATAACGTAGAAATGGTGTTGATCTGTCATTACAGATTGTCTCTAGGACACCTAAATACTAACAAAAAATTATGACAAAGACATCGTAAATTGAAAAAGGTTTATGGGGTGGTTCATATGTGGGGTTATATGATGGCGGAGAAAGCTCATGGCATAATCTATAGGGTACTTGTGGTAGGCGATTAAGTTAAAATGAAGGTTGTTGGTAAGGTTCATGGTATGGGTGGTGGAATGGACCATGACATTCTTGACCAATTGGAGTTTTATCTTGAATTACCAATTTAGCTTGAAAATGCCACAATTTTTGTTGAAAGATTGAATCTTGATTACCATTAAATCAGGCCATGAGAATTCAATCCCATAAATTCCCAATGAATCACAAGATGACTATCTAACTATAAGAAAATACAAATGCAAGTGAAAAAGAAAAGGAATATAAGAAAATACAAATGCAAGTGAAAAAGAAAGAGAAGTTTCAAAATGACAAAAGATGTAAGTATGGTATGAATTAACTTGGAGACATGGTGAATTCAAACAAATGAGCTCAAAATCATATTAAATTTAATGCAAATACAGCACACAGAAGCTATCAAGTCAAGACAATGCAATGAATGCTATGCAAGTTACCTAAATGCAATAATAAAAAACTGTGCAATGAAAAAGAAAAAAATGCAAAATTAACAAACTTCACATGAGAAATCCCTTGTAAAAAATGAATTTAACAGTTATATTACCTAGGGAGCCAATTACTTAGCTCCCCATCAACGATGCCATTTGATCAGTGTAACATCCCAAATTTTGGGGTTTGAAATTAGAAATATTTTATGGAAATTTATGATGAAAATTTAGCCTAAAATAATTATGAAAATAATTATTAGAATTTAAGGACCTATTTTCTTGAGAAATTCAAAGAAAATAGTTAGAGATTGATTTATAGCCCAAGATTTTTAGAGAAATTACTTTAAGGGTTAAAGAAGTTAATTAAGGAAGAAAATCCTTATAAAGCATCAAGGATTCATTTCTAGCATTTATTTGGTAACTAAGCAATAATGAAGAGACAAGGGAATAATTAATTAGTAAATTAATAATAATAATAATAAAATAATAAATAAATACATCTTTACCATCATAATCCTTCATTCCAGCGTGTACACCCCCCTTCAATATCCATTAGGCTTGAAACACTCATAGCCCATTTTGATTTGCTCCATGAAACCCAACAATAACCAGCAGCAAATACGTGACCAAATGCTTACCAAATATCAAAACCCACACAAAAGCCCATATGTCCAGTGCTAAATCCTCAACATCTGATATATCTAAAGCGCTTTATAAAAAAAAGGGAGAATTACACACAGGTCCCAAGGAGCAGACATAATTACGCACAGGTCCCTTCAAATGACAAAATTACACAAAAGTCCCTAGGGACTTCTGTGTAATTATTTCATATGAGTAAAAGACCTTATTGCCCATTCTCCTTCATCCTTCTCCTCTCTCTCTCCTCTCTCACCTTACTCGCTCTCTTGAGGATCGCTTGCAGACGCTGCGAAATCGGAGAAGGTCAATGTGGTGGTGGAGAGATTTTCTGATCATGGGCCAGAGTTCCGGTGGAAGATCTCCCAATTGGCTCTCACATCGATGGCCTCTCTCTCATCCATGAGTTGCAGATGAGATGCAGACGCATCCATGGCCTCCCAATTCGGCACGTCCAAGTCTTCAAGGTCCATAGTAGAACTCTACTTCGCTGCTCCTCTCTAGTGTGCACCCCTTTAATGGAGAATGGCGGGAAACGGGTAGAGAAAAGAGAGCATTTGTTGTTGTAAATAGAGGTTGGAGAATCTGCAAAAGTATGTAAAAGTTGTTGTAAATATATGCATTTTCTGTTGTTATTACATGCATTTGTTGTTGTAAATAGCCTTTGGAAGTGATAGGCGAAAAAATCCAGGTTTTGAAAAGTTGTTGTAAATATATGCATTTTCTGTTGTTATTACATGCATTTGTTGTTGTAAATAGCCTCTAGAAGTGATAGGCGAAAAAATCTAGGTTTTGAAAAGTTGTTGTAAATATATGCATTTTCTGTTGTTATTACATGCATTTGTTGTTGTAAATAGCCTCTGGAAGTGATAGGTGAAAAAATCCAGGTTTTGAAAAGTTGTAAATATATGCATTTTCTGTTGTTATTACATGCATTTGTTGTTGTAAATAGCCTATGGAAGTGATAGGCGAAAAGAACCAGGTTTTCAAAAGTTGTTGTTAATATATGCATTTTCTGTTGTTATTACATGCATTTTCTACGTTAATCGCTTACGGAAGTGAGAGAAGACAAATTCAGGGGTTTTCAAAGTTGTTGTTAATACATGCATTTTCTGTTGTTAATTTATGCTTTTTCTGTTGTTAATCACTTCTGGAAGTGAGAGAAGACAAATTCAAGGTTTTCAAAAGTTGTTGTTAATACATGCATTTTCTGTTGTTAATTTATGCTTTTCCTGTTGTTAATCACTTCTGAAATGTTTGCTTTGATTGTTTCCTTTTTTATGCACTATGGGCAACAAAGTAATTTTACGTTCTGAAATAATTACACAGAAGTCCCAAATTTTGTCATTTGAAGGAACTTAAATGTAAATATCTCTGTTGCTTGGGACCTATGTGTAATTTCCCAAAAAAAAAAAGATATATCCAAAATGCAACTGCAAGTGATGGTTTAATGGGAACAACAAAATACATGTCATTTCACTAATAATCATCCAACTGAAACACGTTAAGCAGAGTCAGAGAAAGATAACAGCAGCGTCTAAATCTCAGTTTCGACCACCCAACTATTCATGCAAGCTCAGACCCTCCCATGCTTCTTGAGCCCCTCACGTATCCTTCTCCAATGGTCCATTCTTTTTCCCTTCCTCGGACTGGACCCTCCATCCTCTATATATTCCATGCTCCTTTGCTCCCATTCATTCATGTTAAGTTAACAGAACCAGAGACCAAAGTTGAGAGAAACTGAAGCAGGGAGAAAGAGAGAGAGAGAGAAAGAGAGAAAAATCCATTTGCCCTTCTCTGTTTTAAAACAGCAAAACAGAGGTGTGTGTGGCGTGGAGTAGTAGTGAGCATTGGTCTATCGAAAGATTAGCTAGGTAAGTGTTTGAGCTTCATCTCGTCTCCATTAAAAACGTCACTTAGTTAATGAATGAATATATATATAGGTATGCGTTTTAGCTCCAAGCTGTTGTGCATATATAGATATATACCTTGAGACTATATAAAAGAGAAGGAAAGCCCCTGATGTGTTGTGTGTGTGTGTGTGTAGATCACATGAAAACCTGAGAAAAACCAAAAGAAAGTTTTGCATATATAAGGGTATATATATGTCGCTGGCATTGCTAGTTTACTGTGTAAACATAGTTATATATATATCTTAACACCATGTACATATTTATGAAGGAAAAGAGGAAACACATAACCTTACTGATATGGAAAAAAAATTGATGTCATGATACTTATAAAGCTTGGAGATTTGCCCATCACATGAAAGACCATGAGATACTATATTGTCTGTTATGATAATATATGTATAGTCGTGGTATTATATATGTATATTATATATATAAAAGAGGAAGAGTATTGCTGTAATGGAAAACCAAGAGAAACGAACTTTGTTTTGCTGTTTAGAATAAGTAGGAAAAAAAACATTTTTACTATCAAAGAATATTGGTGCACTTAAAAATAAAAAAAGGGAATTTGCTGTCATAACCTTATCATTGCTGCTTTTAGATGTATATTCAAACTTTATTGTTAATTGTATGGTCACAAGAGTAGTCCATGTAGTACTGTATTATAGTATAAGTTATAGTGCAAATATAAAGTTAAGTGTGTTACATAGTATGATGGTGTATGGTATAGGAGTGTTGTCATATATGTAGTAAAGTAGAGTAATAAAATAGGGTGATATATGTGGTAAGTTGTATTATGCGATAGCTTGTAAAAGATGATGATGATGATGGTAATAAAATAAAGAAAACACTAGTGCAAAAAAGAGCTTTAAGACCGCTTTATTTATACCGGATTATAGAGAATCAGGTCTTAAAAGTATGACCGGTGGCAGTTTCGTGAATATAAAGAACTTTTTGGACCAGATTATAAAGGATCCGGTCTTAAAAATATGACCGGTGGCACTTTTGTAAATATATAGAACATTTTTAAGACCGGATTATAAAAGATCCGGTCTTAAAAGTATGACTGGTGGCAATTTCATAAATATTTTGAGAAGACGCCAATCAGAGATGAGTCCGAGAATGCGATGATTTATTCTTTCCCTTAATTGGAATTATATACGAGATGCTAATAAGTAAATAATCTTCTCCGACCTAGGCGGTTCTCCTATAATCTAGGGATTACAATCGAAATATAATTACGAAATTCAAAAAACCATAATATGCTAACTTAATTCTAAAATCTCTCTAACAATTTAATTAAGATAATTGCATAATATAATCCGGGGATTACAATCAGGAATATAATTACGAAATTCAAAAAACCATAATCTCCTAACTTAATTCCTAAAATCTCTCTAACAACTTAATTAAGATAATTGCATAATATAATCGTATATGCTAACTAATTAAATCTGAACTTCCAACAAATATATAAAACACTTTTAAGACCGGATTATAAAAGATTTGGTCTTAAAAGTATGACCAGTGGCAATTTTGTAAATATATAGAGTACTTTTAAGACCATATTATAAAATATCCGGTCTTAAAAGTATCACTAGTGGAAAAAAGGGCTTTAATACAGCCTCATTTAGACCGGAGTATTGAAGCTCCAGTCTTAAAAGTATGATCGGTGGCAATTTTGTAAATATGAAGAATTTTTTAAGACCGGATTATAGAAGAATAGGTCTAAAAAGTATGACCAGTGGCAGTTTCATAAATATAAAATTTTTTTAAGACCGGATGTTTAAGAAATCCAGTCTAAAAACTATACTTTTAAGACCGGATTTTTTAGAAGTCCGGTCTAAAAAATCCTTTTAAGACCGGATGTTTAAGTTCAGTCTAATAAACAAACCCCTTCTCCAGAACTCCGCCCTTCCTATCCGCGTGTTTCACTCTCTCTCACACATACAGAGACGACCGTGTAGAGAGACTTAGTCGACTCCATTCCTCCGGGCGTCAACTCCGTTCTTCCGAGCATCGACTCCATTTTTCTGAGCGTCGACTCCGTTTTTCCGAGTGTCGACTCCGTCACCAGTAAAGAAGTAGTGATTTCTGAAGACGACGAAATGTCTGCCAAGATTTTCCTTCCCAAAATCACGAATCCAGATCTAGAATTACCTATTCTCGTTTACTTGTTTTTGAGAATGGTTCCGATCTTGTCTCGTTACAAGAAGAGATCGACTCAATCTTCACGCCGATTTGGGGAATGGTTCCTCTGATTTAGGTATTTTTAGGTATTTTCTTTCTTCTAATTTCTTTAGGTATTTTCTTTCTTCCGTAATGTTTGTCGCGGTGAGAAAGTAGTGATTTCCTCTGATCTGGCTCAATCTTCTGTTTAGATTTGTATTATATTGGTTGAGACTTTTTTCCCCTTTTTGTGATTTTTGCGTGCTCTATCGCGAGGAACACGGATCCGGGGCGGCTCAAAGGGTCAATCACACGTCGGGATCCAAGACGTTTTTTGTGACCTACGGTGAGATGGTATATTAAAGCTAAATTCATCGTATGTTAAATGATTATTGTTTCGTTTTAGAAATAACAAAGTTTATATTCTTTTAGCAAGAGAAGGCTCGGGAGGAGAACCGTCGGACGGACTATGGGGAGTTGTGGACACGCGCACATAGACACCGTGATGGGACGCCGTCTGCTCGAAGCGAGGAGATAATAGTAAGTTAAAAAAAAATATTAATTTGCTTAATTTAATTTAATTGTTTGATTAATGTTTTATGAAATATGTGCGCGGGGCCCCGGATTGAGCGAGCCCGGCCAAGAGATACGACGTCGCGGCCCCGGGGAGTCACGGGGTTCTATTGATCCCTCGGCCACTTTGAAAGGCCGGGTGTGGGCCCGTCGAGCATCTGGCCGTGTTAGGGGCTTTGGGCTAGGCGCCGAGCCTAGCATGGTGTACGGCAAAGGCCTCCTCCTCTGCGCGGGACCTCCGGACTCCGGCGAGCAAAATAACCGAGGCGGTTGATGCGATGATTGCGAAAGTTGCCGCGCGGAGGTTCTTAGACGAGGTTGCGCCGCGCCATGCGAGGAATGAGGCCAAGACTAGGCGCATGCGGGAAGCCTCCAACGGTTGGTTCGCTACTCGAAGCAAAGGCGCGGAGTCAATTGCCGGGGCCTTGGGGGTTGCCGACGGGACGGATTCCGTCTCCCGAGCCTCCCCCTCCGTTCATCTTCGAGGATTCCCCCTTCGGCTCCCCGCCTCCCCCCGCCCCCCTCGGAACATGCCGTCGGTGAGGAGGAGGACGATGTTACCTCCGGTCGAGCTCGCGCAGCCCCGAGAGAGACCCCCGAGACGATCTGATCATCGGACTCTGATAGTTAGTTCTTCTTTTGTATGCCCACAGGATGTTTGATGACAATTTTATTAAATTTAATTACTTGTTTTCTTTTTTTCAAAAGTAGATTTTTACAATTTAAACATTTGTTATCTTTTTTTTTTTTAGGAATGTTATGAAAATTTAAATTTTATTAAAATATGATTTTTATTAAAAATTTACATTTTAAAAATTTTAAATTTTAATACATTAGTAGCGGTTTTAGAGTTTCACCGCCACAAAATATATTAGTCGCGGTTTCAATGAAGACATTTGTATTATATTGGTTGAGACTTTTTTCCCCTTTTGTGATTTCCTCCGATCTGGCTCAATCATTTGTTTAGATTTGCTGATTTTGGATCCTTTTTTTCCTTTCCTTCTCGCGATTGACTATAAAAAAAGCGGCAAAATTTTTTGAAAACGGTCACGGTTGTATAACCGACAAAAAATTATTTAAACACATTTGTCACGGTTTATTGACCGCGACAAATGTGATGGCGAAAATGTTTTTGTAGCGTTTTTGGCAAATTAGGAATTTTGGGTGCTCGGTTTCAATGAATCGCGACAATTATGTTTTTCGAGCATGAGTCTCCCATTTGCTTAAGGTATTATTTTTGTATCGAATTTTTTCTTTCCGGTTTGTGCTTGTTCTTTGGTTAATTGGCAAGGGAATTCAATTTTTCATTGTATCAAAGTGAGCGCGAGCCCTTCCTCTTCATCATCAAGCAGCTGGCGGCCTCCAGCAGAGGTGGTTTCGGCACAGGTGCTCTGGGGAGGGGAGACTTTTTTTTGTTGGTTTTTGCCAACTTTTTAAGACCGGATGTTTAAAAAGTCCGATCTAAAAAGTCGTATTTTTAAGACCGGTCATAGTAACAGACTTTTAATACCACCTGTATCAAGACCGGTTCCGGATCCGGTCTTAGAGGGTGCTTTTTGTCCGGTCTTAAAAGCGTTTTTTCCACTAGTGAAATAATAATAAATATAATCATAATAGTATATATAATTATAATAATAAATTAAATAGATATTGTTATTATGTGTAATTGATAAATAAATGATAATAAATAATATTATTATTTATTAAAAAAAGGGGAGGGGATTCTTATGAAGGGAATTTTTAGGGATCAATACACTTTGAAATCCTCTAAAAATAATTTGCGTAGTTAGTTACTTTGCGACGTAAAAAGTGACTAATGATGATGATAGACGTTTATATGCATACCTTAACACCTCTACCGATCCCAACAACTCCGAACAAAGTTAAGGATTCAAGTTTGAGGTGGGTAACTATTATCTTGTTAGCTGGTAGGGCTGAGCATTCGATTTTTTGGTTCGGTGTTTGGTTAAAACCGAAATACATGCATTTTTCAACAACGAACCGAAACCAAAGTGTCTTAAAAACCGAACCGAATTAACCGAAATATTTCGATTTTTTAACTGAAATATTTCGGTTTTTGGGCTTAAATTGGGCCTTATTGTAGGCTTTCTTATTTGGGTGATTTTTTTCCTCAAATTGTTTGAGTGAACTTTTTTAAATGGCCAAACTAATTTTTTTTCTTTTTTGCTCGAATAAATCTACACAATATTGAGTGCAACCTGTATAAACTTTATCCCAGAAATTCAAAGGCAGAACAATGAACTACAGCTACAAATCTACAATAGATGATATGTGGAAAGAAAAAGAAGAAAGTTTGCTGGTATGTGTAGTGATAAACTGATTAATAAAAATACTTTAATGTAACTTATTTTTTCTTCTTTAATGTCTCAATAAAAATTAACGACAGGAGGTAGTAAGATCATAACTACTGGGCTAAGAGTTCATTAGTAGATTCAAGATTTCTCCAAACTTCTTGTGAGTTCAAAATCGTAGGTTCTTCTTCTTCAAACCCAAAATATTCTGTCCTTAAGCTCCTATCATCATCTGAAAGAACCCTATGTATTTTTTCTGATCTTTCCATTGATGAACACCTCTGCTTCACCATATTCTCTGTTCATCAAATTCTCATCTCTCACTTTCTTACAACAAAAGTTCTGATCTTCCAAATCTTTCAGCTTCTGCAACTCTTCATGATCACACAAACTTCATCATTAGCCTATTATCTGAAATGGGTAACCAAACTATAACATGGAATTTCAACAAAAACAAAAATTGCAACTACAATACATATGTAAAAAATTATAACAACATCACAAACTCAAAAACAACTCTAGCAACTCATCAATCACAAATTCACAGGGCCAGTATAAGATGATATAAAAGAAGATAGATATTGAGTGCAACCTGTAAAACAAGAATAAATCAAGTAAAAAAAAAATCTACAAAACCAGGTTTGCAACGGCGGAAATCAAGTCAAACTTACCAGATTTGAGTTAGGGATAGCGGAAATCGTCTCCAAGTAGAAGGAAAAAACAAAGCGGCACCAATGAAACCAGGTTTACAACGGTGGAAATCATGTAAAACTTACCAGATCTGATTAGGGACAACAGAAATCATCTCCAAGTAGAAGGAAAAAACAAAGTGGCACTAATGAAACTAGGTTTGCAATGGTGGCCACCAGACGATGCAGATCCGCCATATAGTGCTATGATTTACGTCACAGCTGGTCTCTGATTCTGTTCGTTGGAGTGGTCAAAAGAGCCTTCACCGTCTCTGCAATCGATCGCAGCAGTGGGTAATGAACAAGGCCATGATCAAGGCACACAACTTATCGATCCTCATCGTAGAGAGTGAACCCAAGGATCCACTCTTTGATCTCCGTCGCAGTGGGCGACGGAGAGTGGCACACCCGGTCGTCGACAAAGAGTCGCAGCAGTCCGCTCCCGAAGAAGAGGGTCTTTGAAAATTCAATGGAGTATGTGGAGTGCGGCTGTGCGAGTAGGGTTTTCAATGAAATGAAAGTGAGGATGTTTTTGAAATTGAAAGGAAGATGGGTATCTAACCAAAAATAGAAATGGGCTAGGCAAAAAAAAAAAAAAAAAAGGAAGATGGGTAAGGTTAATGGGCTAGGCCGATCCAAGTAAAATTGGAAGGGAAAAAAATAGAAAAGAAAGGCTCAGTATGATATGACGTCGTTTTAATATTTATTCGGTTATTCGGTTTTAACCGAATTGATTTTTTAAAAACCGCACCGAACACCGAAATAAGCCTATTTTAAGAACCGAAAAAAACTGAAAAATTGAATTGAAAAAACCGAACACTGAATTAGTCGGTTCGGTTTTCGGTGTTTTGGTTTTTTTTGCTTACCCCTATTAGCTGGTATGTATGTATTTCATGTATGATTGGTCATGGTTGCTAGATAATTTGCATGTGTGTATCCTAGCTATGGATTAAGGCTGTGTGTCTCATAGGGCTGCGTGTCCTAAAGGGCTGTGGTCCTTGGCCGATAACTGCGGTTACGATGTGACTTGTTTATTGTGAATTATTCTATGCTTATACATGTATTATATTGTCATTTACATTTGATACCTGCATATGAGATTAACTGTTACCCCTGGGGTTCATTTATTTGAACTCCAGACCGCATGAAAGAGATAGGTAGTGGTTGGGGTCAAGAGGCAAGATATAGCTGTAAGGATTACAGCAGAAGGAACTTTTTAGAAAATATTAGTAGACGGACTGTGTTAATTTGTTTATCATTTGTCTATTTTTGGATTAATGTATTAATGTCCTACTATGGGATAGATATCACTCGTGACAGGACAGATTCAAATCGCGAAAAATTTATCCTCATATTTTCAAACTAGGTCATGTTATGAAAGTTTTATTCCGCAATTAAGTCGTCCAAATTGCTTCGATGCCTGTGCGCTATAACTCTGATAAATAAAGGTGCATTTAGGACAGGCGTCACAATGAGGGCCTTTTATCGTCCACAATAAAAAATTAACCAAGGAATGCGTATAGGGAAACTTAGGATTATTCTCTTTTCTTGAGGAATCTTTTATTGATTCCTAGGTAATCTAAATATTGAAAACAAAGGGAGAGATTTGTTTTGGTTTTTCAAATTAATAAACTAAAATAGAAATGAAGAAGCAATGTTTTTTGTTTTTGGAAAATAATGAAGAATGCTTTCAATCAAAAGGGTTTAATTATAGATGGTCTTGGTAATGAAGAATGTGACTATGCTTGTTTAAAAAAATTATAGAAGTGAAAATTCATCAAGTCTTAAGAAAAGTCTTAGGATAACACTTGAGTTCAATATTTCCAATTAATAATCGCACCTACAAACATAGTTAAATACTAACTCTTAAGATATTGTTTAAAACCACTTAATGTGCAATTAAAATTAGAATAATGTAACATGAGTTTTCTTGAAATTGAGTACTAAATATTCCCTTAAAGGCACAAATCAACTACATTAACTAGGCAATAACACCCTAATTAATATAATCTCATTACAACCACAAAGAAATTCAAACATATATTTTTTCACTCTACAAAATCAAATCTCAACTACAAATAACAAACCAACCGAGACAATTATGACAAAATCCAACAGAGACATTTCTTCAATTTGGGGGGATAGCTGATATGAAGATGATTGTTCATGTGTCAAACACAATTCACAAGGAGCAAATTACTTGCTTATTCAAAAGACAGAAAACGAAGAAGGGAAAAATAATGAATTCAAGTTCATTAGCATCAAACTTGAATTGCACATACAAAGAAACACTATCTGATAATCATCACGAGATCAGCTTCTTGTGGAAAGGACAAGCACAGTTCTCGGCACCAATATTCTCGGCAATACAGTGAGCTTTTTTAACTCCATTATTGTTTTGGTACCAAATGGATCGATTCTCCACAAACTCTCTCACAAATAAATCTAACAATTCCATGGTCACGTGCTGTAGCACCACCACGTGTGACATATTCCCTTCGTTAGCCAACATCCACCTAAGAGCAAATGCATTATCGAGAGGCCTCTCGAACACTACAATATTGCTAAACTTGTTGCGCATAACTCCAATTCCTTGGTCCCTCAAGCGATTATGAAGATGGATTGCTTTTTCAACGCACTCATTAGCATCTTGTTGAAGGCCATTGAAGCCTCTCTTGTTGAGAGCATACCAGAGGAGCATTGAAGTATGGCCTCCTCGGCTTCCTGAGATGGTGGTGTCTCTCGAACCGATGTATTCTACTTCTTTAGAAAGAGCGTCAACATAATTTAAACGAGTTATTAAAACACCACATGGGATTGGGCATCCAAGAAATTTATGGCCTGACACAGTCACACTTCCAATAGGCTTCTTGAAAGAAATCTTTGGTGCCTGTACATACGATCATTTCATAAGTTGTTTTTCAATGCACGAAGCTAACACATGCGAAATACTATATTTCGTTAGTGTTGGTGTTATATGTCCACCCATTATGAACTAATGCGCAAACAAACCCATATATATTTTATCGATATCAATAATTAAATCCATTATACTTAGTGAGAGGAGGGAACCCTTTTTCACGATGAACAAATGTAACTAGTCCTATTGATTGGTTGGGTTAAGAGGAGGGGTAGTCTCTCACAATGTGGTGAACCAAGGTCTATATCTCTGTTGGGGGAAATACCCATATTTAGTGACGGATAGTACATTCGATAGGATTGCCTCCAATGACAGGTTGCCTATACTTATTAAACGAAACATAACTAGTGATTCCTACATTCAAGGGAGCGTGATTACCATATATAAACACAACTGTGCATACAATCAGTTTTTCAAGTTCTCTATCAAAGAGGTTTCTCTTAATATTTTCTATGTGCTCCTCCGAACTTTAATCTAAGACATATTTAACTAATTTGATTAGATTAAACAAGTTGGTTGAGTTAATTAATATGATATGTATTTTCTAAAATACCCTAGTTACCTTTCTTAATTCTTTCATTTGCTCTTCTCCTTGAGTATTGTTGAGGAATCATCAAAATGGGTAAATTAAGAAAAGATTGACAAATATGAAAATTGTCTTATATTTAGGACAAAAAAATTGTTTTATATTAAGGATCACAGGGAGTATTACAGTTTGAGTTCTAATGATTCTGCTACCTGTGGCTTCTGTTGAGGAGATCCAAGAATAATAGGTGGAAGTCCAGTTCTCCACAACATTTCCCCTTTGTCTAGATCTTTTGAAATAGAATAATACTTAGAGCATGCATATCATGTTTAGTATTGATCATTATGCTCTTAATAGTAATAATTTATATTAATTTTCAATAAATAATGTTGTAGGTTAGATAATTTTTAGTTAAATTATTACTCACTCCGTTAATAAATGGGAGCATCACTCCAAATAAAGCGGCGTCACAGTGAATGTAGAATCGATCTTGTGTGAAGCCACAGTTCTCAAGTAATTGTAGTATTAGATCAAGGTCATCAATACCTCCTTTCATAGTTGTTCCTGAAATAAGCAAACAAAGTCTTATACATTTAAATGAACGAGCAGCCAAGCTATATATTTTGAGAGAGAGAGAGAGAGAGAGAGAGAGAGTACCCATGTTTAGATTAATGATGGCTGGCTTATCTTTGTGAGCAAGAAGAGAAGCCTTCAATTCATGATAATCAATCTCACCAGAGGGTCTAGTTCCAACGACCACACACTTGATTCTAGCTATTCTAGCTATCTTGAACAATGAATAATGAGATTCTTTTGATGCGTACAAAATTCCATCTGGATATAGCTCCCTCCTGTGTGTTTAAAAACTTATGTTACATACCATTTTTATCTTTTTTTTTTCCTGTCAGTTTTTGAAAGGGAAATACTGTACAACGATAAGTCAATCATGTTAGTTTATATCAATTTAGAGAGTAGAAAATCACGTGCAGTGCATATATATACTGACCCCACTAAGATGGCATAAAGATTTCCTTCAGTTCCACCATTAGTAACATATCCCCAGTACTTATTCTTCTCAATTTCCCAAAGTTCGGCAAACCAATCTAATACACACAGCTCAAACTGATACGAATTAAGCATGTAGCTACTCCCGATAAATGGATCACCAGCATTGTTTAATCGAAAACACATCAATCGCAACAATGCCTCGTAGTTCAAATCTTGATTAGCAGGATACCCTGCATAAATATAAAGTACAGGGTTAATACTATTGTTGATTTTATAATTTGATCAAATTTTGGTCTTGATCTCAATAATTTTTCATAAGAACTTGATTTAATATTGTTAATTTTTATTAAGGACGTTAAATATAGGGAATATAACCAATCCTCACAGGGGCTTAAATCAAAATTCGTAGAAACCAAAACAAAAATCAGTTAGTAAATAGCGACCAAAACAAAAACTTTTGGTCCCTATACGTAACAACATTAACTAAATTGAACATTAACCTAAAACCAAATATTTATGAAACTATGAGGATTAAATATTATAATTTAAGACTATAGTGACTAAAACCAAAACTTGACCAATATGTAAAGATCAACGATACAAGTGATTTATACGATATAAGAGTGTCATGAAGAGATTAATACCCAAGCAACGTTCTTTTAGGCGAGTTAGAGTGTCCGCATAGCAAGCAATTACACGAGCCAACTTTTCATCAGTGTGCACCCCACTGAGCTCAGAGATTGTTGGTTTGATAATTGAATCGCCATTCTCTTGTTGTAGAGCTTTCTGTATTTGCACTTCTTCGTCTTCTTCTTCTTGGATAGGCTGCTTGTTCGTGCTAGCCATTAAGGGCGAAACCTGATATCTAGCAATATCCTTTGAAAACAAAGAAAATATTTCATTCTCCATTATTGTCTGGCTATAGTTGAAGTCTGTTTTCTCTGAGATTCGGAATGTTGGTGGAGTGATACTCAAGGCCAAGCCATATATTTATAGCAAATATTTTTAGGATGCTAACTTTTTTGTCTCCGCATAAGTTTTGTATATTATCAAAATATATTAAGGATGCTTAATTATATAGAAGAGGATGCCAAAATCAATGTTAATAGATCAAGGTTTTTTCACTACTAGAAAAATGCCTTTTAACGTTCTAGGTCCCTTTTTGGGGGGACACCTATCTGAGAAATGTAATAAAATCAAGACTTACAACGTCCTTTTTTATTTGGGACACCGTATTGCTTTTTTTTTTTTTTTTTTTTTTTTTTAAAGAAAAAAAACCCCACCTCAGGTTCGAGACAAGAGCAAAGAGGCCTTTCACCAGTGGTGGTTGAAGGAAAGGGGAAAGGGAAAAGTTGAGAAACTCTGGAGATTGCTGATGTACTCTTGTTCGTTCAGCATTTCCTCACATCTACCAATCAAATATGTTTTAATTTTATGGAGGTTTTTTAAATAGAGGAACGGTTTCTATGATCTAGGTAAAACAAATGGATGATTAGTTTATTTTATTTCACTAGTGTACTTTTCAGACCAGTTTCGGATCAGGTATTAAAAATTACTTTTTATATTGGTTACTCAAATATCAGGTCTAAAAAGTTGAACTTTTTAGACTTAACTTGGTTTATGTCACGTCTAAAATGCGTTATTTTTTAGACCGGTTGCAAAAAAGATCAAGTCTAAAAAGTCTTGATTTGACTTATATCATGCCTAAAATTTGTTAATTTTTAGATTAGTTGTTTTAGAAACACGTCTTAAAAATGATTTTTAAACCTAATATTTTATAAAATTGGTATTAAAAGTTATACTTTTTAGACCCCATATTTTATACATCACGTCTTAATACTTTTTTAAATATGATATTTATAACATCCGGTCTAAATTTTTTGTACTTTTTCACATATCCACCATATTTCTTCCTCTTACCTACCAACCAAGCCAGCACCTTAAAGACAATTTTAGCTATAAGCTCTCAAAAACTCAATATGAGTTACAAATTGAATTATTGAAAATGAATATAATTAATGACAACAATATTCCAATTTAAGTGGGAATAAAATTTAACAAATATTATTCATCATTCATCAAAGATATTTTTCGTAGCAAGAAATCATCACAAACCATAACATTTTACAGCTTTTAAATGAATACATACAAAACTGAAATACACAAGACCTAACTCACTATTGTTGGAAAAGCTAATAAATGAATTCAGCACAATATTTGCAGATGAAGTCAATATCTTCTTCAGGAAAGGGATCGGTAAGATCAAATATCTGTAACATTATAGCCAAACAAATAGTAACTTGCTAATGTGAAAAAAAATAAAAGTAGTACAAAATTTTTGAAATATACAATTTACATCTTGAGTAAATTCAATCATCCCTAAGGTGATAATGTTAAATATGTGTCTCAACATATAAAAGCTATATAAGTTGGACCCCGTGGTTGCTTACGGCTCTAAAAAAGAACATTACATCATTAAATTAAAACTGTATAGAGCACGGCTTATTGAACAAGGTAATAAAGCAAATAAATATGTATTAATCTTTGGTCTGATCCATTTAGGGGCTTTTACATCATGCATAAACTTACCACTAGCAGCGTGTCGATATGTCCTCATAGCCCTATCATCAAAATCACAAAGTTTATTTATTTTCCAAATTCCATAAACTTCCAACAATAAGTAGTGTAAGAAAAGTTACGATTTTCTCTTACACACACACACACACACACACACACATATGATTTTATCCATATTTATAGCTATTTCCTAGTATATAGCACAAGAACACACACACACACACACACACACACACACACACACACACACACACACACACACACACACACACACACACACACACACACACACACACATTGATCATTTTATCCCATATTTATATTTAGTTAATTCCTAATCCCATATTTATATTTAGTTAGTTCCTAATTAAATTTAATAAATTAGACAATATATCTCTTTTATATATATTTGTAAAAAATATATCAATATCATTTAGTTTAAGCCTCCCTTATGCCATTTTATTTTATTTGTTATTTTGAGTTACAACGACTGGTTTTTCAAAACTAGTCGTTGAAACTCAAATTTTTTAGATATTTCAACTTCAATCTCCCGCCTTCGACATTTTATTTTATTTTTTATTTTGAGTTACAACGACTGGTTTTTCAAAACCAATCATTAAAACTCGAATTTTTTAGATATTTCAACTTCAATCTCGCGCCTTCGACATTTTATTGTTCCCTCTCTTCCATAAAAATATAAAGTTTTCTCTTCAAAACCTAACAGTGCAGAACGCCTCCCTCAAATCTATCCTAAACGCAACCTTTCAATAAGAGTGTTGAGACCTATCCATCTCTATCACCGCACCCAATGGCCCTACCCTTGCCACCAAGGAGGTTTGCTATTGTGGCTTGAGCGACCCTGACTTTGACTCGTCCTTTGCGTGAACTACAAGAGTGTTGCACAACCTTTAGATCTGCGTTTGCCGCCGGTTTGAGATCTTGGTTGGAAATTTGTATCTCTCTCTCTCCTCACTAAACAATATGTCGAGCAACGATCTCGAGCACCATGAAGAGGAGGAAGCCCCCATAGGCGATGATGAGGATACTAGAGTTCTATTTCCTGGTGCTTTCTTTTGTTTAAAATTTTGAATGGATAGTTCCATTGTAGTGTTTTTCTGCTCTATTTCTTAGTACTTTCTTTTATTTGTCTTCTGTTTCATCTAGTTAAGACTTGAGATGTTTTATTTATTTTTTATTTTTCTTCTTATTTTGTGCTTTGTTGGACATGAAACGCTCTATTTCTTGCGTCGAATCTTGAATGATGTTGTTTTTCTTTCATTTTCAATCCATTCTTTTTCTCACGAGGCTTTAGCTTGTTCAAATTGCACCTTATATTATGTTTTAGATGGTTCTATGAACTACCTAGCATGTGTGCGTGTTGTGGATTTTTAGACATACAACGACTGTTATTTAAATAATAGTCGTTAAAATTCAACAATTGTTTTTAAAAAAACAGTGGTTGTATGTCATAAAATTTTAGCGAATCTTTTTTTTATGACCCTTGAAAACAGTCACATAATGGTCTTAAAAACAGACGTTAAAAGTGTTTTTTGTAGTAGTGTATAGACCTTGGCTGTGAGCTTGGCCTAGAAGCCGAGAGACTACATTTAGGGTTATGATCCTATAATTGGGAACTCTATTAGAACTAACAAAACTCACTCTTGGGAGGTTCTTTCCATGCAAATATGACCATATAAAATATAACTTATTCGAGTTTCAATTCCTTAAGAGCACAAGATTTTCAGCTCCATTGAGCATTATTGAAGCCATGAATGAATCTAACAAGAGAGGATGACAAAGAAAATAAAAATGCACTAAATTTACTTCACATATAGGAGAATGGATTGCGAGGAGTGAGTAAGGGCATAATTGTACCAAAATCGTAAAAGAAAAAACTTACGTGCAAAATGAGCTTACTAGAACTAGCTTGTTAAGAGATAAACACCAACTAGAGAATAGCACACTGCGACAAGGGCACAAAACAGAGGAATGCCGACATGAAAATAGTAGCGATGAGGGCTCACACACTAGGAGCGGTGGTAATGAGCGACGTGCGAAAGAGGACTGGGGAGCGACGTACGAGTTTAAAGAAGCAACAGAGTTGACAAAGTATCACGGTAAGAAGAGAGGTTTAGGGGATAGAATTCAATTTACACGCAACAAAGAGAGAATTCAGGGAGCTAGTTTTAATTTGGGGCTTATCTTTCAGACTGATTATGCTCAAAATCACATCTACAAAGTTCATCTTTTAGACCCGTTATTTGAATCATTAGTTTAAAAAGAAATAAATATACTATTTTTCAACTCAACATCTTTTAGACATGTTATAAGAAATATATTAAGTCTAAAAAGTTTCATCTTTTAAACGGGTTATAAGAAACAACTAGACTAAAAATTAATCAACTTCTTATTTTTTAATTATTTTTATCTTTTTAGATCGGGTGTTCAAAAATCCGGTCTAAATAATAGGGATGTCCATGGACCAGACTGGACCGGGTTGGGGGTCAACCCAAGGTCTGGTCTAGGAGGGACCTCGGGCTGGACAAGCCAGCCCGAGGTCTGGTCCGGTCTGGCACCAGCTCGAGCTCGGGCTGGACCAGATCGGTCCACTGGGTCCAGGCAATCCAGGACCTATTTCATTTTTTTATAGTTTTTTTCCCACTTCTTTGGACCAATAATTAAACATACAAACATGCAAACATCTTAAATCCAATCATACACATATAAGAATCTCCAACAACATATACAAAATAACAACATTCTATCGGGCCAAACTGAAAAAGAAGGGAAGAAGACTAAGGAAGAAGACTCCGGATATTTTTTTGGCTGAAGAAGAAGACTCACTAATGAGTGATGAAAAATGGTAAAGAAGACAGTAAAGAAGGACAAAGGGTTAGGCTAAGTTGTGATTTTTTTTTAAAAGTATATAATATATATATATCGGGCCGGATCGGACCAGTCCAGGGGGTCTTAGGGACCGAAGTTCGGTCTGACCTGAGCAGACCAGTCCGGTCCGATCCGCCTCATATGGTCTCAGACCCAAAAAAAAAAAAAAAAAAAAAAAAAAATCTCCATAGACTGGGTCGGGTCAAACCGAACCACCTGGACTATCGGGTTTTTTGTACATCCCTACTAAATAATATCTTTTAGATCTTATCCTAAAGGAATCGGTCTAAAAAGTTCTTTATATTTACAAAACTGTTACTGGTAATACTTTTTAGATCTTTTCCTCTATTACTGTATAATGTGGTGGTTTAAAAAGGCTATTTTGTACTATTGCTTTGAAAAAAAAAAAAAAAAAGAAGAAGACTTTATTTTACATAAAGGAAAAAAGGAGTTGAATTATTTACCTAATTAATAGTTTCATGTATAAGCGAAGAAGAGCAGCTGGAAGCTAAAATGTGTGCGTCTACAGCTGAGAGTGGAAATTTGGCCTGCGAGAGTAGCTGGTCATTGATAGTTTTGCGCGTGAAACGTTAAAAATGGTTAGGTACCTGAAAATTTGGGCTGCGAGTAGCTAGGAGTTGAATTGTTAGCTGGTCCTGAAATGTTTTAAATTTGCACGTGTAAAATGCAAGTGATTTGGTATGTGGCCTTTCGATATAAGTTAGGGTCAATAAATGTGTGAAGGTTGGATGCTGTACTATATATTCGATGTGATTTGATATGTCGGTTGAGGTCGTTTTCACATTTAAGTTTTGCAGTGTCAAGTCACCACAGTTCTATAGTTTTATTTTAAGTCCTTCAATCCTAATTGTATCATATATTGTCCTAAATTTATATAAAAAAAAAAAAAAAAAAAAAAAATTATCCATAATGTTTGTTAATATTAATGTGTTTCAAGAATGAAGAAATTATAATCTATATGATTTAAAAAGATATTTTATTTAAACAAATACATATTTATTACAAATAACTAATTTAACTAATATTATTATTGTAGTTAAATTAGTTATCCAACTTCTTATATTTAAAATAAAAGAAAGTATTATATTTCTGTAATCATTGCTCACTCTCCCAAAGTTTTAGAGCCCTCACATCCCTTAGGGGCGGACCTAGGGGGTTAGGGGTGACCCTCTTAAAGTTATAGAATCGAACCCAACGTTTTAGAAAATTACATTCAGCCTCATAAAAGTTTCAATATTTTCACTTTAGTCTCTACTAAAAGTTTCATGGAATATACTTTCATGAAAAAATGGGTTTTCTTCTATATTTTTTGCCCCCTTAATTACAATTTTGGTTCCGCCCTTGCACATCCGAACCCTAAATATTTAAAGGAGAAGTGCATTAAACAAACGGCATGTGCTATAATTTATAGCAGTGGACCCAAGATAATTAACAAACCAAGATACTCTTTGAAAAAATATTTTTTATTTTTCTTCTGTTTCTCCCTTTTTAAAGGAAATTATGGTCTTTCCTTTCCTATGTGTAATTTTGCAATATAAGCTAGATGAGGGTAAAGATAACGGCAAACGTAACCTAAGGTGATTTTGTTTAGGACAAAAGTATAGCTTTAATAATATAAATCTACATCAAGTTTCAGTTTAGTCTTCTAATTTTCAAGCTAGTAGTTTCATTTAACAAAAATGCTTACTCAAAAAAAATTAAATGGTGATTTTACAATAAAATGCTCAAAAAGCAAGTTTATAATCACTTTTACAATATAAAATTAAAATAAACCTCCAAATTTGCATGTTTCTTTTAATTTTATTATGGGGATTTAGAAAAATAAGAAGAGGGTTTTTTGGGCAGAAAAAAATTTATGAAGAGGTTGGTTCCCAAAAAGTTGTGTTAATAAATTTAGAGCTAGTTATTAGGAATTAAGGGCTTACTTTCTTACAAAATTCAACCAACAATAGTTAGAGGTTGATTTTTAGTATGAAACTTTTAAGTGTTAGTGGGTCTAAAATGGGCTTGTTAAGGGCTAGCCTTTTAGGCCCGTATTTTTTTAAAAAAAATATTTCTATGATAATAATGTTATTTAGTTTTTATACTTTGTTAATAATGTTATAAATATTTAGTTGTATTAAGATTCCTAAAATTTAAAAAATTTATTAAAGATATTTCTTATTTCATAATTATTCTTACTAATTTTGTATTCTTGACCTATTTTCTAGTGATTGTTTTATTCATATCTTGTATTGTTTATTTTGTTGATTACTTACACTTTTCAAGAGATATTTATAAGAAGTATTTTTAATTTTGTTAAATCTTCTTATTAATTATTTGCAATTTGTTATGTTAACACTAATTTACCTTTAATTATAACTTAATGACTGTGTTTATTTGTTACATGATGTGTGTTGTTTAGACCATAATGATAACAATATTTATTTGTTAAATTAGAACTTTGATTGTTGTAATTTACTTATTATACTTATTTGGTGTAAAACAAAAAAACTTATAAAAACTAGTTAAAATTTAGAAAAATAGCTTCTAACCTTGTAAGACTGACACTAACCCATACACTTGTAGGCCAGGCCTTAAAAAACATATGTTTTTCTTACCTGGGCCTAAAAGGCCCTCCAACTATGATTTCCAGCTCTAGTTGCATGTGATGAAACACCATTGTTTGGTGTTGTGCAAATCATTGGGGCTAATATTTGAATCTGGAATTTCAGCTATGATGTAGGTGCTATTCGGTTTCTTGTTGGAGCTATAGAGGAGTGCTTAAATGTTGAAAAAGTTCATTAGTATATGTAATATTGGTTGCAAGGTGATGGAAGCTTCAAAAGTTCAAATTTTTTAGGCTAAAAAAAATGATAAGCACGGTTGTTTGATGTTTCCGAATGTTAGACAAATATCTCAAGTGATTAAAGAATGCCGCATGACTCAAATATGGTGTTTTAAATGTTAAAATTGAAGGTGGAGAATTTTAAGGTTTAATGAAGAATGTTGTCCGTATTTTTAAAGGTGTAGAAGTGATTGGCTATAAGAGGATTAAAGTTTATAATTTTCTCTCCTAAGTTCTGTCATGAACAGCCACTGTTTTCATAAGAAATAATTGAGGAATGTCGGAAATTCAAGTATATAAAGCATATGGATCGGAGGTACACTATGTAGTTGAATGAAGTTTGGGAGTTAATTTCAAACTTTGTGACTTAAGGATAAAAATGATTACCGTTTTGATGTTAAAAATTATGACAGACATCGTAAATTGAAAAATCTTATATTACAAAGCATCTAGAGACCCCTAAGAAATGATACAATGGAATAGTACTGGAATTCATTATTGTTTTACCATTCCCTGTTTTTGGATGCTTTGTTTTAGCCAGAGAGAGTTGGATTTTATTCGGTTTTATCGACCCAATGAATTTAGGAGGTAGAATTGTATAGGGAGAGTATACGGAAGTAATTTCCAAGTAAGATAATAAGCAAGTTAAAATTAACGTATCAATAGCAAAGTTAGAGACAATTAAATTATAGGGTTAAGGTGCAGATTGGATAATAAAGTTTTATTCTAGGAGCTTCCAGCATAAAATTTTTTTAAGTGGATTAAAAATACCAAAAAACTTTTAAAAACGCTGTTAGAAAAAAAACCAATGGCCGTTAAATTCACAAACTTGTAAGGGTTAAGGTGTAGATTGGCCAACAAAGTTTTACTTCAGAAGCGCCCAGTACAAAAAAGTTTTATTTCAGGAGTGCCCAGTACAATTTTTTTTTTTTTAAGTGGACCCAAAATATCTACCTGTTACATTTGTGATTTTTTTTTTGGTTGCATTCACTCTTTCTAACCACAGGGCACATGGTTAGGGGTTCAAGCAAGGAGTTGCAAAGGTTAGATTTTGAGTGGATTGTACATGGACTTGCCTGGGCAAGTTCGAAAACTTACCACGCTTACTCAAAATGAAATTTACTCATTACATTTGTGATTTTTGTTGTTGCATTCACTCTTTTTAACCCTAATGCACATGGTTGGGGGGTCCGGGGAAGGATTTGCAATAGTCAAATTTTGGGTGGATTGCACATGGATTTGCCCGGGCACGCTCGAAATCTTACCCGGCACCTTAAAAGTTTACAAGTTCGAATTTTCCCGAGCAAGTCTATGGATTTGGAAATAGCCCAAGCAACCATCCAAAAAGCAATAGAGGGACTTACCTACCAACTACTTCAACTTTAATCAATGAAAGGCAAATGATAGTGATCCTTGTGAGTGGCTTGGTTGAGTTTCTTGTAGTCGATGCATACTCTCCAATTGTTTTGAACTTATGTAGGGATGAGCTCATTCTTTTGATTGGCTACTATAGTTACTCCAGACTTGTTGGGAACCACGTGGATTAGGCTAACCCTCTAGTTATCAGGGATGGGGTAAATAATGCCAACCTATAGAAGCTTAGTCACCATTCTCACCATACATCCAGAATAAGCGGATTCAGGTGTCTCTGAGGTTGTCTTACTGGATTAGCCTCCTCTTCCGAACAAAATCTAATGCATGCACATGGAAGGGCTAATGCCAACTATATCAACTAATGTCCACCCAATCGCTTTCTTATTTGCCTTAAGTAATGTCAAAAATCTATCTTCTTGATCATGTAGAAGGTTATTTGCCTCAATGACTGGCAACTTCTCGTTCATCTCTAGAAAGGAATATTTCAAATGATCTGGTAAGCACTTCAACTCTAGCTTAGGTGGTGGCTCAGTGGGGGAAGAAGAACTGCGTATAGGAAGCTCAATATTAAAATCAGGATTAAGCACATATTCATATTGAACACTAGAAGCAATATCACAATGAACATCAGACTCAGAATTCAGCTCATATTCCCAATCAACATTAGAATCCACAATTAATGTAGAATCACTATCGGTCAAATTCCTTATAGTAAGTGAATCAGTTGAACAAGTACTAAAGAGTAAGTAGAGTTATCGTCCCACAGAGACTGTTGATACCAAAGATGATGCCAGTTTCCTATGATAATTGTGTGAAGTGAAAATAGTTGGTTTGTTTGTTTTTTCTCTATTACTAATGACAAGAAATAAACGAGTGATCAAAAGTCAAAAACAAAGAAGCTCATCACAAAAATCAACGATGTAAAAGGCGTTCTGTCACGTGACGTCTCTACATCTTTTACAATCTTTCTTACTCTAGGAAAGAGTTAGGTCTTGTCTGCAGTTCTCTCGATTGATAATTCTCTCGTTCCTTCAGTGTGAGTACAGTCGGATTGGAATTGTATTGACTGCTTTGACTCTTACAACTTCGACGACTCTTTAGGTTTAGCCGTGCTTTCCTCTTATAGTTAGGTCTTTTTGCGCTATATGTCCAGTGAGCTGGGCCTTCCAAATCTGTTAGGTCCAAATCCCTAAATTTGGTTGGTTGATCCTCTTTTAATATTGCGGGATTCTTCAAATCTTTTTTTTTTTTTTTTTTGATTCTTTGCAGCTTCTTGATTCAACCTCAGTCAATTCAATCGTCGTCTAAAACTTGTGAGGATAGGTTAGAGTAATGTAGCACATAACTCCACACCACTTATGATACTACAACATAGTGGTCGTATTGTATTGTTGGGATAGATGTGAGCATACCACATGCTATAGCTTTATATCAGCTTCGTTATGCGCTTTCATGGTAAACCATGATGTGGTCCTTTTCTTATGCACATGAGTAGGATAATGATATGGATGCAACATTTTGTAGGATCTATCATATATTTCCCTATGTGCATGAATTCTTAAACATTTCATAAAATAACACACATTTATCATTCAAAACAGTCAAAACACATAGGGAAAATATGGCATAAATATGACTCATCAAACTCCCTTACACTTAGCTTTTTAACAGAGATAAAATGATAGAGCAGAAATAACCTTGTAGTTGTGCTCTTGTCTTATGAACCATGTATTCTATCATTGTCTTAAGTTCAATTCACTTGTGTAAACAATCCCACTGCCCAATACTAGTGGACGTAATGCAGGCATTGCTCTAGCAAGGGACCGTTAAGAGACTTAGGTGAAGTGTATATTTGCCCTCTCAATCCGAGGGATTTGTTTCTCTCTGCCATGCTAGCCTAGAAGTTCTATAGGCTTGTCAAAGTTCTAAGGTTGCTTCCCATCATCTGGACTTAATTGCATCAAAAGAGCTTTTCAGGTTGTAGTGTAAGGAGTGACAGTGTGTGTGTGTGGGGATGGTTATCGAAATGAAACATGCTATAGTAAGGTGCCAGATAAGCCATTAGAAAAAGCAGTCATGATGCTACGCTTTAATAGGCCCTATTTATTGTTGATGCCTTGTGTTACCAAAATTATTATTATATTTTTATTTTTATTTTGCATCACCTTTTCACGACTTTTGCACTATTGGCGATATGCTATAACATTGTAACGCGCATCTTTCCATCAATTGACTGTCTGTTGTCTAATATAGCAGTATGTGTGTAGATTAAAAGGGTAACAAAGGAGTATGATATCAATGGCTTGGGTATGGGATTTGAGGGTGAAAAATGAATGCCTTTGTTCTATGTAGTTCTATTCAGATGCTGGGTATCAAAACCAAAGAAATAAGACAAACCAAAGAAAGTTTTTAACACTAGTAGGCATGCTCAATGAATTTTGAAAATTTAGGCTAAAAAATTCCTTCCATGTGGCTTAACTCTGTGTACTCTACCTCTCTGTCACTTTTTCCCTACATTGAACAATCCACAATCAGTACTGTCAATTTCCCAAATCTACACAGTTCAATTCCCTTAAGACAATTTTATTCTACTTGGTTATGCAAACAATTGCTCTACTGCTGTTGGTTTTTGTGCATACTCTAAATACATGTTAAAAGTTCAAATTTTTTGCCCAAATTGCAAGGAGCTAACTTAGCCATTCATCACGCAAATTTGCATACACATAAGCACATCCCTCCCCCACACTTAAATGCTGCAATGCCCCCATTGCAGACAACAAGCGAGCAGAGAGGGATATGGAAGGGGAGCGGGGGAGGACAAAGATGACAACGCACCATGAGAAGGGAATAGATAGATAGAATCATTATTAATATATTTACTTATTTTTGTAAATTTTTTGTCGCCTACTGCTAGTCTACAGGGGATTGTGAGCAAGATTTCAAAAGGAGTAAAGGAGGAAAAAAAGACAAGGGAGAACAAAGAGGTACCAAAATAGTTAGGCTTGGTATGACCATGGGCGATTTATGCATTTCCCGTGTGAACAGTGCTGGTAGATGCAAAGTCGTCCATGCCCTCAGAAGTCCCCAAGGGAATATCCTCATTAGCAGTCTCCTATGGGCTCTTGCTGGCTGGCACTACTAGGACCTAAGAGGATGCTTTAAGAGATGGCTCCTTGAGTGGTCTATTCATCTTGAACACAACGTTGGGGAACGACGACATTAGGTTATATCTTGGTAAGTGGCCCATGAGGTTTGCCGCTAGGAAGTGGTTAGAGTTGGTAATAAACTGCTAGATCATCTACTATTGGAGAAAGAGTATAGACAATGAGTGCTGTAGCATTGTGACTTGTGCGGCCAAACCCTTGGTGTTAGTGGCCGGATGAGGGTTGTTGAGGGACCGGCATGTGGACTAGTCAAAGGGATTGTAGGGACACTACGTTTGGGTTTTTGGTAGGGAGAGAAGGGTAGGAAGGTGGAGTCTTTCCTCTATGGCGTCGAAGAGGACGCTGGCATCACGATAGAGCTTGGTAATGAGGGCGGTGAAAGTGGAGCTAAATCACCAAGAGGGGGTGAATTGGGGATTTCAAAAACTTTTTCAGATGGCTCTATTTTTGACAACAAAACAGAGGTGAACAGAGAGTGAAGAGAAGAAGAGAAAGACATGGCAATTTATATTGGTTCGGTCCAACTCCTTGACCTACGTCCAGTCCCCAGACTCTCTGGGATTTCCACGATGTCAATTGATTACACACTCTGTACTCAAGAGTAATTCTCTCACTAGAACTCACTCCCCCTTACAAGTTGTAATCAATGAACCCAATCACTAAGTCCCCTGACTTGTGATTCTTTACAATAAATGATTTACAATAAAAGACTCTCTCTAAGAGTGGATAATGATAAACACTTTGAAAGCTTAATGTATCGAAGATACTTTAGAAGTGAAAACTGAAAGTAGTTGAAGAACTTTGAATGCAATTCATTTTCAGCAAATGTGTTTGTTGAGAAGACTTGAATGCTGCTCTTTTTATACTAAGAAGCATTAAATGACCGTTGTGATCTTCATTATAACTGTTGCCTTCATTAGACTAAGTTATGGTTAAGCTTTGGTCTTCTTCTCTCTCTAATCTCCACTTAATCCAGCTGTGCAGAAGTTCAGAGTTGACTTCCTGCAAATTAATCCATTGGAGTAACAGCTGCTGGATGTGGAAAACATTCTTTAATCCTTTGCAAGCATGTGCAGACGGATTACCCAAAAGTATGCAACTTTCTGGGTTTTGCATTTAATGTGCTGACATCACTTTTTGCTTTTGCTTTAAACCTTTAATAAACATTCTCTAATTCATCTGAAACTCACTAACAAAGTGGTTAAACATATCTAGGAACATTAGAGAATAATCATAGGAAGTATTAAAATCAAACATGAAGGTTTTGCAAATTCGTCAGATTTGAATTTCAGACTCAGCGATGCAAACTCGAGTTTGTTCTTCTAAACTTGAGTTTTCAACTGTGCACTTAAGGCAAAACTTGAGTTTCAATATCAAGACTCGAGTTTCCTCCATCCGAGAGGGAAAGTCGTGATTTGAGCTATGGAGCACATTTTTAAGAGAAACTCAAAACTCGAGTTTCCAAAACAAAACTCGAGTTTTGGACTTTTAATGAAAACTGTGTGTTTAAGTCCAAAACATCAAAACTGGAGTTTTCATCCAAAACCGAGTTTTCAAAACATTGAAAATGCTCAAAGCTCTCGGCTTTTCCATAAAAACTTGAGTTTTCATTTAAGTATGAAAACATTGAGAAATCGAGCCAAGACAAAACTTAAGTTTTCGTGAAGACTCAAGTTTTCAAAGACCGAGAAAACTTGAAAACTCTCTGCCAAGTCAAAACTCGAGTTTTGAAATCAAAACTTGAGTTTTCTCATAACTTAGAGAAAACTTAGAGAACTCATAGCAAAGTAGGATCTTGGAGTTTTAAGTCGAAACTGAGTTTACATATGTTCAAAATGTTGGAGACTCTCTATCCGGCCAAAACTCGAGTTTCCAAACCAAGAGTCGAGTTTTATCTTCATTTGAAAATAATGAGAATTCTTGTGTAATGCAAAACTCGAGTTTCCTAATGAAAACTCAAGTTTGTCTTGAAGTGAAAAATTGAGTGCTCTCTGTAAGTCCAAAACTTGAGTTTCCCTCTGGAAACTTGAGTTTTGCTTTGATTATTGAAAATGAGCAACTCTCTGTCAAGGTTAAAACTTGAGTTTTGAAATCAAAACTCGAGTTTGCCTTTGACAGTAAGTTTTTCAACTTACCAAAGACAAACTACAACTTGAGTTTACAATTGTCAGTTATCATCAAAACACATAGAGAACTAACAGGTGGGAACCAAAGGTTGCCCAAGGTTGACTTTAAGGTGGTGTAGAGCTTGTGGTAGATGAGAGCATCGACATCGATTAGTTTAGCCTCGAGGATGCAATAAAGCAAGAAGGCCTATTGGTCAAATTCCCTTATGGCAAGTGAACCAGTCGAATAAGTAATAAAGAGCAAGTAGAGTTATTGTCCTATAGAGACTGTTGATACCTAAGATGACACTAGTTTCTAAAGACAAGTGTGTAATGTAAAAGTTGTATTGGGTTTTGTTGATTTTACTATTTCTAATGACAGAAAATAACTAATAGTTAGAGGTCGAAGGGATATAACAGTCTAAAAGTAGGTTGAGCTCATATTTCTCCTAAGTCATGTCATTCCCACAGTTTGCCTACAACGCATTGCTATAGCAATCAACACTGCACAGCTTTCGTAATGCTACAACATAACCACATTTTACAACGTTATCCAGTTAACCCACCACTATCCTATACAGAAGCTTCCGCAATCCTGTAAATACAGTTGTCGCTCTACTCTCCCATATTCCTATGGTGATTTCAAGTCTAGTCTATCTGATTAGCTTCAAGTGTTTTTGGTTATGAGCAATTGAGTGGTACATCTATTCCTGGCATCTACAATTTAGGTCGACCGTGCACGGACTCGCCCAGCAAGCACTGCTTAACAGAAGTCTAACCCTACTTCCCTTCCAAGCTAACAGGACCACCGAGAAACCTTAGTGTCCGCTAATCGACTATGAATTAAAACACTGTTAAAACAAACTGGATTTATTAAATGAAGAACTAACAAATTGGGTTTATTCTACAACTTAAGAATTCATCTTCACCGAAAGGTAATTTAGTTCATGATTGATGAGGGACATATAACACAGAGTATTGTAGAACAGCCTATAACAAAATTATAAAAGTAATAAAGAAAACAAGAAGCTCGTCGAAAGGTTGACGATGTAAGAGGTGTCCTATCACACGACGTCTCCACGTCTTCTACGATACATCTTGCTTTAAGGAAGAACTTGGTATGATCTTTTGTCCTCTCAGTTTGTCTCCTCTCTTGTTCCTTTTGCTTGAGTTCAATTTGGTTGGAATTGCATGATTGCTTTCTCTAGCGGCTTTATTCCCCTCTTTGGTCTTGCCATGCTTTCCTTTTATAGTTAGGTCTGCTTGGTCGCAAGTCCAGTCAGTTGGGCCTCCTAAATCTGTCGGTTTCAAGATCTTAGATTTCATTTATCGATATTTCTTTTATTATAGTAGGATTCTCTCAACCTTTCTTTTGATTCTCCGCATTTTCTGGATTTAGCTTCAGTCAATCATAATCTCCACATGTGTCTAAGTAACCTGTCTAAATTTCCTGAAAACTTGCAAGGAAAGGTTAAAATAACTTAGCGCATAATTATGCATCATTTACGATGCTATATCATAGTGATCACATTGTATTGCTGGCGAGATGTGGGCATTTACTATGCTATAGCATGGTATCCACTTCATTATGCACTTTTACTATAAAACCATAAAGTGGTCCTTTTCTTATGCACATGCATAGGACAATGACATGAATGCAGCAATATATAGGATCCATCCCTTATTTCCTTATATGCATGAATTCTCAAGTGTTCTATCGGATAGTAAACAATAAAGCTCAATTTCAACGTTTAAAACAATCAAAACAAATAAGGAAAACATGGCATAATTATCACTTATCAATGCCTAATCCCGAGAAATCGTCAGAGTGTGTAGCATAGGCAGAAGACAGGTATGGAGGAAGTGGAACCAGATGCGGGCTTCGGCAAAAGGTAACTGCTGGAAAATTGTTTGACCCTTCCTTGAGGCATGCCACTTAGTATCTGGGATGCATAGCCGCACAATGACACTAGAGCGGATGTTAGGGTCATCTCCTTGCTGGTACTCATCATTGGTCGGATTCAACCCATAAACTGCTTGGATGTCCTTGGCGCTATAGGGCACAAATTCACCCTGGACAGTGATGAAGTAGGGTGAAGTGTTGGTCGATTTCCTTTATGGCAAGTGAACCAGTCGAACTAGTAATAAAGAGTGAGTAGAGTATCGTCCCATAGAGACTAAGATACCGATGATGCTACTAGTTTATGCAAATAGTTTTGTAAAAAGATTAAAGAAAAATAAGTTTGGTTTGGGATTTTTGTGGTTATAACTAATGATGAATAAAATAAACAAATGATCGAAGTCGCAAGAAGATATGAGTTAAAAGATAAGCAGAGCATCGGATTTCATCCTAAGCATATCAACCCCCTAGTTTGCCTCAACGCATTGCTATAGCAATTAACTGCACGACTTCCACAATGCTACAACATAGCTACCTTTCTGAATGTTATTTAGTTAACCCACCACTATGTTCTACAGAAGCTTCCACGTCTTATACGTACAACCTTAACTATACTTCTCCCATATGCCTATGGTGATTTTCTAGTTCAAATTATCTTTTCAAATCAAGGTGTTATGGTTATGAGAGGTAGACCCATTCCTGAAGCCTACAATGATGGGTTAAGCCTTGCACCAGCCTACCTAACAATCAATGCCTATCAGATGTCTAACCTCGACTCTCTTCGAGTAAGTTAAGGCCACTGATCTAGCCCTTAGCTTCCACTAACTGACATGAGATAAAAATATAGATAAACAAAGTGAATATATTTAATTAAAGAACTATCAAAATAGGTTGATTCCATACTCAAGAATCCATCCTCATTCAGCCAAAGGAAATTAGTTCATGATTGATGAGGGAATCACAAAACAAATCACAGAAGAATAGCCCATGACAAAAGATAAACTAAGAATCAACAAAAGTAAACAGAAAGTTCGTTGGAGGGTTCGACAGCGTAGGAGAAGTCTGTCACTTGACAACTCCACGTCTTTTAGTCTCCGTCTTATTGCAAGGAAGTATGCTGGGTTCTTTTGAAGTTCTCATGGTTCGTAATGTCTCTCACTCTTCTTTCGAGCCAAGCCGAATATGAATGTTCTTTGACTCTTAACGGCTGAATCCTTTTTGTGTTTAGACATCTTTTCCTTTTATAGACATGTTTACTTATGGCGTAAGTTCAGTGAGCTAGGCTTTTACAATTCTATCAGGTCCAGTGGATCCAACTTTCCAAATTTGGTAGATTGATTCTGCTGATACTGCGGGATTCTCTAAATCTTAATCTTCGATCCTCCGCATCTTCTAATCCAATTAGTCATCAATCTAACCATGAACTGACATCCGTCCATTGAACTACACTTATTTCCTGAAAAAGCCTTGATGAAAAGTTGGAACATGTAGCGCATAACATTGCTTCCTTTACACTGCTATAGCATATGGGTTGGATTGTATTGCAGCTTGATATGGCTGACCCAATGTTATAGCATTGTATCAATAGTGCTATGTGCATTCATAATAAACCCTTAAGCTTGCCTTCTTCTTATACACATGTATAAGATAATTATGCATTTATCATGATTTATAAGGTGCATCGTTCGGGTTGGGTTTCTCTCATCATCATTTTCTCATTATCCCTCATAATCTTTCAATCACATCTGTCCAATCAATACAATACTACTTTCACTTTTCTTTCACTTTCCCCAATCAAGGGCCCAGATGAGGCCAATGAGAGAAAATGAGAAACAAGATAAGGAGAATATCTCCTTCCGCATCAATCTTGTCCCTACATGTGTGAATTATGACATATTTGCTCAGATAAAATGCTTTCAAGCTTATATTCAATGCAAATCTGTCACACATTTAAGGAAAAAACATGGCATAAATAGTACTCATCAGCGAGCACCGAATATAGTTAGCGCAGAACTTGAGGATGAGGGGGTGACAACCTCGACAAGATTCAGGAAAAATTTTCCCAGCTGCAATCATGGATGACCTTCATGAAAAATTCAGGGTAGGCATTCTGCTCGATCAGGTCCGCGTCAAAGCCGCTCTCCAGAACTAGTGTTTTTCATGTTTTAAAGGTGTGGAAGTGCGTCTCTCTTCTCGGCTTGCGAAGGTTGGGCAGGGATTGAGGTTGGAGGTGCATTTGTGACAGACTCGTTTAATGCACGCCATCTTTAGGAGCTAGGACCGGGGTTAGGTCAGGTGGGTGGATTAAGGAGTTGTGGTAGGAAGGTTGTAGGTCAGAAATTCCACGGTGGCAGCGTTGAGAAAGATGAAGGGTTTTGGGGTTTATATGAGCTGATGGAGAGAGGTAGTCGATTAAGGTTGAAGTGGAGAGAAATCGGGGTAAGTGGGTGAGTGGATTGGAAAAAGGCTCAGTAGAATGGGCATAGGTAAGGTCAGTGGGTTTGAGGTGCTTGAATGGAGGGAATTTGAACGCTTCGGCCGAAGTCGTGACCCACCATGAATTTGTCGGTATACGCTGTCAAGCAATTTGATTCAGAAGATTGATGCTATGGCAAAGGCTTGCTGTAGCATAACACTAACACGACTTCCTTGTTTTGTTCTTTGTTGCATGCGCCTCTTAAATGTTATTGATGGTATACTGGATTCACCTTGTGATAGACTAATTAATATGAAAGAGTAAAAATTTGGGCTACCTCCCAATAGCATTTGGTTTATAATCTTTAGCCTGACCTAGTCATGAGATTTTAATTCAAGAACCGAGCAGGGGTACTGATCATCCCCATGTTTCCATTCTCATCCGAGTAGATTTTGAGTTCCTTCTTATATGGTGATGTTGCCATACAAATCTGATGTGTCTTGCTGGGCATTAGATATCCATCTTGGATTATGTCAACAGGGAGCTTGTTGGTGCTTGGTAATATGTTGAGAACATAACATTCTTCTGGGTTTTTGGATACTGTAGAGTTCTCAGAATCGAGAATGTCACTTGGTCACCGTTGACTCGTATATTGAGTTCGCCTCTTTCAACATCAATTAATGTTTTGCCTGTTGCCATAAGTGGCCTTCCCAAAATGATTGGGACCTCTCGATCCGCTTCAAAATCGAGTATAATGAAGTCTACTAGGAAGATAAACATTGCTTTCTCGTTGGATAATCGATCTATTTGCCAGTTGCAGAGTTACCATAGTAGGGCTTGCTTTTCTCATTGCCAGCTTCTTAAATACGGACATTGGCATTAAATTAATGCTGGCGCCCAGATCACAGAGTGCTTTTCCACAGTGATCGGGGCCAATGGCGCAAGGGATCGTAAAACTACGCGGATCTTTTAGTTTTGAAGGCAGTCTATTCAGTAGTAATTCACTGCTTTCCTTGGTCATGGCTATCGTTTCGAATTCACCCAACTACCTTTTCTTTGATAGTATATCCTTCATGAATTTCACGTAGCTGGGCATCTGCTCTAAGGCTTCAAACATGGATATTGATATGCAGTTGCTTCAACATTTCTAGGAATTTTTCAAAATTGCTCATCTTGATTTTGCTCTTGGAGCCTTTGCGAGAAAGGCGGAGGTTGTTTTAAGACTCGTGATGCTCCTGGATTGGAGGCATGTTGCGGATGGTAGTATTGTAGCATTTCACATCACTTCTAAAATATGAACATCTGGCATGACATATTATGGGAATGCAGTAGTATGAGATCCACTATCCTTTTGCTGTAGCATCAAAGGGTACTAGGTCTAATTCATGGACATCTTTGATAGCTTCTCGTCCTTTCTTTGTCTAGCTTGATACTGCTTTGCGTCCTTGATAGGTCTTTTTGAGACTTTCATTGGCTCCACATTCTTGCCGCTTCTCATTTCCATGGCCTTGACCTGTTCCTTTATATGGTTCCTAGGGACTTCAGTATCGCTAGGCAGTGAGCCTGATCGTCTATTATTGAGTGTCGTAGCAAGCTGTCCAACTTGGTCCTCGAGATTGTGAAGGGATACTTGCTGGCTTTGTATGATGGCATCGTTCTTGGCCATATACTCCTTAAATAGGCTTTCCATAGAAGATTGAGGGGCTGAGTCAGCGCCTTGGTGCCTTGCTGGCTGGTAAACCCAAATGGATTCCATGATCTATTAGAGTACGAAGGACCTACTGAGGGACCAACAAGTGGTTAATTCTGAGACGTCCAAGAAAAATTTGGGTGTTGTTTCCATCCTGGGTTGTACGTGTTAGAGTATGGTTTATTGGTGCTACCGTCTCTGTTGTAGTTGTTCACATGGTTGATAGATTCGGGGTGAGTAGAGTACTGAGTGTAGGAATGTTCTCCACCACAATACACACAGGTTACTTGAGCAGGTTGCATTGATGAGGTGTTATTAGGGAGACTCATTGACTTGATCATATTGGTCAGTGAAGATACTTGCACAGTAAAGGCTATCATCGCACCAAGTTCATGAACTCCTGCTACTGGTCTGGAAGGAGTGAGTCAATCTGTTGACAACTGATAACTGTTCATGGCCATACGTTCCAAGAGATCGTGAGCTTCATTATAGGATTTGATCAAGAGTGAACCATTCGTAGAGGCATCGACTATTGATCGTGTTTCTCCATCTAGCCCTTTATAGAAAGTATCTAGTTGCACCCATTAAACCAATCCGTGTTGTAGACATCTTCTGAATAGGTCCTTGAATCGTTCCCAAGCTTCATAATTTAAAATTAAACGTCAAAAGCCTACTTTTAGAGTTCCAGTTTAAATTTGGGAAGCTAAAATCCTACTTTTAGCGTCCCAATTTTAAAAGTGACATAAAAAGTGGTGCTCTTGGCGCCAAAATTCTATGATTTTGGCGTCTCTTTTCTAAATTGGGACACCAAAAGTCTCTATTGAATTACAAAAATGCTACCGCCTTTATTTTTCACTTCCCTAACTTCCCTTTTTGAAAATGGATCTTTTTTAGGGAACTAAAATCTATATTTTGAAGTAGTGTTTTAATATGGTTAATGGCTTCCCTTTTTGAGACTGAAATGGAGAAGAGTTTTCGTCACTTCCAACAAGTACACTTTCTGAGATTTGGTCTTGTATTCTCCTACTTTCAAAAGTGAGATTGCTCACCACCTCAACTAACAACTTGTTGTTATTAGATCAAGGTTTTTGAAATAATTTTTTTTTTTTTTTTAAAAAATCTTTTTGTATATATATTTAAAAGTCATTTTGTACATCTATGAAACTATAAGTAATATTTCTTTTGGGTAGTGACTTCAGTATAAAACTTTATAGAAGTTTTATTCTATTTTTCCATCATAGTTTCCCATACACTACTATAAGACCAAAATTTTCAATGTAAATGAGGAAAAAATCTATTGTAAACTGATTTTGTAATGGAAAATTCCATTTCGAATTTAATCAAAAATTTTCTAGTTAATTAATTTGTTCCAGTGTATACTTTGCCTATCGTTAGAGAGATTTATTTAATCAAGTTTCATTTTATTTTTTTTTTTTTTTTTTTGAAAAACTCCTTTTCTTAAGCTTATACTTAAAATTGAAATCCAGTTGATTTTGTTTTTAAAAAAAAAATTCGAAAAATCCATTCACTTGACAGGCGACAATTCAAATGGATGAACCTTATTCATTCAGCACTTTCTCATAAAGCAAATTGAACAGTAAGCTTTGTTCCCGACGATCGACGGATTCAAGCTAATTAATGTACAAAAAGGAAATTGTATAGATATAACGCTAAATTTGTTCAAGGTTTGATATTTCTCCCCACAATTTGATTTGCTGACGGAAAACCTTGTTAGTTAATTAGTGGATAATTTGTATAAGTATTTCTATAAGCATCTTTATGTTTCAAGGTTCATGCATCAGTGTAGTTGTGGCCAGTGGAGGATCTTGGGATAAATATTTGGGGGGCCAAATGTATACTCATTAACTAATTAAAAAATTTTATGATTTTAATAACGGGATATGATGTTGTTAATTACTACCATTTTTTGTTACTAGCAATATTACTACCACTTTTCCACCATTAGATCAGAATCTCATTTACCTTTATAATTTATCTCTCCTATTAAGATTATAATCTAACGGTCGAAAAATGGTAGTAACATCGGTAGTAACAAAAAATGGTAGTAACAATATCCTATCCCTTTTATAACATGTTTAAAATATTCAGAGTTATAATAAAAGTATTTTAACAATTCTAATGTATAAGATAACATACCTTTCTCTAGTATAGATGTCATATCAATTACAAAATGAGAAGATATCATGGAATTCCGAAGATTGTCATTATATAATATATCAAAATATTAAAAGTTAACAATGTAATTTATAATACAAAATTAATAAAACACTATACTAAATGAAACAAAGTAAATATGGAGTTGAATCAGAGCAAAGAAATAAGATGGGAGAATTTACCTGTAGCAAGCAAGAGCCGAAAAATCACAAATGAGTTGTCAAGGGAAGGGAGAATAATAGGCGCGTTACCAAATGAGTTATCTTTGACATAATTGGAATAATTAATCAATCAATCAATCACATTTAATTTCTCATCGTCCATTAAATTTAATTAATTAGTTGAACAATTCCCATATTTTGTTGCTTAAATTAAAAGATCCCACATTCCCACATTTAATTTGCATAATTAATTTTTTTGAACAAATTTTTTTTCTTGAGGGGGGCGTGGCCCCCTCCCCCCTTCAAAGATCCGCCACTGGTTGTGGCATTCTTCTTGACTACAAAAAATTTAACTACTCAATAATAATTGTTAAACAAAAGAGTAAAATATATTATAATATCCCTTGTATTTTTCCTTAATTACACAAATAGCCTTCATTTTACTTGGAAACCACAAACTTAAGTCTACAATGTTAATTATATTAAGATAATTCTAAAATGACATTTTTAATTAAAATTTCTATTAAAATAAGTTTTATTTACTAATTTGATTTTCTTTATACTAAATCTCTAATTTTGGCTAAACTTATTTGAAAGAACTTAAGAGAGATTTTTTCCCCCATTTTGAAGGTAGTATATCTATAAGAGAATATCACGGGATTTGATTCTTCAATTTTGCAATAATGCTACAAGTTTGTTATAATACTCTATACTAGCATGAATAAAAGATGAAAATTCGTTCTCCTTTCAATATTTTACATGTTTCCTTAATTTTTGTAGCAATGGATATACAAACTTGATTGAAAATTTGATTAATACTTCTTAAGAAATATTTACTTAACTAAATGTGTACATAAATATTTGTGGCAAAAAAACGTATTTAAAAGTTGCAAATTATATATTTAATCTCTCAAACTTACATCATTTATACTATCTAGTGAATGAAAATATACGTTAGAAGTATGTTTTTGGCCATTTAAAAGAAATCAATATTAAAATTATAAAATTTATAATACAACCAAAATTATAACATATTTAAAAGTTGTTTTGTATAAGAATTATTATTTTTTGTATAAATTTTTTTGGCTATATAAATATTTTTTGTCAAACCCAAAGTTTAAGAGTCACAATTAACGGTTGACTATAGGTTAAGTAGATGAATATATAATCTCAAATATATAATGGATGTTTGTCTAACATATCTTTTGTAATACCCGATTTTTGATTGACCGAAAATCTTGTATTTTAGGAATATGTTACCATATTAAACTGGTTAACATATGTAACATAAAGTCACATAAAATAATGGCTATTTTAAGTTCAAATGAGCCATGGAAAAAATTATAAAAACACTTAATGAAATTAAATGTCAATTTAGCAAATCGACAAATAAGCTTGCACTAATTGAGATTAGTGGCATAATTCTTCAATTTAATTATAGGAAAAATAAAAGAAAATAATAAGGGCCAAGAGAGGCTAATTATATTTGAAAATAATTAAGGCCAAAGAAAATGAAATAATATTTGTCTAAATAAGCCTTAATTGCCATGGTTAGCTAACAAAACAATGATACAATGAAACATGTAATTAGTGGGCATATAAACACTTGATTCAGGAGTTAATTAAAGCTTATAAAATCTTCCCAAGAGTCATTAAAAACATCCAGCCTATGTGGAGGAAATAATCACTTGATTAAGATGTTAATTAAACTTTAATCAAGCTTTGAAAAGTCAACAATAGCAACTAGCCAATGAAAAATCAAGAAAATAAGCTAAATTCTTAGGTAATTAATTGGATCAATGGGAGACTTGAGCCATGGATTAAGGGTGAGGGTTGAGCTTAAACTAATACAAATTGGATCAATGGATGAAAAGAAAGATGAAGTTTTGGATCACCTTGTAAATTACCACCTTAACCTTGGCATTTTGCCTATAAATAGCAATGCTCTCCTCCTCAATTCATCACACCAAAATCAGCTCAACATAGCTGAGTATAGAGTAGTGAGAGTAAGAGGAAAAATTGAGAGCAAGAAGGAGGAAGGAATAGAGCTTCAATGGTAAGTTCCTAAGCTCTAGTTTTTTACATTTCTTATAAAATTACAGTTTAATATAGGAAATTGTTAGAAAAATTCCTTTTCATATTTGGAAGTCTCCATTGGTTTTAAAATTCAAAATAGAGTGGAAAACATGTTAGCTAGAGAATAAATTTTAGAATCACCAGATCATTATGATAAAAGTTGGAAAATTTCAAGTTTTAAATCCTGTCTTTGGCAGTGAATGTTGAGGTCATTATGTTATGTCTCAAATAAGCTTTAAAAATCATGAAATTTTACATGAATAAAGTAGACATGTGGGGATTTCTAAATATATAAAAATATGTAATGTTTTGAACTCTAGACAAGGAGATAGGAATTTTTGAAGATAAGCCTTGTTTATTGGATTTAAATCTGAACAGTGTTTGAAAACGTTAAAACTAGGAATGATCTGTGATGTTATAGGTTCTGAGAATATTTTTCCTTGAAACTAGACATGTTAGGATTTTTGAAGCACTCGAAAAGGACTTTTTTAGAATTAGTTATGATTTTTCAAAGTTGGTGCAAAATCTGGGCATAATGTTGGAAATTGCATTTTGAAGAAATAAAAGGGCAAAATTGTAATAACAAATCCACCAAAGATAAAAATTTCAAAGTAGATGAAAATATCCTTTTTGATATTATTCTAGGAAATATGATATTAATTATAATATCATGGAAAATGAAATAATCCGACAATAACATTATAGGATATCTGGGAAGTAGGGTGTATTGCTAACTACGAGGTAGAAGGTACGTTCGCGTACTGATGACCACAAATTATGCCATGTTTTTCCTATATTTTCATGATTGAAGTGTATGGTAAATATAAGCTTAATTGTGAACAAATCAAGCAAAAAGGCATATATTCATGATTTAGGGACTGAAGGATAGAAATCATTTGCATGTGCTAAGAACGGAGCAATTTACATGGTTTTTAAGGAAGAACGTATAGCAAAGTTGATACGATGCTATAGCATTCTAACAACAACTCAAAGTGCAATGCAAGGCATCACGAAAGGTATAACAAATTAGAGGACGCAATGCTATGCGGTATGTTTTCTGACCTTTTTTGTCTCGGTGATTTCAGGAATAAAAGAAAAAGGGCGATACTGATAGGTAGATTGCTGATGTAACGAAATAGAAGATGCAGAGGATCGAAACTAAAAGATTTGAAGAATCCCATAGGGTTAGCAAAAGCAATCTACTCAGATCAAGAGATACGATAGATCTCGACAGATTAGGAAAGGCCCAACTCACTGCAACTTGCGCCGCAAGAAAACTTGATTATAAAAGGAGACAGCGGAGCCAACCCTAGAGAGTTGGAGAGCCCTAGAACGAGATTCTACTTTTGGAAGACTCAAGAGAAGAGTGAGAGATTTCACAAGAGCACGAGATTTTCAGAACAACCCAGCATCCTTCCTTGCGGTACGATGGAGAGAAGGAGACGTGGAGTAGTGACGTGACAGGGCTACATCTACGCCGTTAGAACTTCGTCAAAGCTTTCTGTTTTCCCTTTTATTTTAATCTTTCGATCATGGGTCATTCTGTTAGTGTCTGTTTTGTGTTTCCCTCGTCAGTCATGAACTGATTTTAATATGGCTGGACGAGTATGATCTCTTAAAGTGTTAAATGAACCCAGTTGCAAGTTCTTAGTTCAATAAATTTGGTTTGCTTATCAGTGCATTAATTACTAGTCGATTAGCGGAAGTTAGGGGCTAGATTTGTGGCCTCGGCTTACTGGCAAGGAGTTGAGGTTAGACCTCTGAGAAACAGTGTTTGCTAGGCAGCCTGTGCACGGCTTAACCATTATTGTAGGCTTCAGGAATGGGTCTACCTCTCATAACCATAACACCTTGAGCATAAAGCAGGTCTAATTAGAAAGTTAACATATGAATATGGAAGGAGTATAGTTAGTGTCATATGTATGAAGGCGGAAGCTTCGGTAGACTATCGTGGTGGGTTAACCAAACAGCTTTGTAGTTAGTAGCTATGCTATAGCATTGCGGAACCTGTGCAGTATAGATGCTATAGCAATGGGTAGAGCAACTGGAGGATTGATGCATTTAAGGATGATTCCGAGTCCAGCCTAACTTCTTACTGATATCTTCTCAAGTTTAATTCACTCTGTTTATTTTTGCTAGTAGCATAACCACAAAAACCCCTCAACCTAAATATATTTACTTTCTGTTTGCACAACTATCATAGCAATCGAGCGTCACTCTTTGGTATCTCAGTCTCTATGGGACGATACTCTACTTACACTTTATTACTTGTTCGACTGGTTCACTTGCCATCAAGGAAATCGACCAACACATACTATAGCTATAATCATCTATAACTTGTATGATTATGTATGATTGAATGATTCATAAAGTCATGGACAACACTAGGTCTTGAGCCATGCACCGTGACTAAGATATAGGTCTTAGGTCACCGTTTATATACATTCAGCTTTGTGCGAGTTATAGTCATGATAATACCATAGGGTTGTTTTTCTAGCGCGAAGGACATGAGGAGCCATGGCACTGGTGAGTGCAAACGTTGTTGTAACCTTACATCTACTGTGTGCTATGTATGATTGATGCTGAAATGTAATGAATATCTGTCATATTTTTTTTATATCTGTTATGGAAGTTAACTGTTATATGAGATTCAATGGGTATTAAATCTTAGACTTAACTAAAGGTTCAGGAAAGGAACCTGGATCTAAGAAGATGACATGGACGAAGTCAAGAAAAGGAACCGGTGGACTGAGCCGTGAAGAGGCACCGATGGACAAAGCAGTGAAGATGCACCGACAGAGATGAGAGTCGGAAGACGTCTAATAGAACTAGTTAGTCTAATAAGACTAGTTCTGACATGAATCTAATAAAGTTATTTCAAACCATTTGCTGCTTAAACTAAGGAAGGGTTGGTCTATGTAGTTCAGTAATAAGTCACCATGAAAGACGGTGAGACTTTCACTACACATAAACACCGACCTCGCCAATAGGTTTGATTAACTTAGTTGGGTTCGAAGCCATAGATCTAGATAGACTAGTATTTGAGTCTGTAATTGTATCACGTGAATATTCCTTCATGATATTTAAATTAACTAGCATATTCCTAGGCATGTTTAAATTAGTTACACATTGTCCAAACGTTAATGCAAGCTCTCCGTTCTGCTTAACTCTAATCTGTCAACACCATATTCCTAGATACTACGTGTTACCGGGCACAATAACTAGTATGGAATTTTGGGTGTTGCGTCTTTTAATTTTAGGGAGGTTTTTAAAATAGAGGAAAGGTTTCTATTATTTAGGTAAAACAAATGAATAATTAGTTTAGTATAAAAATCACTTTTTAGACTGGTTCGGATTAAGTCTTGATACAACCAAGTCTTTTACTTTTTAGACCGGTTGCTTTAAAATCACTTTTTATATTGGTTACTCAAATATTATGTCTTTAGATTTGACTTGGTTTATATCACATCTAAAATGTGTTATTTTCTTAGACCAATTGCAAAAACGATCAGGTCTAAAAAGTTTAGACTTGGCTTATATCATGTCTAAAATGTGTTACTTTTTAGATCGGTTGTTTTGGAAACACATCTCAAAAATGATTTTAGACCTGATATTTTATAAAATTGGTCTTAAAAGTTATACTTTTTAAACCCCATATTTTATACATCACATCTTAATACTTTTTAGACCTGATATTTATGACATTCGATCTAAATTTTTGTGCTTTTTCACATATCCACCATATTTATTCCTCTTACCCACCATCCAGGCCAGCACCTAAAAGACAGTTTTAGCTACAAGCTCTCAATAACTCAATATGAGTTACAAATTGAATTATTGAAAATGAATATAATGGCAACAAGATTCCAATTTAAGTGGGAACAAAATTTAAGAACTATTATTCATCACTCATCAAAGGTATTTTTCGTGGCAAGAAATCATCATAGACCACAAGATTTCACAGCCTTCAAATGATGAATACAAACATAAATGAAATACAAAAGACCTAAACTCACTATGGTTGTAAAAGCTCATAAATGAAATCAACACAACATTTGCAAATGAAGTCAATATCTTCTTCGGAAAGGGATTAGTGAGATTAAACATTTGTAACATCAAAGCCAAACAAATAATTAACTCGGTAACTTGAAAAAAAAAATAAAAATAGTACACTTTTTTTGAAATATACATTTACCTCTTGAGAAAATTTAGTCATGGCTAAGGTGATAATATTAAATATGTGTCTCAACATATAAAAGCGACATAAGTTGGACCCTAGTAGTTGCTTACGGCTTTAAAAAAGAACATGACATCATCAAAACTGTATAGAGCATAACTTATTGAAAAAGTTTATAAAGCAAACAAATATGTACTAACCTTTAGTGAGATCCATTTAGGGGCTTTTACATCATACACAAACTTACCACTAGCAAAATGTCAGTATGTCCTCATAGCCATATCATCAAAATCACAAAGCTTACTTATTTTCCACAAATTCCATAAACTTCCAACAATAGGTAATGGTAGAAAAGTTACAATTTTCTCTTATTTATTCAAATGACGTTGCTAGTTCAATAGGTAATGCATGGATCTCTTTATATGGGAGATGTTCCATATAAAAAGATCCATGCATGCCCTAAGGATTACATATTATATAGAGTCAGGTGCTAACTCCGTCAATCTGACTCGAGTGTGCACATTGAAAAAAAAAAGATTGTGCACACTCGTGTGTGCACAATTCACACTTGAGTGTACTAACTACGTTAGTCTAACCATTAGTGGAGGGCAACATTGCTAGACTTCCGAGGAAAAATTGAGCCCAAAAAAATTCCAATGCAACATTGCTCCCGAGGGTGTACTTCCAGGGCAAAATTGCTACTTAAACCTAAACCCTAAACTCTCCACTAATGGTCAAAGACCCTCACACGAGTGTGCACGATCTTTTTTTGGCAATGTGCACACTCATTTTGAGTGTGCATTTTGAGTGTGCATTATGCACACTCATAATTAGTGTGCACATTGGAAAAAAAAGATCCTACACACTCGAGTGTGCACAATTCACATTTGAGTGTGCTAACTCTATCAGTCTGACTGTTAGTGGAGGGCAACATTACTACGTTTTTAGACTTCCGGGGCAAAATTGAGCACACAAAAACTTCCAGAGCGACATTGCCCCTAGGGTGTACTTCTGGGGCAAAATTGCTACCTAACTCTTAAAAATATGATATGGGATTAATTATGAAAAATTTGGCCTTAATTATTTTAAAGCTAATATTTGAAAATTAAGGCATATTTTCCCGAAAATTAAGGGTGAATAGTTAGGGAATAGTAGTTAATTAAATAAATCCCAAGGCATACATTCATAGTTATAAGGATATAAAAGCACAAGTATTTTGGGGTGGGTCTAGAAGAGATATAATTTTAATTAAGTTATTAAGAATAGATTGAATAATGACCCATTTCTATATAAATTGCAATTATACGACGTGATAATTGCCCGAGCTTGAAGGATAAGCACATTGATAACAACCTTGTGGAAGGTGAGGTATTGGGAAGATCAACTAGTAGTAACTCTAATCTCATATTCCTTGTATGACTATCTATGTTCGTTTATACCATATTTGTATATCCAACTTGTATGAGGCCAACACCACTCATGAGCCGTTTGGTTGGAAGGGCTGACCATAGGGCCAACTTCCTAGAGGCTAGGCAGGGACTAGTGTATTCAATTAATGTTAGGTGTTAATTCACCCAATCTTATTTTCCTAATGCTAAGGTATTGATTCATATGATGTTTGTTTGTATTAAATGCTGCATATGAATGGCAATACATGAGTATGAATTTGAATGCTTTATATGCTATGTGGACTGCTCTGCTGTAGTTGATTTACATATATTATATATGCTTGGTTTGTGAGATTGACCAGTTACTTTGGGATTCATCATCTGTATCTCAGACCTTCCACTAATTTAGGATGAGGTTATAATAATAAGCAAGGTTTAAGGGGTAAGGGTTAAATAATCGCTTGACTCTAAGAAGGTAGTGGTGATGATAGTGCAGCTTGAATCATTTTTGGATACCCCTTTGTATATACATATCACTAGTGCAAAAAAGGGTTTTAAGACCGGACCAAAGAGGCATCGTAAGACCGGACCCGCGACCGGTCTTGTTCTAGCCGGTATTAAAAGTATAGCATTAAGACCAGACTTGAACCGATCTTAAAGAAAATCTTTTAGACCGAACATTTAAAACATTAGATCTTAAAAGTCATACTAAATAAACCTGAAATATTTTTTGTGCAGTCCTAAAACTCAACTTTTTAGACTGGACAAAAACTAGTCCTCTCTTAAAAATAAACTTTTAAGACCGGACAAAAATATATCCGGTCTAAAAAATAGCGGCTTTTAAGACCAGACGACTAATTATATGCGGTCTTAAAAGACTGACTTTCAAGACTGGATTATAAATACATCCGATCTTAAAAATTGAATATTTAGACCGGACGTATAAATACACCGGTCTTAAAAGACTAACTTTTAAGACCGGCTTAATATATCAAATACCTTTAACACCGGACATATAAATACATCCGGTCTTAACAGTTGAACATTTAAGACCGGCATATTTTTTCCGGTCTAAATTTTCCCGAATTTGTTCCCTGTTCTGTTCTTCCCGATCAATATATATACACACAAATCCACCACCCAATTCAGCACATAAAAGTCAAAACATTAAGCTACAAGCTATGAACAATTATGAATAAATTGAATTGAGAAAAAGAATACAAATATTATTCACCATGAGTTATGTGGCCTCTTAATTAATGATTATACTATGACTACAACACCTAAATTAATTTATACAATAAGATAACTTACTTACAAGCTAGCAAATACAATTACAAATACAACATACATGCCCAATATAATATTCATCATGCCTTCATCTGATTCCCACCCAACAACGTAACATCCTCTTTTATAACATGCCCCTTTGGATTAGATCCTGCCACAAAAATAAAACAAGAACAAACTTTATAGTCAGTGACATTAAATTGTTTATGAACATAGAAGGAATATAATATAGTTAAAACCTAAAAGTTTTCAAAGAATTCTGCATTTACCTTTGAATTGACTCTTTTATAAAGTGATATCCTCCCATATCCCTTCTTGATGATCATTTCTTATGCCATTTCATTATCCGCTTCATCTTCTTCGTTCATGTTCGGTAGACCCCTTGAAAAAGGAGTACTCTCAGGAAGACCATAATTTGAATGACTTTCCCCATCAATATCAATGACCCTTTTTCCTTGGAGAGCTACAGACCACATTTTATTTTCTTGATCGGTGATTTAGAACACTTGTTTTGCCTGGTCTGCCATAATAAAAGGTTCATCTCCAAAACTTCTACCATTGACATGACTAATGCAAATCCTAGCCGATCGATTAGAACACCATTATTGACATTAACCCACTTGCATTTGAAAATGGGAAATCTAATTTTCACATAGTCCACCTCCCAAATCTCTTCAATAACCCCATAATATGGCATGACTGCCAATTTAGGCCTCTTGTCTTTCGAACTAGAGAAGTGCATAGATTCAGCCTCTAACATAACACCACTGTTATGGATTGTGCTCGTATCATCTAGGGACTTCGTGTAAAATGTATAACCATTGATCGCATACGAATTCCAACTTATGACATCAACCTTAAGACCACGTGCTAACCATTTGATTGTATCAGAAACACATTAATCTCCCTCGACCTTTTATTTGAACCAGGTTTGTAAAATTTCGTTATGCTCCCTAATCACCCTTTGTTCACCATTTGATGATTTTCTTTCCTTACAACTTCTTTATGTGCAGCTATGCGGCTTGAACTTCATCAACATTATTCAAGATGTATAAGTGGACTTGTGACAATTCATCGGATCCACACTCTTTACTCAAGCCCCTCGTTTACCCCTTCAAAGATGCTTGACGTTTTGGAAGCCCAATGTGTCTTACTTTGGCCAAATAATTTTGACAAAATTCCATGGCTTCTTCAAAACATATTTCTAAACAATTGATGCTTCGGCCGGTATGCGTTCTTCACATACCCTTTTAGGAATTTCATAGATCTTTCAATTCGGTACATCCACCGTAAATGGATAGGGCCGCACAACTTTATCTCCCCTAGATGAACAATTAGATGAACCATGATGTCAAAAAATGTAGGAACAAAAAGCTTCTCAAGGTGGCACAAGATAAGATATCCTTCATTCTCCAATTCATCAAACTTTTCAATCTCAAAAACTTTACCACAAACTGCATTGAAGACGACACAAAGTCTAGCCAAAACGACCCGAAGATCATATTCGGCGATGCCTCGAATAGCTATTGGGAGTAGCTGTTGCATCAAGACATGACAATCATGAGACTTTTGACCTACTAATTTCAAGTCCTTCATCGATACAAGCCTCTCAAAATTTGAAGAATACCTCGAGGGAACTTTTGTGCCATATAAACACTCACAAAAGCTTCTTTTCTCATCCTTAGACCTAGTATGAGAAGCCGGGGGACAATAAGTTCTGTTACCATGTGGCCTTGGATGTAACTCTTCGCATATTCCCATTGCTATCAGGTCCAATCTTGCCTTCACACCATCGTTGGAACTACCTTGTATGTTGAGAAGCATGACAACAATACTATCACATACGTTTTTCTCCACATGCATGACATCAATACAGTGTCTCACATCAAGATTGCGCCAATAGGGAACATCGAAGAATACATATATCTTTTTCCATATATTTGTTTCTTTTCTACTCTTTGCAGTCTTACCGAAGATGACATTGATATTTTTCACCTTTTCATATACTTGCTCCCCAGTCAATGCCACTGGAGCATCTTCATACTCTTGGCCACCAAAAAAGGCTTTCTTTAATCGATGATATGGGTGGCCCCGTCTAAGAAATCTCCTATGTCCAAGATAAACCATCTTTCTTCCATGTTGAAGTTGATGGTAGCTTGTGCCTTCTTCACAAACCGGACATGCTTTATGGCCTTTTACACTATACCCTGACAAGTTCCCATATGCCGGGAAGTCGTTTATAGTACAAAATATCATGGCTTGCATTTTAAACACCTCCTTCTTGAAAGAGTCATAAATGTCGACTCCTTCTTCCCGCAACTCCTTCAAGTCTTTGATCAAGGGCTCAAGGTAAACATCAATGTCATTTTCGGGTTGTTTTGGTCCAGAAATCAACATAGACAGCATGATGTACTTTCATTTCATGCATAACATAGGATATAAGTTGTAAATAATCGAGTACGGGCCATGAACTATGTATCTTTGCTAAGGCTTCCATATGGATTCATGCCATCCGTGCTAAGGGCAAGCCTAAGGTTCCTAGGTTCTTCGCCGAACATCGGAAATAATTGATCGATTTTCTTCCATTGAGAAGAATCGGCCGGATGTCGAAGCTTTCCATCGAAATCCTCTCATCTCGCATGCCACCTCAAATTTTTTGCATCATTTTCATTCGCAAACAATCGCTTGAACCTTGGAATGATTGGAAGATACCACAACACTTTTGCGTGGCCCTTTATCGACTTGTACCTTGGGGTTTCACATATCGGACAATTCTGCTTCTCTTCAAACTCTTTTCTATACAACACGCAATCATTCGAGCATGCATGGATCTTTTTGTACCCATCCCCAGTAGACAAAGTATTTTCTTAGCATCATAGTATCGATGCGGCAACACATTATCATCCGGAAGCATGGCCTTAAAAGCCTCAAGCATTTCAGAAAAACTCTTGTCGCTCCATCCATGACGTGCCTTCAAGCTTACCAATTTCAATACATCGTTCAACAATTGGTATTTTGTACACCTACAGTATAGCGGGGTCTCTGCATCACTGCACATACTACCATATGCATGTGATTGATGAAAAACCTCTTCTCCTATATCACGGATAATGTCCTCTATGCGATCACCCATATCTGTGTCATTATCATCAAAGGCCACTTCCCCATGTTGAGACCCACTTGGTATTTTTTCACCATGCCATACCCATACTGTATAAGTCCTACAAAATCCTTCCAAAATTAAATGTGTGTGTATAACTTCAAGACTTAGTTGCCTCTCATTCAAACATTCTACACAAGGGCAATAAAATTTTCTACTATCATCATGGGCATTTTGTTGAGCAAATTTTATAAAGTCCCTCACCCATTCTGATATTCAACACTCGTCCGTAAAGCATTTATCCAACTATGGTCCATAGTAGAATTCCTATAGACAGAAAGATTTAACATATACATAATCCAGAAAAATTGACACTTGCATATAAAATAAGCCAGAGAAACTTTCCCATTAAATGCATAACGAAGACTCACTTTTGGGCATAAATGTATCACGGTGAATCCAAGAAGCAAAATAAATGCATGACGAGGAATTTAAATGCATCGCATGAAGGTCTTGTGGACTCACCTGTAGCATATAAATTCAAATGCGTTTGCGGAGTCTTTCTTCTCCCGCCACGAACGTTGATGTTGCAGACAGCAAGAGTAACCTAAAAAACTTTATTGATAAGTTGGGTAGGTCTAAAGTGCAAATATAATCTTCAAAATACAATATTCATTAACAACCGAGAAATCCACAAGAACATTTCATCGATTTCGTTCAACCCATGAAAAACCCAGAACGATAAGCAGGAAAATCATAAAGTTATATAATCGAAACACCTCTTACAAAAGCCTATAGACGTTTAGCTAAGGAACCAGTGATTGTCGAGAGAGCAATGTGAACCAGCGACGAAGCAACACACAAACAGTGGAGACAGAACCTGAGTAATCACTTTAGGCGCGACAAGAGAAGAGCAGAGAGGGAAATTTAGAATTCCGCGCGACAGATACATTTAGTATTTTGGATTTTATTAAGACCAGTTAATCATAAAGTAGCCGGTTCTAAATATATAATTAAATTTTTAAGACCGGAGTTTTAGAAGACTCCGGACCTAAATTATAAAGTAGACGAACTTTTAAGACCGGAGTTTTATAAGACTCCGGTCCTAAATTTTTATTATTCAGTTAATTTTAAGACCGTATTTTTAATAAACATCCGGTCCTAAAAGTCCTCGTTCTGTTTTTTTTAAAAGGATTGCCTTTGGCGAGCGTAGCAACTGAATGAATAAAAATTAAAGGAAAACCGAAGTTTCTTTTCTTTAATTACTGGAGAATATGAACAAAAAAAGACACAAGCTTAGTTCTTAATGCTACTTATATTACTTGAATATGTACGTACTCAAGAAAAAACAAAATACAAAATAAATACAAGCAGAAAATTATCAAAAACAAGAATCGACTAAATATCCTAAAGCTTATTATCATCCAAATCCTTGGCGATATCGGCGTGAGTAGCATTTACTTCCCGTCGGAGATCAGCAAATTCCTATCTTATTCACATCAGCACATCATGCTCTGAAGGCTGGGGGGTGCGGCAATCTCTTCATCATCCGAAGAAATAACAATGGGTCCAATGACCCGAGACTCTTTTGTCACAATAGAACGCACTCTCGCTGGAGGAGGCGCACCATATAATGATCTAGGAAGGCACAAGCATCACCAGTAAGTCTACCCCTACGAGTGGTTCTCTTGTATCTAACCATGGTTTGTGCATTTGGGGCATGCAGAGAGGTATGAGGAGTTAATAAAGGCAGAGAGCAGTTTCCAGATAGCCACGTATGTTGTTTGGAGTTACGAGATAGTGAGGAGTTAATAAGAGATGAGGTACTTTAAGAGCAGATTTTATAAATATGCGGTCTAAAATACATTAATTTTTTTCAATTCAATTACTTTTAAGACCGACCTTGTATAATATATCCGGTCCTAAAATACATTAATTTTTTTCAATACAATTTTTTTAAAGTAAGATTTATTTTCTTAAAAAATATTAGTTTTAAGAACGGATCGTTTACAATATCCGGTATTAAATCGGATAGCGAGTTGTATCCTACACTCTGTTCAAATGAATGAATCGAGTCTCTTCGGCTTCCCGGATAAGCTTCCCACCCAGAGGCGTCTCCTCGTATTCGATGAACTATGCGTCTCCTCATTAAAGTTTCGGGCGTTTCACATTGTTCGGATGGGTTCTCTATTTAAACCTGTTGTTACTTTACTTTCTTTACATTCTTCTCCATCACTTTTACTTCTACAACCTCCACCGTAATGGCTGCTCCACCACCACAAGATCCTCCTTTCCCTCTTAATCCTCTTCCTCCTCCACCGCCTCCGGACCGACCTTCAAACAGATGATCCACCACCTCCCGCTCGCGTTGATCATATAGACCGATGATTGGGCTAGTTTTTTCAGGTCTACAACGCCATCAACAACAAGATCGCCGCTACTCGACGCCTAGAATGTTGAGTACAATCCTTTAGATGACGACGTCTCGACCTCTCCGACGACTCCCTCCCCTCCGACAACGATGGGGAGGAGTAGATGTTTTTATGTTTTATGTTTTGTTTTAAATGTACTTTACGCCCCGTGAGGGTAGCATTTTAAAAAATATAATTAATTTCTTTTTGGTTTCCATATTCGATCGCCTTATCCTTTTCATTATCGTCTTTTTTCTCCGACAAAAAGGAAATGAACAAAACATTATCCTCGTGTAAATCAACAATAAAAATTTGTAGAATACAGTTAAGAACATACAGAAAACAAAAAAAAATAGTTTACCTTATTCGAATAAAAATGAAGTGACTATTCTTCTCAAGGTTGGACCGTCGTTGTCGTCGATTTTACCTCGCCCTGATTTGAATATTCTCAGTGTCCTTTTCATTATCTTCCTTTTTTTTCCGACAAAAAGAAAAAAGACAAAGAAAAGGGAGACAGATAATGTTGCTCAAAATCAAGAGAGGTAAAAATGACGACAAGGAAGGTCCTAGCTTGAGCAGAACGCCAAAATCTCGGTTGTCTTGCCTAATGATTTGTCTGAAAAACGAGTCATTTTCAATTTAAGGGAAGATTATTAAGACTGGACCTTTAAAAATTACATGGTCCTAAAGGTTAAGCCATTTTTTAAAAATAAAACAAGATAATTCAGGACATTTAGGAGCGAGACAATAAAATAATATACGGTCCTAATAAAATAAACAACGACTTTTAAGACTGGTCATTTATCAAACGTAGACTTTTAGGACCGGACGTTTAATAAATATGTGGTCCTAAAAGTCACGCCTTATTTTTAAAATAAAATGAACAATTTTAAGACCGGAGTTTAAACAAATACACAGTCCTAAAAATCTCAAATTTTTTAGATCGAAAACTTTTACGACCGGATGTTTATTGTGCGAGAATTTTAAGACTGGACTTTTAACTAATATACGGTCCTAAAAGTCCCAGTTCTTTTACAAATATGCGAACCTAAAAGTCGTGAATACATTTAAGAGTCTCTTAGTGCTCATTTCCAACATAATGAACCTCAAATTTCAAGCATTAAATAGCCTTATCCACCATCCAATACATTCAGAAAACCCAAAATGGACACAATAAATTTCTTTTAAATTTGTTTTCATAAAAACATTCCAAATTGCATCATATTTAGAATGAAAACAATTTCAAATTGGGGAGAGAAAATCAGTTTCTTGATTCTTTATAATCTAGTTTCTGATTCTTTATAATCTAGTTTCATATTTGTCTCTCTAAGCATTTCTTCTTTACTTCAACTTTTTGCTAATGACAAATAAGGGGGAGAGAATGACAAGCAAAATATGCTGCACATCTAATATATTTTCACATTCATACATATTTTTCTTATAGTATTTGCCATCATCAAAAAAGGGGGAGAATGTTAGTTATGATCAGTTTTGATGATGCCTTATATAGATGCCATTATTAAAAGCAAACAGATTGAGTAGTATATTGAGTAATATAGTTATCTCCTATATTGACTAACTGCTATATTTAATGTAGATTATTCCAAGTTAAGTTATGGAGAATAATCAAGAAGGAGATAAGGTAAAAGAAAGAAGAACTTGCAGAGGTTGTTAAGGAAGCAAGATGTTATCAATAGATTTTGGAGGATAACCAAGAAGAAGAGAAGAGACTAGAGAAAGATGTTATCAAAAGAACTTGCACAATATAATAGGAATATCAACATTCAAGTTCTTGTGATACTGGAAGTCTCTATGATAACCAGAAGTTGGAATGAAGCTTCATCACTGTATGGATATTGAAGAAGGTAGAAGCTACAAATTAAGAATGATGAACCCAAGTTAAATGAAGAAGAATGATCAAGTTGGGAGATGGAAGATGGAAGAACTTGCTGAATGGAATGAAGATATCATTATTCAAGTTCTTATATTGATGCTAGAAGTCTCCAATATCATATGGAAGTTAGAATGGCTCAATTCTGTGTTAAAACAAGCAAATATGAGGTTCAGGATGAGAAAACTCGAGTTTAGGACACAAAACTCGAGTTTGGAACTCAAACCTCGAGGTTTGGAACTCAAAACTCGAGTTTAGAAGAACTGGACTGAGAAACCTCGAGGCCGCCATCAAACCTCAAGTTTTCAAGTGTCTTTAGCATCTCTGGCATTTTTGGACTAGCAAACCTCTAGGTTTCGGGCAAAACCTCGAGGTTCCAAATATCATTAGCTCTTCAGCTCCACACTGTTTCACGTTCAGCACGGGTGACGTCTGGTAATTCGATGATATCTCTTAAACCAGAAATCGGATTGAAGTGATATCAGTGGAATATGAAACTAGACTCCCAATGCATCATTTTGATATAAAATTCAAGACCAAAGGAGTTCAGATCAAGGAGCTATGAATTGTGGAAGTTGACAGAAAAATCCACGCCACACAGCAAACCAAGCTTCAGTGTTTTGAGTGTATCTCACAAACTACAAATCCAACTGAGTTGAAATCGGTGGCACATGAAAGTAAACACACAGAGATTTCCATCAAGAGTTGGATGGACCAAAGAGGAGTTCAGACCAGGGAGATATGGTCTTCGAAATGTGATAGTTATTTTAAGAAAGCTGAACAAAGACAAAACCTCGAGTTTTCATCAGACAGAGAGCAACGAACTTCTGAGTATCTTCAAACCTTAAGGTTTGGAACCAAAACCTCGAGTTTTGTCCAGGCAGAGAGGATTTGTGTTTTCCAAGTTTTCAAAAGCTCCAGGTTTACCCTCAAATCTCCAGGTTTATGTTTTGGCACAAAAACTCAGAATTTCGACGTTTAAGAGAAACCTCGAGTTTTGGTGAGAAACCTCGAGGTTGAAAGTGGAGTTATATACCCAAGAGGGGGTGAATTGGGTATTTTAAAAACTTTTCAAAACTGCTCTGTTTTTAGATAACAAAAACAGAGATGAACGAGTAAAGGGAAGAATAGTCAACACGAGATTTATCTTGGTTCGGTCTTAACAACTTGACCTACATCCAAATCCCCGGACTCTCAGGATTTTCACTATCACAAAGATTACACACTCGTACTTAAAGAGTAGTTCTCTCTCTAGAACTCACTCCCCCTTACAAGTTGTAATCAATGAACTCCCAAATCACCAAGTCCCCTTGATTTGTGATTCTTTTCAATAAATGAATTACGAGATAAAAACTCTCTCTAAGAGTGGATAATAATAAACACTTTGAAGCTTATAATGTCAAAAGACAAAATACAAGTGAAAACAAAGGTAGTTGAAGAACTTGAATGCTTGCTCGTTTTCGATGTAGTGGTTGTTGAGAGGAATTGAATGCAACTCTATTTATAGCCGGATAGCATTAATAGACCGTTGCATTTGATAATAAGACCGTTGAAGATGTTCTTCAGAAGATGTGAGTAGCTTAGGTCTTCTTCTCTCTCTAAAGCTCACTTAATCCAAATACTGGATGGTCGAGTTGACCTCTCGCAAATTAATCCATAGGAGAAGATGTTGCTAGATGTAGAAATCATTCTTTAATGCTTTGCAACCGTGTGCGAGATGGATTAACCAAAAGAATGCAAGTTTACGGGTTGAACATTTAATGTTCGACATCACTTTTGCTTTTGCTTTAAACCTTGATAAACCTTCCTTACCAAAAAGATGGTTAGACATATCTAGTACCAATAGAGATTAATCATGAAAAGCATTGAGATCAAACACGAAGGCATAGCAAAATCGTTAAATTCGAATTTCAGGCAACGTCTAGAAACCTGGAGGTTTGTTCATGTTAGGAAATATATGTTTTAGGAAATATATATTTTAGGAAGTATATTATATTAGGAAGTATATTATATTAGGAAAGATATTATAGAGACAATCGGGATTATAGTAATTAGGGAATCAATCTACATAATGAGTCATTATGTCTCATTAACTCTCTTATTCCCTCTCTTGTGTATAAATACCCTATACTATGTACATGAATAGACAAGTAATTCAGATTATATTTCTCCTTTCTCTCCCTAATTCTACATGGTATCAGAGCAAAACAGGTTCTGCTTTTTATTTTCCCTGCACCGCTGTCTCTGATTCACGTTACAGTGAGAGAGAGTGAACATACGGCTTCGTGTTTGGTGGCTCCTCGATACACGCGCCATACCAACGTGTCTCCTCCCTCCGATCGGCATTTCCCCGGTGGTCCGATCGTTTCGACCCGCGCGCGTGGTCCTCACACGCCGTCGACAATTTGGCCGTGTTTTCACGCGCGGCGCATGAGTCAAATTTCCGGCGAGTTCTCGGTGTTTTCTCACTTTTCCGCGTTGACTTGCTTTCCTTGGCATCTTCCCCGGTTTCGTGGTGTGGGTCTCTCCGGTTAAGGATTGATGAGGTATTTGTGGCGTTCTTCTCGCTGTTTTTCGTCTTGCTTGACCTCCGGTGATCGTTATTTCTGCTGTTTGGTGGTTGGTGGAGTTGCTTTGCCTTGTTTCGCTATTTGGTAGCCGGTGGGGCTACTAGGATTTGTGTTTTTGGTCGTCTTCCAATCTGATTTGCCTTTAGTTGGTATTTGGGCTCTAGTTCTTTGTTTGGTCAACAGCAGACCGAAAGGTGATTTGAAAGGTTCAAGGTGTCCCTTGGTTCTGTGTGAGATTTTTTTTCTGGTGAAGGAGTTAGTATTTGGCTTCCTTTGAGTTGTTTCACGGTTCATTGGTCTTTCTTTTCTTCACTCTTGATATTTGTTGTTTGGAACTTCACCTATTATTTGTTGTGGAACTCAACCTACTTCTAGTACGGCTTGATGGCTTCATCTACGTCTAGTTCTTCCGGTGCTCTTGGTACAAGTAATCTTGCTTCTAGTCTTGCTACTTCTTCCTTGAAGTGGATCATCGATTCCGGTGCTACTGATCATATGACAGGTAACCACCATTTGTTTTCCTCGTATGCGCCTTATGCCAATCCCTCCAGTATAACAATTGCCAACGGCTCTTATTCTCGTGTTATTGGCTCTGGCACGGTTGAACCTACCCCGTCTGTTCCCTTATCCCATGTCCTCAATGTCCCTGACCTTACATTTAATCTTTTGTCTCCTAGTAAGCTTACGCGCCAATCAAATTGTTTCATTACTTTATTTCCGACCATTGTTTGATTCAGATCTTACGACGAAGAGAGTTATTGGTAGGGGCTATGAATCGGTGGCCATTACTTTCTTGAGGATCGAGTACCGTGCTCGGTTGCTTGCTCGGTGGTTCCTCCCTCTTTGATATTCATTGTCGTTTAGGTCATGTGTCTTTGTCTTCTTTGAAGAGGATGTATCCTCAATTCCGTAATGTGTCTTCTTTAGAATGTGAGTCATGTCGGTTGCTAAGCATCATCGTGTTCCCTTAGCACCTCGGGTTCATAAACGAGCCGCATCTCCATTTGATTTAGTCCATTCGACGTTTGGGGTCCATGTCTGTCGAGTCTAAACCTGGTTTTAGGTACTTTGTTACTTTTGTCGATGATTTCTCTCGTACCACCCGGCTTTATTTGATGAAAACTCGTTCGAGTTGTTTTCTCACTTTTGCAATTTTTGTCTTGAAATCAAAACTCGGTTTGGTGTGTACGTCAAAAACCTTACGGAGTGACAATGCTAAAGAATACTTTTCTGCCCAATTTCAAACCTATATGCTCCAAAGCATGGCATGCTTCATCAGTCCTCCTGTCCAGATACACCGGCTCAAAATGGTGTTGCAGAACGTAAGAACCGACACTTATTAGAAGTCGCTCGGGCTCTCATGTTTCAAATGAATGTTCCTAAACCTTTTTGGGCCGACGCCGTGTCTCTTGCATGCTTCCTTATTAATCGTATGTCCCCTCTTGTCCTCAATGGTGCCACTCCATACACTACCTTGTTTCCTTCCAAACCCCATTTCTGTTGACCCTAAAATCTTTGGTTGTGTCTGTTTTGTTCGCGATGTTCGGCCCACTGTTACCAAACTTGATCCCAAGTCTCTTAGGTGTGTCTTCCTTGGGTATTCTAGGGTTCAGAAGGGTTATCGGTGCTATTCTCCCACTCTTCGGCGTTACCTTGTGTCCACTGATGTCACGTTCCACGAGTCAACTTCGTTTTTTCCTGTCTCTACTCCACCCCCATCTCTTGTCTCTATAGATGCCACTTCCGATAGTCCTGATGATCTCTTGGTCTATAAGGTTCAGTTCCCACCAGTGCAAGCATCTGACTTGGCCCCTGCTAAACCACCTACCTATCATGTTGTCGACCAGGTTCATGACCCACCGATGACTGCTTCGACGTCTGATCCGGCATTAGTTCCTCCTGCTCCTACTTCGACCCAAAGACCGATTGCACCTATCCTTGATACTCCCGATCCTTCCCTTTCTACCACCGAATCGACATAGTGTTTGATCCTCCTGATGATTTGCCTATTGCCTTACGTAAAGGTAAGCGTACTTGCACCTATCCTATTTCTTCCTTTGTTTCCTATAATCATTTGTCTCCTCCATCATGTTCCTTCATAGCATCCTTAGACTCTCTCACAATTCCCACTAGCCTCCAACAAGCCTTGACCCATCCCGGTTGGCGTCTTTGCGATGGAAGACGAAATGGTGGCCCTTGATAAGGCCGGGTACCGAATCTCGTTGATTTGCCTCTTGGCAAGAAGGCTATCGGCTGTAAGTGGGTGTTCACGATCAAAACGAAAGTGGATGGCTCCTTGGAACGTTTGAAAGCTCGATCAAGGTTGCCAAGGGTTATGCTCAGACCTATGGTGTTGACTATTCGGAAACCTTCTCTCCTGTGGCAAAACTATCCTCTGTTCGCCTCTTCATTTCTATGGCAGCCAATTATGGTTGGGATCTTCATCAGTTGGATGTTAAGAATGCGTTCTTGAATGGCGATCTTCTTGAGGAAGTATACATGGAGCAACCACCTGGTTTTGTTGCTCAGGGGGAGCGTGCGAAGGTATGTCATCTTCAAAAGTCTTTGTATGGCCTGAAGCAAAGCCCTCGTGCTTGGTTTGACAGGTTTAGCTCTATGGTTAAGAAGTTTGGTCTGAGTCAAAGTAAGTGTGACCATTCTGTGTTTTATCAGCAGACAGATGTTGGAATGATTTTGTTAGTGGTATATGTTGATGATATTGTTATTACGGGTAGCAATGCTTTGGGAATCTCATCACTTAAGGCCTTCCTCAATTCTCATTTCCAAACAAAGGATTTGGGTCCTTTGAAGTACTTTCTTGGGATAGAAGTTTTGAGAAGTAAGAAAGGCATCCTTTTGACACGGAGGAAGTATGTTCTTGATCCGTTAAAAGAAACTGGAAACTCGGAGCAGCACCGAGTAGCGTTCCCATGATTCCTAATCCCTTCTTGGACATGGATGACCGCATACCGTTTGATGAGCTACCCGAGGATGTACGAAAGAAAGTTGATCCAAAAAGATCAAGCCGTTTGCCTATCCCGAGAGATATCGTAGGCTAGTTGGGAAATTGAACTATCTTACGGTAACCCGCCCGATGTGACCTTTCCCGTTAGTGTGCTTAGTCAATTCATGACTCGCACCAACCGTTGCTCGGTGGGAAGCTTTGGAACATGTCTTATATTATTTGAAGGGCTCACCAGTCGTGGTATTCTCTATACGAATCATGGTCACAACAAGATTGAGTGTTTCGTGATGCGAGATCATGCGGGTCACAAAGCTACCGTAAGATCCACCACAGGATATTGTGTGTTTGTTGGTGGAAATTTAGTATCGTGGAAGAGTAAGAAGCAAGATGTGGTTTCAAAGTCGAGTGCGAAGCGAGTATAGAGCCATGTCTCAATCTACACAAGAGATTGTGTGGCTTCACCATTAATGAAGGAGGTTGGTCTTGCCATGTCGTTACCGCGAAGTTGTGGTGTGATAATAAAGCTGCTCTACACATAGCCTCCAACTCCGTGTTTCATGAACGTACGAAACACATTGAGATTGATTGTCACTTTGTACGCGATAAGATCAAGGAGAACTTTGTGTCCACCGGGCATGTGCGATCTAGTGACCAATTGGGTGACCTTCTAACAAAAGCTTTAAGTGGGACTCGGGTTGAATATCTTTGTAACAAGTTGGGCTTGATTAATATCTATGCTCCAACTTGAGGGGGAGTGTTAGGAAATATATGTTTTAGGAAATATATATTTTAGGAAGTATATTATATTAGGAAGTATATTATATTAGGAAAGATATTATAGAGACAATCGGGATTATAGTAATTAGGGAATCAATCTACATAATGAGTCATTATGTCTCATTAACTCTCTTATTCCCTCTCTTGTGTATAAATACCCTATACTATGTACATGAATAGACAAGTAATTCAGATTATATTTCTCCTTTCTCTCCCTAATTCTACGGTTCACAAACCTCGAGGTTTGGTCATTTAAGGTTGAAAACGATTTAAGGCCAAAAACCTCAAACCCGGAGGTTTATCATTAAACCCGGAGGTTTCTCATGATGCAATCACGAAGGTTTCTCGGGTTTACTCCAAACCTCGAGGTTTTCTTAGAAACCTCGAGGTTTCACATCGTGTGTGAAACCCAGCGAGACATGATGAAAGCAAACCCGGAGGTTTCTCAAGGAACCTCGAGGTTTTAGAATGAGTGAAAATACATTTGCTCTCGGAACTCACAATACTCGAGGTTTGTAACAATACTCGAGGTTTTACCCAAATGACAAGGTTCTTTGTTTTGACCCAAAACACAAACCTGGAGGTTGCTATGGAAACCTCGAGGTTTTCAAACATATAGAAAACCATTAGCTCTGGAAGCCGAAAACCCGGAGGTTTCGCCAATACTCGAGGTTTTACATTTTATATCAAATTTTCAATTTGGCGCCAAGGCATAACCTCGAGGTTTTGATGTAAACCTCAAGGTTTCACAACTTGGTGTGAAACCATGTTTTCTCTCGAAGCCCAAAACCTCGAGGTTTCTTAATAAACCTCGAGGTTTCACATATTTTTATGAAACCCAAGTTTTGCAAGTTTAAACATGGAACCTCGATGCTTCCTTTGTAAGGCCAAACCTCGAAGTTTCTGGGAAAACCTCGAGGTTTGCTCTCACTCAGGGTTTTCCAACTTTTGAGAGCAAATCCTCATTCTTTGTTCACAATTGTTGGCAATCATCAAAATCTTTTAGAGAACCAACATTCTCCCCTTTTTGATGATGACAACACTTGTGAGCAAACATCTTTGGAAAGTTCAAGAAATTTTTCATGTTGTAAGTAGACTTTGAAATTAGCAGAGGTTTCAAGAACTTAGCTATTTGCATAATGTAAATGCAAGGCATCAAGTTGTTATAAGCAGAAGCATGAACACAAAAGTTGTATTTCAGTTCAAAAGCAATACAGGATAAAGAGCAATACAGGATAATGTAATACAAGGCAAAATACAAAATGCACATGATCCTCAAAAGCTCTCTAAACTTCAAAGGCTAATCCTAGTTCTCTCCCCCTTTGTCATCTTCAAAAGGAGGGTTGACCAAAGGTGTAGGGGGAGGAGAAGGATGAAAAACTTCAGTAGCAGGAGTTGTGATGGATGAAGAGGGAAGTATCTCAGTTGCGGGGGTAGATGGGGAAAGGAGGATTACTGTGGTTGGAGTGAAGGCCTCAGATACTGGAGAGGGGAAGATGGGAGTGGAGGGAGGATGAGAGAATGATGGAATAGGAGGGGAAGTGAAAGTGAAGGATGGTGAGGGAGAACTAGAGGAAGGGCCAGAAGGACTTGGGTCAGAAGTGGGGCCAGGAGTGAAGGAGGAGCCAATGTGAAGATGCTTCATGATCTTGTCCACCTTATCGCTGAGGTCCGAATGAGAAATGAGCTGAGTGGACATCTTGAGCTCAATCTCTTTAGCCTTCTCCTTAACCTCGGTTGATTGTCCAAAGAACGGCTTCAAGATGCTCCTTGATGGCATCTTGAATCTCAATTAGACCAAGATGCCCACGAGTCATCTCAGCCCGTAATTTTCCCAACTCAAACTCCATGCGCATAGTCATGGGGGCAAGAGCAGCATCTACAATTTGCTTAATCTGAGAAGCAAGCTCAGATGACAATGATGTCTGAGGAGGTGGAGGTGCAGACTGGGCATCTTGAGCTTGTGAGCGTGGGTGTGATCTTGTAGGAGCCTGAGATTGAGCAGAAGCTTCATCCCCAAACTTAATTTTCATCAGATTCATCTGTGTCTTCCCAAAGAAGGGGGGATACTCAAGTGTGTCAGGAGCACCCACATACCATATCTTGTAGTAGAAAAGAATGAGAGACACCAATGAAGGATATGGAATATGAGATAATTGCCTTTTGGCAAGGCTGAACTCAGTCATCCCTTTGAGGAGCTAGTGACCAAGGTTGAAAGGAACCTTCCTCACAAATGCGTAAATGGCCCGTAGTCATTCTCGAGTGAAGTGAGTCCAGATTCCGCCTTTAGGAATGAAGTTCCTAGAGTAGACATACCATAGGACACGATTCTCGGCGGCATGGAACTTGGTCCGAATGTGAGTCGAGTTGCTGATCCGGAAGGAAAGGCTCACCAGGCCTAAGTGTTTTAAAGACTTCCTGGTTACTGTAAGAAAAGTCAGGAGCAAGCGGAGGATTGTCAATTCTTAGAATCTTGTTCAAGATGGCAGCTGACAGTATGAATGTGAGATCCCTAACAGTGGTGGTGACCCTCTCCTCAATCACTTCGCCATAATCGCCCAATTCATTGTTATACTCCATCTTGTAATAAAACAATCGAACCAAGTTTGGAGTATACGGGCGAGAGATGGATATGAAGGATTCATATGGCTTCAACTAGGGAGATAAATCAAAGTGGCATTCTTTCTGAAATCCCTTCAAATCAATAACCACCACGGACGAAAAAGGCGATGAAGATATGCTTCCCGGAATGTCAGCTTTGGGAAGGGCAGCAGGCTCAGTGACAAAGCCATTTGGTGGAGAGATGTTCTTGTATATGTCTGATATTGCATTCTACGTGACAGGAGGCACATCTTCTTCCTCTACTTGTTGAGGATTATGGGAGGATGACTGACCCCTTGATGATTGGTGGGATTTAGCAAATGAAGCCCTCTTAGTTCTTGCTTTAGTTGGAGACTTAGTGGATTTGGAAGTTCCTGTTTTCTTCGACTGATCCTTTCCAAAGAGGCTCGTTCGAGAGGCGAAGCTTTTCCTTTCCCTTTTCCTTTGGGTTCGGCTCTTTTCTCTTCTTGGAAGGACCCCGGCAGTTCTTTGAAGGAGACTTCTTTCCTTGGACCCTTGGCTTCCTTTCTTCCCTTCGATGGTGACTCTTCATCGTGGATTTCACCTTGAACGCCTCGAATTGATTTATCAATTCCATAACGGAGGTGAGTAGAGCAAGTCTTGATCCTTCGGGCCGACCGGAGGAAGGGGATGTTTGTTCGGTTGACGAGGAGGAGGAGGAGGAGGAGACCATGATTTTGTTTCTTCCTCACTGGAATCGAGGCGAAATAGCTTGGGATTTGGATTTTGAGGCCATTCGAGGGTTTGGAAGGAAGGATTTGGTCGAAAATGGGAGATTCAGAGAGTGGGTGTCGAGAGAGAGCAAAAACCTAGAGGTTTAGGTCGAGGTTTGAAGAACATGAACAGTGTATGCATATATATAGGCGATGGTAAACCTCGAGGTTTGATGAAAGATACTAACCTGGACGTCATAGGTGTTCTGTGAACCTTTGACTCACCAGCGTGAAAACCTCGAGGTTTGTTTCAAAACCTTGAGGTTTTATTGTCTTTTGAATTGAGCATCTTTCTGTCTCGTTCAAAACTCAAGGTTTTCCTGAATACTCGAGGTTTCATTTCTCTCGAAGCTTTTTGTCCTTGGCGATGCACCACGAAATCTTGAGGTTCACATCCAAACCTCGAGGTTTTGCTTCTTGGTAACAAAACACGATTGACCATGTTCTTCCAAACCTCGAGGTTTTCTCCAAAACCTCGAGGTTTTGCTCTTCGACAGCAAAACCACGATAGACCATGTTTTATCAAACCTCGAGGTTTTCTCCAAAACCTCGAGGTTTTGCCTTTGACAAAGAAAAAAACCATGTTACTTAATGTCCCGCATAAAACACGTCTAGATACTCCGATGCTTAAGTTAGTGACTTTTAATAATCAACACCATAATTTATTACTAATTTGAGCGGGAATTACTTACAACTCATTGGGATTTACCATTCCCAATTCTCTTTTAATGAAGTTGAATGATTCCTTGGCCAAAGGTTTGGTGAAGATATTAGCAAGTTGAAGATGAGTTGGGATGAACATGACTTTGACATCTCTCTTCTGAACATGATCCCTTATGAAATGATGCCTCACATCAATATGCTTAGTTCGAGTATGTTGCACTGGATTCTTGGCTAAGCTTATTGTGCTTGTGTTGTCACACAAGATAGGGATCTCTTTCAAGTTGATTCCTAGATCAGATAGTTGCTGTTTGAGCCATAAGACTTGAGCACAAAAACTTGATGCTTTGCCACATACTCGACTTCAATTGATGATACAGCTTTCACACTCGGTTTGCTTCTTGTTGAACCAAGACACAAGTGAACCTCCAAGAAATTCACATTGGCCACTTGTACTCTTCCTATCGGTCTTGTATCCAAAGCATGGTCTCGAATCGAATATGCTACTAAATGCTCGAGTTGACCTTTAGGAAACCATAATCCAAGTTTTTGTGTGTGAGAAAGATATCTGAATATCCTCTTAACTTGCTCAGCATGTGACTCCTTAGGAGCAGATTGAAATCTTGCACACATTCCAACACTGAATTGGATGTCTGGGTGACTTGCGGTCAGGTAGAGTAATGATCCAATCATTCCTTTATATTTTGTGATGTTGAAGTCCGTTCCTTCTTCATCAGCATCTAATGAAGCAGTTGAACTCATAGGAGTATTAGCTCCATTACAATGATCCATCCCAAACTTCTTCAGCAGATCATTGAGATATTTGGTTTGAGATATGAAGATCCCATCCTTCTTTTGCTTAATTTGCAGGCCAAGAAAGTAATTGAGCTCTCCCATCATAGACATCTCAAATTCTCCCTGCATATTCTTAGCAAACTCTTCACACAAGGCAACATTAGAGGCACCAAATATAATATCATCAACATATATTTGTACAATTAAGATTTCATTAAGCTTATTATTCTTTATGAAGAGAGTTGTATCTGCTTTTCCTCTAATAAAACCTTGATCAAGAAGGAATTTGCTTAATCGCTCATACCAAGCTCTAGGAGCTTGTTTAAGACCATATAGGGCCTTCTTGAGACGATATACGTGATCTGGATGATGGACATTTTCAAAACCAGGAGGTTGTTCTACATAAACTTCCTCTTGAATAAAACCATTCAGAAAAGCACTTTTCACATCCATTTGATAGAGTCTAAAGTTTTTCACATAGGCAAATGCAAGAAGGACTCTTATGGCTTCCAATCTTGCTACTGGAGCATAAGTTTCTTCGTAATCAATTCCTTCTTCTTGATTATAGCCTTTGGCAACAAGTCTTGCCTTGTTACGGATAATGATAGCAGACTCATCTCGTTTGTTTTTGAATACCCATTTAGTGCCAATGACCGGATGGTCTTTGGGCCTAGGTACCAAGTCCCAAACTTGATTTCTATCAAATTGATGTAACTCCTCTTGCATTGCTATTACCCAATCATTGTCTGAAAGGGCTTCATCAATCTTTGAGGGTTCAATATGTGATATAAACGCTGTAAAAGTTACTTTATTTAAAGTGCTATTTCTGGTTCTTACTCCTTGATTAACATCACCTATAACTTGGTCTAAAGGGTGATTTCTAATAAATTTCCAAGCTCTAGGTTGAGTCGATCGATTTTTGACATTGTTTTGAGGATCGGTCTCAAAAACATTTTCGGGATTTTCAATAGAAGCGGGGAGTAGTTTTTGAAAAGAATTGATTTTTGAAGACGCTTCCTTCATCATCATCCATAGTTTTATCGACTTGGATTCACGAGAAAACAACATGCATAGATTCTTCAACAATGCGAGTACGAGTATTAAAGATTCTATAAGCTTTACTTCTATTTGAATAACCCAGAAATATACCTTTATTTGCTTTGGGATCAAATTTTCCCAAGTTATCCTTACCATTGTTATGGATGAAACATTTACATCCAAACACATGCAGACGAGCTAGATTGGGTTTTCTTCCTTTGCACAGCTCATAGGGAGTCTTGTCCAACTTCTTCCGAAAGTATGCCCGATTTGAGATGTAGCACGCGGTGCTCATTGCATCAGCCCAAAACACTTGAGAAGTGTTGTTCTCATTCAGCATGGCCCTTGCCATCTCGGTTAGAACTCGATTCTTTCTTTCCACAACACCGTTTTGTTGGGGAGTTCTTGGGGCGAGAAGTTGTGGTCTATTCCCATCTTTGTCACAAAACTCAGCAAATGCATTGTTTTCGAATTCTCCTCCATGATCGGTTCGATTCTGAAATAGAGAATCCTTTCTCGTTTTGGACCTTCTTGGCAAAAACAACAAACTGATCAAATGTTTCATCTTTAGAGGATAAAAATATAGTCTATGCAAATCTTGAGAAATCATCAACTATGACCAATGTATAAAGATTGCCTCCAAGGCTTTTCACTCTAGCTGGTCCAACTAGATCCATATGAAGCAATTGAAGAGGTCTATTAGTTGAAATCTCGTTCTTAGATTTGAATGATGATTTGGTTTGTTTCCCTTTTTGACAAGCATCACAAAGCATGTTATTTTTAAAGTGTAGTTTAGGAACACCAATCACCAGATCCTTTTTAAGCAATCTGTCAAGTTGAATCATATTAACATGAGCTAATCGCTTGTGCCAAAGCCAACTCTCATCCAGGTTACTGACAAAACATTTTTCAGAAATAGAACCATTGCTAGAGAGACTACGTGTATAACAGTTGCCATCTCTAGGGGCTCTAAATAAGGCTTTTGATTTTATGTTTTCTAAAGGGAGTATATCCTTACTTACAATCAAGTATTTCTCAGAATCGAAGATAACTAAGTTACCTTTATCAGTGCTTTGGCTTACACCGAGGAGATTGTGGCAAAATCCTTCGACTAGGTAGACATCTTTGATTAGTGGTCCTTCATTGTTGCCAATTTCACCAACTCCAAAGCAATCTTTCCAGATTGATTTCCACCAAAGGTCACCTTGCCACCATCCTTAGGCTTGATTGAGGCAAATTTGGATTGATCCCCGGTCATGTGCCTGGAGCATCCACTTTGTCCAATGTACCATTTGTTGGATTTTGATGCTCTTAGGCAAACCATAGCAAGACACAAATCGGGCCTTAGGTACCCATCTTTTCTTGGGTCCTTTGGGGTTAGTTTGTGTCTTAGGAATCTTGTAAGATCCCTTTGGTACCCATTGATAATTTCCTATAGGTTTACTCTTTCTTTCCTTCTTGTGAAAGCGGGAAGAAGTAGTATGACCCTTTATGTTGCGTAATTACGATTGTGCAAACGGGTTTGAAAAATGGACTGATTTTGTAAAATAGTTCATATAGGATTTTTCACCCCGAGACTTCTTTCTTCCTTTCTTTTTATCAAAATTAGGTTTGTAACCAACTCTGATCTGTCATTTATAAATCTTTGTTGTTTCAAAATGACATTGAGCATTTCACTTCCTCTAGTGAATTTCTCAAGTGCCTTTGTAAGGTATGAATTCTTTTTCTTGAGATCGGGACAATCTTCACAAGCAATATTTTCTCAAGAGGAAAACCTTTCAACTTGAAGTTCAAGAGTAAGATTTACTTTTTCAATTTGAAATATTTTTCAGCTCGTTTTTCAAACTCGGATTGCACAGACCATATATTCACAAATAACTCATCATAAGGTGGTTTGCAATCATATACCTCTTCGAAGTTGCTACGATGTTCTTCTTCTTCAGCAACTAAGCATACATTTGCTTTTTCTTCCTCATCATCATCATCTTCATCAGATGAACTATCTCCCCAAATACTAGAGACATATGCCTTCTTTTTGAATCGTTGAACCTCTTCTTTTCTTTGTCTTTGTTCTTGATTGTGGCATTCGATTTGATGTGGCCGGCTTCTCACACTCGTAGCAAATGATTGGCTTCTTTGCCTCATAGCGGAGCTACCCTTGTGAAACTTCTTGAAACCTTGGTCCTTCTTGTAGAATTTCTTGAATCTCCGACTATCATACCAATCTCCTCATCTTCGTCTGGATCTTCATCATCATCTGATTCCTTAGTTTCTTTGACAACTTTAAGGGCAATTCCCTTATTTTTGCCATGGACTTCATCAAGTCCCTTTTTGAACTTGAGCTTGGCTTCATATTCAGAAAGGCTCCCAAAAAGGGCTGCCACAGATGCCATAGAATCTCCACGAGCTTCTTCAATGGCAGTGACTTTGGCTTCCCATTCCTTATTGAGGATGTTGAGAATTTTCCTCACTTGGACAGGTTGCTCATACTCTTTGCCCAATGCAGCAAGTTGATTGATCGGATGAGTGAATCTCACTGAAATCACCAATAGATTCTCCGGACTTCATACGAAGGAGATCATATTCTCATTAGAGTGTTGGCTCTATTTTGCTTAACTCCAACGGTTCCTTCATGAGCAATTTCCGGAGCGTCCCACATGGCTTTAGCGAGGTTAAGTTGCAAACGGAAATATTCTTGTTGACTAAGAGCACTCGCGAAAGGAGAACTGCCTTCTTTGTTGAGTGTGACATTTCTTCTGTCATTTTCATCATAATCTTCTTCTTCCTTTGGAACCCGAGACCATTTTCCAGACCGTTGGAGCGTAGTCTCCTCGTTCAAAGACTCTCCAGAGACCATACTCTGTAGCCATTACAAACACCTTGAACTTGGCTTTCCAAAATGAGTAATGCTCTCCACTGAACCCTGGAGGTCTGTTGATTGAAGCTCCATCAGGTAGAATGCCTTCCATTGGATCCTTCTCGAGATGTTGAGCTCTTTAGAGAAGACCTTTCTCTGATACCAAATGAAAGTGGAGTTATATACCCAAGAGGGGGGTGAATTGGGTATTTTAAAAACTTTTCAAAACTGCTCTGTTTTTAGATAACAAAAACGAGAGATGAACGAGTAAAGGGAAGAATAGCTGAACACGAGATTTATACTTGGTTCGGTCTTAACAACTTGACCTACATCCAGTCCCCGGACTCTCTCGGGATTTTCACTATCACAAAGATTACACACTCGTACTTAAAGAGTAGTTCTCTCTCTAGAACTCACTCCCCTTACAAGTTGTAATCAATGAACTCCCAAATCACCAAGTCCCCTTGACTTGTGATTCTTTTCAATAAATGAATTACAGATAAAAAATCTCTCTAAGAGTGGATAATAATAAACACTCGAAGCTTATAATGTCAAAAGACAAAATACAAGTGAAAACGAAAGGTAGTTGAAGAACTTGAATGCTTGCTCGTTTTCGGATGTAGTGGTTGTTGAGAGGAATTGAATGCAACTCTATTTATAGCCAGATAGCATTAATAGACCGTTGTATTTGATAATAAGACCGTTGAAGATGTTCTTCAGAAGATGTGAGTAGCTTAGGTCTTCTTCTCTCTCTAAAGCTCACTTAATCCAGCTGGCTGGATGGTCGAGTTGACCCTCGCAAATTAATCCGTTGGAGAAGATGTTGCTAGATGTAGAAATCATTCTTTAATGCTTTGCAACCGTGTGCGATGGATTAACCAAAAGAATGCAAGTTTCTGGTTGAACATTTAATGTTCGACATCACTTTTGCTTTTGCTTTAAACCTTCAAGAAACCTTCCTTAATCATGTCCAAACTCACCAAAAAGATGGTTAGACATATCTAGTACCAATAGAGATTAATCATGAAAAGCATTGAGATCAAACACGAAGGCATAGCAAAATCGTTAAATTCGAATCTCGAGTAACGTCTAGAAACCGGAGGTTTGTTCACAAACCTCGAGGTTTGGTCATTTAAGGTTGAAAACGATTTAAGACCAAAAACCTCAAACTTGGTGGTTTATCATTAAACCTGGAGGTTTCTCATGATGCAATCACGAAGGTTTCTCGGGTTTACTCCAAACCTCGAGGTTTTCTTAGAAACCTCGAGGTTTCACATCGTGTGTGAAACCCGACGAGAGACATGATGAAAGCAAACCTGGGAGGTTTCTCTAGGAACCTCGAGGTTTTAGAATGAGTGAAAATACATTTGCTCTCGGAACTCACAATACTCGAGGTTTGTAACAATACTCGAGGTTTTGCCCAAATGACAAGGTTCTTTGTTTTGACCCAAAACACAAACCCGGAGGTTTCTATGGAAACCTCGAGGTTTTCAAACATATAGAAAACCATTAGCTCTCGGAAGCTAGAAACCTGGAGGTTTCGCCAATACTCGAGGTTTTACGTTTTATTTCCAATTTTCGAGTTTGGCGCCAAGGCATAACTCGAGGTTTTGATGTAAACCTCGAGGTTTCACAACTTGGTGTGAAACCATGTTTTCTCTGGAAGCCCAAAACCTCGAGGTTTCTTAATAAACCTCGAGGTTTCACATATTTTTGTGAAACCCAAGTTTTGCAAGTTTAAACATAGAACCTCGATGCTTCCTTTGTAAGGCCAAACCTCGAGGTTTCGGGAAAACCTCGAGGTTTGCTCTCACTCGGGGTTTTCCAACTTCGAGAGCAAATCCTCATTCTTTGTTCACAATTGTTGGCAATCATCAAAATATTTTAGAGAACCAACAGAGGTTTCTACCATTCGGAGAGCAAACAACTTTTCTCTATTTTTGAAAACCTCCAGGTTTACCTTGGCACGATTTTTCAAAGGTTTCATTTTCAAATGAAACCTCGAGGTTTTGACAGATAGAAAGACGAGATGTTTTTTGCGGTTTTGAAAACCTCCGAGGTTTGGGAAGAAACCTCCGGGTTTGATGTCTTGGACTTAAATTGACGTCACATGCTACGGTCCAAACCTCAAGGTTTCATCGCGGATGCGAAATTCAAATTTGACGAATTTATAAAACCTTCTTGTTTGATCTTAATATTTCCTATGATTATTCTCTAATGTTCCTAGACATGTTTAACCACTTTGTTAGTAAGTTTCTGATAAATTAGAGAATGTTTATTGAAGGTTTAAAGCAAAAGCAAAAAGTGATGTCAGCACATTAAATGCAAATCCCAGAAAGTTGCATACTTTTGGGTAATCTTTACGCACATGTTTAACAAAGGATTAAAGATTGCTTTCCACATCTAGCGTTGCTATTCCAACGGATTTATTTTCAAGAAGTTAACTCTGAACTTCTGCACAGCTGGATTAAGTGAAGATTAGAGAGAGAAGAAGAAAAAAGCTTAACCACAACCTTGTCTAATGAAGGCAACGGTTATATTGAAGATTACAACGGTCATATATTGATCTCTACCTATAAAAGAGGACAGATTCAAGCAGAAAAATATAGAGACACAAGCTTACATCTTCAACATGCTAATACTCTGATTTTCACATCATTTACTCTATGTTTTTTCATCTTTAGATAGTTTATCATAGAGAGTGAAGTGATTTGTATTGTTCTTCAGTGTTTACTCATTCACTTCTGAGAGAGATGATTTATTGTAATCATCATATCCTTCTATCTGTGAGTTACTCAAGATTGGGTGATCTTGAGTGGGAAACTCATTGTATTGATTACGACTTGTAAGGGAGTAAGTTCTAGTGAGAGAATTACTTGATGCAGTGCATAATCAAGTGGGTGTATTGATTACGGTTTGTAAGGGGGAGTGAATCCTAGTGAGAGGATTACTCCAAGTACGAACGTGTAATCAAGTTGAAAGAAGATAGTGGATTGAAAATCTCAAGTGGAGCTTGAGGACCGGACGTAGGTCAAGGATTGGACCGAACCGGGATAAATCTCGGTTGCATATTCTCTTCCCTTATCTCTTATGTTTCCAACATATATGTTTGAATGACTATCTATTGCTTTATAACTCTTTACTGTCATACAAACTGGTTTTACTGAGTTGCAAAAAGATTTTCAAAGTTCCTAAATTTTTATATTTCACCCAATTCACCCCCCTCTTGGGTTCAACCGGTTCTTACAACTTGCGTGCATAATATGTAACATCAAACACATTTACCTTTGCAGTTAATTTAGTCCTTCCTTGCGTGATAATATCATACATGTGTTTCATGATGTACGGGCCACATAAGTTGGACTCCATTGGTTGCCGACGGGTCTAAAAAGAACAAGAAATATATATAAGAGCATATATAGCTTACTGACCAAGTTCACAAGGCAGTGTGCCAGTGTACAAATATATTGTACCAACCTTTGGTGTGAACCATTTAGGATTAGTGGCCTGATATCCACACTTTTTCTTTACCTCGATTTGGAAGGTCCTCATGGCACTATTTTCAAAATCAAAAATTTATCAATAATGTTCACTGAAAATTCATAGCAGAGATTTCAGACAAGAGAATCAAAATGACATGCTTACTCGTTGATGGTCTGCATCAACGTAGACACTATATTGCTGTGAGTGGAGCATAAGAAGATAACTTTATACTCCTCCATGGACATGAGGACCAACTGCCAGTGGCGGCTGAAAATTCACAGCAGTAAAGTACTCAATGATATATGTAGCAGAATTAAGTGAATTGCGACAAGAATTGTGATATGTACACTGTGGAAGTATGGAAACAAGTACACCTTTCTTCTCACTTCACACAACCTCTTTGATATGTACTCTTGTCTCTCCCGCATGGATGTTGTACTTGCATAGACGGGGCACAAGAATCCAAAATCTTTGCTCTGCCCTTTTGAACCAATTCTTGATGCATGAACCTACAATAATGACATCGATCAGGGAATTAGTATATATGTATGTGTGTCTAAACGATGCATTTAACTTATGTACTCATAGAAGAAGATACTTACTTCATAAAAATTTGTACAATTGCATCAATAAGCTCACTTCCAGGAAGCAGCAGGGACTCAACATCAACGGTGTCAACTTGAACAGGAAGAGGATGAGGGACGTCTACTACTTCATTGACAGGACACGATTTATATTTAAAATATCCACTCTTCACCATATCGGATATTTTTTCCTTGGCAGTCAACTTAGCAGTAGGGGATAGAGCTTGAGGAGGGGATGAAGCTTGACGAAGGGATGGAACTTGGGGAGGAAGAGGTGGAGCTTGATGAGGGGATGGAACTTGAGGAGGAGGGGATGAAGCTTCAGCAGGAGTAGAGACATGTACAAGCTTCACTGGCCAAGAGATAAAGGTTCCCTTGACATGACTCACAAGCTTGGTGATTAGTTGGGAGAGGGAGAGGTGCATCAATGATCACCTTTTAAGCGACACTCGACTTCATCATCAGCCATTTTTTGGTGGTGTACAGTTGATCCCAATAAGTTTTGAATAGTCCCTTTTGCAACTAATCGTCTAGGACTATCATGATCCTCCACATACAGGTCACAAGGTTGCTCTGACTGTCCAACAATGCAGCTCCCTCTAGTGCTCTGCTGCACAGGTGTAGGTGAATGTATGAAGGGAACACTAGTCTCTAAACGAGTTCTCAAAAGCAGCCTCATCTGATTCACTTCCTCCCTCATCTGGCTCATATGGGATTGCCACTTTGCTTCTTTAGCCACTGCTTCCTCATTTATTTTGGCCACCGTTTGGTCCATCTCCTCCCGGGTAACCATACTTTGTCTATGGCGTTGGATTTTCCAAAGTATTCCTTCAGGCCTACCCATCCTCCAATCCCCCTTACACGCCCACCATGATCTGGTTTTCCGGTCGCAACGGTCAGAACATCACTCCTCCCGTCCGACACAAAAGATCCCTCGACTTCTTTTTTTTAAGATCTTCCTATAAGATATAGATAATGAGAAGCTTAGTAATGAAACATGTTTAGTAACTAAAAAATAACAATAACGATACTTACAATTCTTTCAGTAACTACACGAGTTTGTTCACTTGTGTAGGCGCCGCTTGGCTTTTGCCGAATGTGCAACCACAACTCCTCGCGACGTATTGGAGATGCTGGCTGATCAACAATGGCAGAAGGATTGGATTCAGCTTCATCTTTTAATCTCTTCCGCTTGGCCGCCATCAATTCTTTTTCGGCCATTTCATATCTGCCACGAGAACCCCTATGCGAGCAATCATTCTTTCTCCCTATCTCCTGTGCTTGTTCCCTTCTTTTCTGTGAATCAGAATTGAAAACAACTATTAATTATGAATTCCAGCCATGTCACTAATAGAAATTAGAGAACTTCTGATTGATATGAACGTCAAACATTAGTCAGATTCACTTCATCAACTTTCAACATTTTATTTAAGGAAGATGTAGAATTGTAGAAGAAATTTGGAGAAACAGAGGAAAGGGAGTTACAGAATTGCTGCCGACTCAGTCAATTCATTCATTCATCATAACTGGTTCCTACACATATTAGACTACCTCTTATATATAGTTAGAGGCTTGACTCTTAAGGCCCAACAACAGCTTGCACCGAAACCATTCCACAGTTAACATACTAACTAACTAACAACAATGTCTAACCACTACCTACTATAACATAACTAAGACTATAATAATGGCTTGACTCTTATGCTATTATTATTTCCCTAATTTACCTTCTTAGTATTTTACCTTTTCAGGGTTTACATATCGGACTTGCGAGACAAAGGCGGAAATGTATACTTCTATTCACACACCAAACCATTTAACTAACAGGATTAGATGAACACAATAACATTCACATATCTGTACAGGTTAATAAGGAAACAAAAGGGCAAAAAACACTAAATATAAACTCACCAGAGTTTCAGGAGTGGTCCGCAGTTGAACAAATTGTTGCCAAGTTTGTTCATCAATAAATGTGTACTTGTCCTAAGGATTTTCGTTAGGCTGAACCTCGGCAAAAATATACTTGTTAGTGAGAAAGGGTCTTAAACTTCCTCCACCAATCAGCACAATAAGACAATGTCTGTCTTTCAACTTCTGAGAGTCAGGGACAGTGTATGTAAGCCGGATAGTATCCCAAATAGGTTGCTTTACATTGCCAAATTCGACATTTTTCCACTCATCTGTCAAGATGCTAACCTTGCTGCTGCAAGATAGCTGACAAAACTAGTATATTTGCTTTTATTAGGACCGAAAGGTTGCAACTTTTCATCAAACTGAATCTCAAGCCTTGACCCAGAAGTCTGACTTAGGGTTACATCCATCATTCGTGTGCCTTTTCTACCACGGCGTGCGGGCGGTTCACGAGGCTCATTGTGAGATGAAGAGGGTTTGTTCGACTCACACCGATGGCAGCGTTCCGGAACACGATTAGAACCGTTTTCACCGTTCATTTTCGAGACAGGAAGAGAGGAATCCCTGAGCAAATGAGAGACTAACAGAGGCTATCGTACGTGGGTGAGGAAGAGAGGTAATGCAACAGGAAGGGTTTCGCAATGGTAACGAGGGTTCCTCGGTGAGAGTAACAAAAGATTTTGCGCGAATAAATGTCATTTGGCGCTTCATTTTTAAGATCGGACAAACAATAACGTCCGGTCTTAATATTAAAATCAAGACCGGTCATATTGAAGTCCGGTCTTAAAGGTAATTAATTATTTGTTTAATTTTCGCCACAATTATAAGACCGTCTTAAAAGTTAACCTTTACGGCCTAGGTCCTTATAAAAGTCCATCTTAATATTAATTAATTTTTTGTGACCAAAGGATTATATGTCCGGTCTTAAAAGGATAACTTATAAGATCGCCTATTACGTATGTACGGTCTTAAAACTTTTTGACTTTTATATTTAAATTTTTCCTTAATATGTTGGACCACAGAAAATATAAGTACGGCTGTATGAGATTTCTCTATAAAGTAATTGAAATTTGAATTTTTTTAATAACATTTTTAAGACCGGTTGTTTGTTTATCCGGTCTGAATTATATATTTAAGACCGATGAAAATATGATCCAGTCCAAAAAGTTCTTTATATTTACGGAACTGCCATCGGTCATTCCTTTAAGACCAGGGTGTCGCATCTCCGGTCTAAATGAGGCGGTCTTAAAGCCCTTTTTTGCACTAGTGTATATTCCTTATGACTTAGATATTATTTTGAGATAGCCAAATGTGGCTACTGGGATATATAATTAATTAGATACTTATGACCTGATAGTAGTAGAAGCTGTGTGTGTGTGTGTGTGTGTGTGTGTGTTGATATTACTGCAGGGGGCAAGTATGTCACAAGCCCATAATGTGATTGATGATTTATCGAATAGTAGAGCAATAGGTTAGATATAATAATAAAGAAGCACTCTGATGATATCAAACAAGGTCAAAGGTAAGATGGATTTTTAATGAAGAGTTTGAACTACTCATTAAATGTTTTCAAAAGTTTGAATTTTTTTAGAAAAGCCCTTTCGATTCACGGAGTAGATCCTATATTTGAGTTAAGTTTTTGTACTCTTTTTAAAAGGATTTTATTTCGATAATTGAATATTATTTCACTTATTTGAATCTATTGGTTGATAATTTAGGTATGTTTAATTGATAAATAATGGGTTTTATTACTTAATTGGGTTTTGAGCTTTTAATTAGATTTAATTCATTTTTGTAATAAAATTTCAGATTTACAGTGTTTCACTATTTTCGCTATAACTTTTGATCTAGATATCGGATTAGCCTCATTCTTCTTTCATTTTTTAGATGATTCAGAGAGCTACAATTACTATGAAGACTCAAAAGGCTGATTCAAACAAGAAGATGGAAGAAATTGGAGCTAAAGACATTATGCATTTTTCTGGATTTTTATTTTGCCCGAATTTTGTAATAAAAGACCAATTATTAGAGGCTTCCTATTTATTAGAGGTTTTCTATTTTTAGAGGTTTCCTATTTTTGTGCCAATCTTGTAGCCCTAGTGTTTCCTATGTTTAGATTAAGTTAGATGGATGAAAAACATATTAGACATTACGCTTTATGAGATTTTGTGGGATTAAAATTAAAAGCTTATTACTTTCTCTGAATCGTTCATCATATTTATGTTCTTCTTCATCTTTTCTTCTACGTTTTGCCCAGCCATACTTGGCTAAGCTTCTGTGGTTGACCCATGGATTGAGGATTCAAATAATCCAGAGGACCCGCGCTTCAATAAGTAACATAATTCATTTTTGTTTATTTTAATTGGATTCGATTTTGATTACAGATTGGGTATTAGATTTAATACCCAGATTGATATCCCAAGGACATAAGTTAGAATGGGTTGCATAGAGCATTGTGTGATCGCACGGCGAGATTGCCGTGTGTTCGATCAGATGCTAGGCGATCGTCTAGCCGAGGGAATATCTATACAAACGCAGAGATTTCGATTTGTTCGAATCAATTACGAGGTTGGTTATTATCTTTTTGACCGATAAAGGGTATGGAATCCCAATTCTGGGTTAATCGTTTTTAATCTAATTAATCTCACTTTCTTGTATTATGTTCTAGTTTGGCTTCATTTTAATTAAATTGAAAGCTCCCCCATTCTGGTTACTGTTTTATTGCATCTATTGTTGATTTTAGACCCGCTGTGAATTCTTTGAGAGAAACGATCTAGGTTTCCTATACTACAAATATTTAAATCCTGGTTATTTTGAGAGAGCCTGACGAATCTTTATCAATTTCCAAGGACGGCTTGGTGGTTTAAATTCATTGTTAAATAATACATTTGACTTGTGACTAAAAGAAGACATCACTCTGTTCTGGGCTCAGAGCAGGGGGTGTTATATTATACTTCATCCCCAGTTGACACAATATTTTCTTAGCTTTATAGTATCAACCCAGCAACACATTATCATCTAGAATCATGTCATTAAAAACATCAAGTGCTTATGAAAATCTCTTATTGCTCCATCCATGCCATACTTTGAAGCTTACCAATTTAAATACTGCTTTCAACAATTGGTATTTTTTACACCTTGGGTACCTCGACTTCTCTGCATCACTACACATATCACCATATGTGTGTGTGTGTGTGTGTGTGTGTGTGTGTGTGTGTGTGATTGCTCAAAAACCTCTTCTCCTACATCACAAATAATGTCCTATATTTGATCATCCATATCCATGTCATTATCATCATAAGCCACTCACCTTATTGAGATGCATTTGGCATTTTTATTTCTTCACCATGCCATACCCATACTGTACAACTCTTAGAAAATCCTTTACAAATAAAATGTGTATATATATCTGCAACACTTGCTTCTCATTCAAACATTCTATACAAGTGCAATAAAACACCCTATTATCATCATCAGCATTTCTTTTAGCAAATTATAAAAATTACCTCATCTTATTATCATATTCAGCACTCATCCGTTTAGCTTTTATCCCATTGTAATCGATATTTGAATTCCTATAGATGGAAAGAGTTAACATATATATCCTAACACAATGCATCTTGAAGCCAAAAAAAAAAAACAACTTGTAAGATGCTAAAGTCCACATTATTATAAAATATAATATACTAACAATATGACCAAATTAAAAGGCAAGGAATAAAGAAAATAAAAAAGACATCATATTTCTATCATTGAGTTTAGCTAGTTCAAGTATATGATCCCTTATGTCCTCTCTAATGCCTAGGATTTATAATATGGTCATATACAATAGACAAAAATCTATGGAAGCAAAAAGCCTCTTTCTTGTATTGTTTGAACCTTGGCTGTGGGCTTGGCTTAGAAGCTGAGAAACTACATTTAGGTGTTATGGTCCTATAATTGGGAACTCTATTAGAACTAATAGAACTCACTCTTGTGAGGTTCTTTTCGCACAAATATGACCATATAAAACCTAATTCATTTGGGTTTCTATTACTTAAGAGCGCAAGATTTTCAGCTCCATTGAGCATTATTGAAGCCATGAAAGAATATGATAAGAGAGAATGGCAAAGAAAATAAAAATGTACGAAATTTACTTCACAAATAGGAATAGGGATTGCGAGGAGTGTGTAAGGGCATAATTGTACCAAATTTTGAAAAAAAAAAAAGTAGGCATAAAATGAGCTTACAAGAATTGGCTTGTTGAGAGATAAACGCCTACGAGAGAAAAGCACGTTGCGACGAGGGCACTCAACAGAGGGACACCGGCAAAAAAATAGCAGTGATGAGGGTACACTCACTGGTAACGATGGTAATGATGAAGGAGCAGCATGCGAAAGAGGACTGGGGAGCGACGTACAAGTTTAGAAGAAGCAACAAAGCTCACAGAGTATCATGATAAGAAGAGAGGTTCAAAGAGTGAAATCCAATTTACGCGACGAAGAGAAAATTCAAGGAGTGAATTTTAACTTGGGATCATCTTTCAAACCGGTTATGCTCAAAATTGTAATACCCTAAAATTCTTATTATCATAAATACCATGTTTTGGTAAATAATACACATTAAATAAAGGAGAATATGTTGTCTCTAAATTTTGTGGATTTTTGTATGATTTTGCGAAGTTAACCGAAAATTTTGCCCAAAAATTCAGCATAGCGTTGTTTGGAAAATGTGAGGGCAAAGTTGTAATAATAAATCCACCAAGGGTAGAAATCCAATTTACGCGCGACGAAGAGAAAATTCAAGGAGTGAATTTTAACTTGGGGATCATCTTTCAAACCGGTTATGCTCAAAATTGTAATACCCTAAAATTCTTATTATCGTAAATACCATGTTTTGGTAAATAATACACATTAAATAAAGGAGAATATGTTGTCTCTAAATTTTGTGGATTTTTGTATGATTTTGCGAAGTTAACCGAAAATTACGCCCGAAATTCAGCATAGCGTTGTTTAGAAAATGTGAGGGCAAAGTTGTAATAATAAATCCACCAAGGGTAGAAAGGTAAATTAAACCCTTAGGATATTATTCTAAGCAATATGATATTTATCTAATATTATATAATAATCCGACAATAACGTATAGGATATCTCGGGAAGTCCTAGTCGGATCAAAAGGCCGGATGTTCACCATTACACGATGAAAGGTACATTCGCGTACGATAACTTTAACTCTCATCTATCTTGTATGGCTTTGATATGATTGGTTGATTCATGATTGATTGTTTTCCAAAACTGTGAACATCTGTCATATATATTGTTTATACTTTTCATATGAGGTTAATTGTTACCTAAGATTCAATTCAATTGAATCTCAGCATTGACTAAAGGTTTAGGGAAAAGGACCTGGAACAGAGAAGGCACCGGTAGATAGAGCCATGAAGAGGCATCAGTCAAAGCAATTGCCGGAAGAAGTTTAACAGAGCCTACCTTCTGGCATGAATCTAATAAGGTTACTTCAAACCATTTGGTGTCTAGAAAGGGTTTGTCTATGTGTAAACGAGTAAATATAAAACTTTAACCTTCTCTATATTATTGATCACATTTCTAAATGTTTTATACATGTTCCAGCAAATCTCAAGAATTCCTTTCTTTATGTTGTTGTGAAGAGACATGTCTTATTTAGTTAGAATTTTGACATCATTATGCATCATTGAAGGTTATGATAAATCAAGCAATGCCTCATTACCTAGGGTCTATTCGTGATATTAGCAAGGTATGGATCAGACACTTACCCATTAACCATACCTCCAAACCTTAGTAAATTTTACGACATTTTTCTATGTTTCTCAGTTGAAGAAATATCAACTGGACCGTGATCGTGTTATAGAGTACGAAGTAGTCAAAGTACAAAATGACAATACCTTCATAGTAAAAACCGGAATGAATTCTCGATTGCCAAGGGAAACGGTTTAGATATAGGAGTATTCCAGTTGTGAAGTTAGTGTAGAAGGAATCGTCTCCGAATGAGACAATTTGGGAAAACGATAGTAGATATATTCAGAAATTATAGACTTAAAGTCTAGTTAGTATAGAGTAAATTTCGAGGGAGAAATTTTAATTTAACGGGGGAGAAATGTAATACCCTAAGATTCTTATTTATCATAAATATTATATTTTGATAAATAACACATGATAAATAAAGGAGAGTATGTTATCTCAAATTTTGTAATTTATTTATTATAATTTTTGGGCAATTTCTCCTTAAATGTTAATAAGCCAAAGTTCAATTTTGAGATTTCATTTAGGGATCATAAAATACCTAATTTTCATTATTAGTTAATTAATCAATTAATTAATACCAAAGGCAATCAAGGGAGAATATTTAATCTAAACAAACACAATGAAATCCAATGGTTGTGATTAAACCAATAATTAACCTTAATCCTTGTGAAATTGAATTGGCCAATGATAAACCAAGAAAATATTCTTAATCCTCATGAAATTAATTGGGCCAATGAGAGATTAGCAAATAAAAGGCCAAGATTAAAGCTAATAAAGCTAGATCTAATGGTTCCAAGTAATTACCTAATTAAGCTAATCCATGTGAAATGTAAGGAACCAATTAGAAAGCCTTAAAAACTTGAAGAAGCACAATTTTCCCCCAAGTGTAGAGGAGGCCATGGTTTTGTGGCTTGATGAAGGAGGAAGAAGGTTTAACAGAGCCTACCTTCTGGCATGAATCTAATAAGGTTACTTCAAACCATTTGGTGTTTAGAAAGGGTTCGTCTATGTGGTTCAGTCCGTGAGTCACCGTGAATTTGGGGAGACTTCCACTAAACACCGGTCTGGCCAAATTGTTTGATTAACTGAGTTAGGTTCATTGCCCCAAGTCTAGCTATGGCTTGGTTGAAGATTGTATAAAGATTTGTAATTATACAAAGCTTTGTATTATTGTATCACATGAATATTCCTTCGGGAAATTTTTAATATATCAGCATATGTCTGGACATCAGCATATGCCTGGGCATTTTGTATCAGTTACTCATCGTCCAAACATTAGTGCATGCTCTCCGTTTCCGCATTACTCTGAGTGGTAGCACCTCAAACTCTGTTAAGTTTTCTAAAACTAAGTGTCAACCGACACATTTTGAAGTATGAAATTTGAGGTGTTACACTTTGGTATTAGAGCTAGTTTCAGAGCATGGTTTGGACATCTAGGTTCGAATCTTGATATGATGCTTGGTATTATGATACAGAAAGGACGTATACCCTAAGGAATAGGGGTTAGAGTTTGGTTAAGCTAAGACCTAGAGATAGAGTTGCTGGCTATGGGTTCTGTTGCTAAACTTTAGGACTTCTTATATGGAAATCGTAGGCTAAATTAAATCCCAGAAAGTTTGTGAAACCGGAGGATAGCGGGTGATGTTCGAAGTAGCTGGATGATTAAAGTAGAACGGACTAAGCATTCTACGGATAGCTTGTGTAGCCAGGGCGACGAGGTCGAATGCGTGTTGTTAGTGATGACCTTCTAAGGTTATTTGTCGGTTCTGAGTAGGGTTTAAAAATTGAATTTTTGAACTTGCCAATACACCTACTATATTTGAAATTTTCGGAATTGATTTTTGAACTTGTGAATTTTGAAATTGAGTTTTCGAATGAAATGTTTTCAACAGAATTTGAAACCACAGTGATGGTTATTTTGAAAATATGTTGTCTTATAAAAGGAGTTTGTTAGAACCCAGAGTTTGAAACTGTGTTTTGGTAAAGTCAGTATAGAACTGGGGAGGCCAGAAGTTGTTGTAGATGTACACGGTTTGCTAGGTCTTGTCAAACATTTTATAATGTTTGAAATTGCTGGCTTTGATAAAGGCTCTTTTTGAACAAAGATTTTTTTTTAGGGATTTTGTTTGAGAGAATGAAAATCGCACTAGCAGTGAACGCACCCAATCCATAACATTTCACCTAGGGCGTATGTTTTGTCTAGTAAGATCTGACTGTCTATGGCTGGACTGAGTTCCGGTAGATAAGGTTGCTACTTTATGTGCCAGTGTGAACACTGGGTCTCCTGTGAGAGGGGCAGAGGTTCTCCCACATTTTTGTGACGGTACTGTTGAGGCCCGATTTGGGGATTGGGATAAGACGCTCGCTGTACCAAGTGGTTGAAGTGGTGGCGTGAGCTCTCAATTGTTAAAAATTTTGTAAAATGAATTAACTCTCTCAAAGATATGTGCCGGTCGTAAAAGTTTTTTAAAATGATCTGGCAGTGAATATGTTTTCATGAAATTGTTTTCGTAACGATTAAGTTTGAAAATGTTATAGCATTACTTTTGGTATAGTGTGGATTGCGAAACGTACTGAGACCACAAAAAATTTTCAATGTGTGAAAATTTGAGAATGAGACAATATAATGGTGTTGGGTAGCGATGACATGTTTATCGATGCTATTGTATTAGAAAGAAAAGCGGTGTAATTGGAAATTTCGATATAGGAACAGGAACTATTAGAAGGTCTAGAAAAAGTTAAGTCAGATAGTAGTTGTCAGCTATAGTGCTAAGTAAGTAGTCTGAGAGAGCTTGAATGAGAAAGGCTCAAATGAAATAGACGAGCAGAGGCTCGAGGCGATAAGACCCGGTGTGCAAGTTTGCATGGGGTGGAGTCCCTGGGCTATAAGACCTGTGATGCTTTAGCACTGTGTGAAATGCTAATTGTCATGGTGACCTTAGACTAGCATGTCTACAGTACATCTTGAGTCTAGATAATCTTTCAAGTTTGTATGTTCAAATTTCGAGGACAAAATTTAATTTAACGGGGGGAGAAATGTAATACCCTAAAATTCTTATTATCATAAATACCATGTTTTGGTAAATAATACACATTAAATAAAGGAGAATATGTTGTCTCTAAATTTTGTAGATTTTTTTTATGATTTTGCGAAGTTAACCGAAAATTCTGCCCAAAAATTCAGCATAGCGTTTTTAGAAAATGTGAGGGCAAAGTTGTAATAATAAATCCACCAAGGGTAGAAATGTAAATTAAACCCTTAGGATATTATTCTAAGCAATATGATATTTATCAAATATCATATAATAATCCGACGATAACATATAGGATATCTGGGAAGTCCGGAGTCGGATCAAAAGGCCGACGTTCGGCCATTACACGGTGAAAGGTACGTTCGCGTATAGTAACTTTAACTCTCATGTGTCTTGTATGGCTTTGATATGATTGGTTGATTCATTATTGATTGTTTTCCAAAACTGTGAACATCTGTCATATATATTGTTTATACTTTTCATATGAGGTTAACTGTTACCTGAGATTCAATTCGATTGAATCTCAGCATTGACTAAAGGTTCAGGGAAAAGGAACTGGAATAGAGAAGGCACTGGTAGATAGAGCCATGAAGGGGCACCGTTCAAAGCAAATGCCGAAAGAAGTTTTACAGAGCCTACCTTCTAGCATGAATCTAATAAGGTTACTTCAAACCATTTGGTGTCTAGAAAGGGTTCGTCTTTGTGGTTCAGTCAGTGAGTGACCGTGAATTCGGGGAGACTTCCACTAGACACCGGCTTGCCAAATTGTTTGATTAACGAGTTAGATTCATTGCCCCAAGTCTAGCTACGGCTTGGTTGAAGATTGTATAAAGATTTGTAATTATACAAAGCTCTGTATTGTTGTTTCACATGAATATTCCTTCGGGAAATTTTTAATATATCAGCATATGTCAAGGCATCAGCATATGCCTGGGCATTTTGTATCAATTACTCATCATCCAAACGTTAGCGCATGCTCTCCGTTTCCACATTACTCGAGTGGTAGCACCTCAAACTCTGTTAAGTTTTCTAAAACTAAGTGTCAACCGACACATTTTGAAGTATGAAATTTGGGGTGTTATAAAAATCACATCTAAAAGGTTCATCTTTTAGACCTGTTATTTGAAACGTTAGGTCTAAAAAGAAATAAATGTATTATTTTTTTAACTCAGCATCTTTCAAACATGTTATAAGAAACATTAGGTCTAAAAAGTTTCTTCTTTTAGACTGATTATAAGAGACAACAAGTCTAAAAATTAATCAACTTTTTATTTTTAATTATTTTTACTGTTTTAGACCAAGTGTTTGAAAATTCAGTCTAAATAATAACTTTTAGGCCTTATCTTAAAGGAACTGGTTAAAATTTTTTTTATATTTATAAAACTGTCACCGATCATACTTTTTAGACCTTATCCTCTATAACTGGTCTAAATATGGTGGTTTAAAAGGGCTATACACTACTCCAAAAAACCCAAAAAATGACCTAAATAAGGCCCAATTAACGTCCCTTTTCAGAGGGACATCTCGGTGGGGATAGTTGAAAATTCAGACTTTTGGCGTCCTAAATAAATTTCAGGACGCCTTACATAAGGCATCCTGGATAAATTTCAGGACGCCTTTTGAAAAAAAAAACCCCAAACCTCAAGTTCGGGGAGCTAATGAGCGAAACCAGCATCTCATCTCAGCAAGCAACGATTTGGGCAAACGAAGAATAGCATCTCGGCGCTCTCCACGACGGCGCAAACTTTGATCTAGACTGGTAGTTCTCTAAGAACCAACCCAAAAAAAAAAAACAAAAGAACATGCTAAAGGATTGGAGGCTCCAGAAGAAGGTAATAAAAGCAAACCCAGAAAAATATAAAAAACTAGAGAACAAACCCAGAAAAATCACAAATAAAAAACAATAAAGAGAACAAACTTAGAAAACCCGATCTGCAATGAAAGAGGACCGAGAGAAAACTCAAACCTACAATGAAGGAGGTTTCCAGCATCACTGGGTCTCGTATCTTGTCGGCGAATGAGCAACGCGGTGGGAGAGCGATACGGGGAAGCAAAAAGCGGCGCAAGCGACGGACGAGCGGCGATCGGCAAGTGCGCAAGAGACTGGCCAGCGGCGGTCAACTTTGAGAAAGAAGTAGAAGAAGATTAGATAAACTTTTTTTTGCTCAAAGATTAGATCGACTTTGAGAAAGATGTTTTGGTGAGTAGGTGAGAGAAATTAAAGTTGGGTGAGTGGGTGTGACCATAGGTGAGTGGGTGAGAGAAATTAAAGTTTGGGTGAGTAGGAGAGAAATTAAATAGACAATTTTGGCGTGCTAAATACCTATTCAGGACGCCTTAATTCCTGAAAAGAGACAATTTTGGCGTCTTGGATACCTATTCAGGACGCCTTAATTCTTGAAATTTCTTTTAGGTGTCAACAAAATTCCTAAATGGCGCCAAATAATTAATTTTGGTGTCCTAAATTCATATTTAGGCCGCCTTAATTCCTGAAATTTCCCCTGAGCGCCAAAAAAATTCTTAAATCGCGCCAAATAATTACCCTTTTAGGCATCTTAAATATTTTTTTTTGATTTCTTTGATTTTATTTGATTAGTATTATTTTCAAGGGCTAAATGCCTAATTTGCCTCGCAAGTTTTGCTAAGGGGGCGCTCAACACCCGGAAGTTTTTTTGGTACCAAATTTGCCCCGGAAGTATGAAAAAGGTACCAAATTTGCCCCTCCGTTAATTTTAACCGTTAAGTTTAACTGAGCGTACACGTGGCATGCCACCTCATGACACGTGGCATGCCACCTCATCAACCTAATAAGAGTTAAGTATCATTTTTGCCCTGGAAGTTTTCATTGAGGAGCAATTTTGCCCCGGAAGTTTTCATTGAGGAGCAGCCCGGAAGTTTATAAAAGTAGTAATTTTACCCTTCTTTCTCCCAATATTAAATTTGACTATTAAATTAGTCAAAGACCACACATGTCATGCCTTGAAAAGGTCGAACTTGGAGTTAGAGAAGGAGATCCTTGAGATGTTGAGCTCAAGGCAGCCAGAATTTGTGAAGCCGAACTGGTCACAGGAAGCATCACTTATGATCTAAGCAAATGATCAGTCTATACAAACGTAAATATTATCACTATTGATTTGTTTTACTGAACCAATTTTTGGAACAATTCATTTCTCGTTTTACGTTTCATTTGCTTAGATCATAAGTAATGCTTCCTCTGGGTTTTGTGACAGACCTTTCGGTCCACCGTGACCGGTTCAACTTCACAAATTCGGGCACCTTCAGCTCAACATCTCAAGGATCTCCTTCTCGACTCCAAGTTCGACATTTTTAAGGCATGACATGTGTGGTCTTTGACCGATTTAATAGTCAAATTTAATATTGGGAAAAGAAGGGCAAAATTGCTACTTTTGTAAACTTCGGGGCAAAATTGCTCCTCAATAAAAACTTCGGGCAAAAATGATACTTTTGATTGATGAGGTGGCATGCCACGTGTTGATGAGGTGGCATGCCACGTGTGATGAGGTGGCATGCCACCTCACATTTTAACGATCTACGTGGACTTAGTCACTTTTGGGTAAATTTGATACCTTTTTAATACTTCCTGGGCAAATTTGGTACCAAAAAAACTTCCGGTCTTGAGCGCCCCCTTAGCAAAACTTCGGGGCAAATTAGGTATTTAACCCTATTTTCAATTTCTTTGATTTGATTAAATAAATATTATTTTTTATTTCTTTGATTTGATTAGTATTATTTTCGATTTCTTTGATTTGATTAGTAAAAGTTTCGATTTATTTGATTTGATATGATTATTTTCAATTTCTTTGATTTGATTTCATTATTTTCAATTTCTTTGATTTGATTATTAAAAGTTTCAATTTCTTTGATTTGATTAGTATTATTTTCTATTTCTTTGATTTAATTAATAAAAGTTTCGATTTTGTTGATTTGATTTGATTATTTTTTATTTCTTTGATTTGAGTAAAATTTTCTTTTGGAGTCCTATTTTATTATTTAGGACGCCTAAAATCCTAAGGCGCCAAAAAATTTCTAAAAATGCAACAAATAATTAATTTTAGGTGTCTTGATTGTTATTTTAGGACGTTTAAAATTTTAATTTTGGCGTCCTGATTATTTTTAAGAACGCCTAAAATCTACTTTTGACAAAAAAAAAATCCTAAATTGTTGCAAATATTACATTTTAGGTCCTAAATATATTTAGGACGTCAAAAAAAATTTTAGGTTTTCTACATTAATATTTGGGTTGTCTAAATTCTCAAAGTCAAGTAAATAATTATGACAATGCCACCGCCTTCACTTTTTACTTCCTTTTTAAAAAATGGAACGTCTTTTAGGGTAGTAATATCCATATTTTGTAGTAGTGATTTTGTACTATTGCTTTGGCAAAAAAAGAAAAAAAAAAAAAGATGAGTTTAGTTTACATAAAGGAAAAAAGGAGTTGAATTCTTTACCCAATAGTTTCATGAATATGGGAAGACGAGCAGCTGGGAGCTAAAATGTATGCGTCTACAGCTGAGAGATTAAATTTGGCCTTCGACTAGCTGGTTATGGAAAGTTTTCACGTGAAAATTTGTTAGCTGTAAAAGGCAAGTGGTCTATGTGTGGCCTTTTGATCATAAAGTGGACTATAAAGTAAGAACAATATAATAATTGTGTGAAGGTTAGATGTTGAACTATAAATTCCACGTGTTTTCATATGTCCATTTAGGTTGTTTTTACATTGTGTCAAGCTATACCCACCACAATTTTATAGTTATATTTTAACTTTTAGCATTATAACTCCTCCGATCCTAATTATATGAGTTTGATATAAGTGGTTCACTTCAATTTTAAATATAATACCTTAATTCCCTTACCTCCTAAATTTATAATTTGCCCCCAAAATTATCCATAATGTTTGTACATTATATTAATGTGTTTCAATATTGAAGAAATTATAATGCATATGATAATTTGTTATAAATAGTTAACTTAACTAATGTCATTAATATAGTTAAATTAGTTATCTAACTCTTATATTAAAAATAGGAGAAAGTATTATATTTTTGTAATCACTCCTCACCCAACCACAAATATTTAAGGGAGAATTGCATTAGACAAACGGCATGTGCTATAATTTATAGCAGTGGACTAAATATAATTAACAAACCAATATACTCTTTGAAAAAATATTTTTTTTTTTCTTCTGTTTCTCCCTTTTTAAAGAAAATTATGGTCTTTCCTTTCCAACGTGTAATTTTGCAATATAAGCTTGTCAATATACGCTATTGGCGAAGATTGGTAAGCTCATGACTTCGAACAACAAGCATAATCAATGAAATGCTGTTACATGTATGGCCTGAAAAGAAATAATAAGATTTCAGACCCAATTAAAATGGTATATCAAGTGATCTAAATTTTAACACAAATTAGTTATCTAAGAAATGGTGTATCATGTGATCTAAATTTTAACACAAATTAAAATAGAGATTCTTAGTTTTACATGGCAGAAGACTTTGCTTCTCGATAAGAAAATAAAATATACTGAGATGGTACAGATATAATCCAAAGACATGGTTTTTGTGAAAAACTGAAAATCTTTAAAGCTAAATAAGCAGTAATAAATTGCTCAAGAACGTTCCTTCTGAACTTTGCCAATTGATTCTCCATTGTACAAAATTTCCAATACATTTTCTTGAACTTCCTTGAGTGGCATGGCATCTCTGAGATGCTCTGGCATCTCTGAGATGCTCTTCTGTCAACCCTGTACTATAATGTCTGAAAATTTCAAACGTAGGTAGCCGCAACAATAGTACTTTTAATTACTTGTTCACATTGATTATAAGAAGACAAATACACGTGACTTGGTGTAACATCTCAAATTTTGAGATTTGGAATTTAAATATTTTATGGAAATTAATTATGAAATTTTGGCTTAAAATAATTATTAGAAATTAAGGCTTATGTTTCCCTTAATTAATTTATTTTGGAAAAAGAATAATTCAAATTAAGGAATTACTCTTCCTTGAGAAATTTACAAGAAAAGAATAAATTCAAGGAATATTTGTAAAGAATAATTTTAGGCTTAGAAACTATAGAATTTATATTTTATGGCCTAGAAGAATTAATTGGGAAAGAAAAATCCTTATGTAAAATAAAGTATTTATTTCTAACATGCATCTAATATTTGTAATTAAATAAGCAAAGGACCCAATTGTAAATAAAAGCCTTGGGGAGAATTAAGTGGATGATTATTTGTTTCACAACACATAAAAAAGCCCAAAACAACAAACACCCGGTCCATATATATATATATATCCTTCGGACAACCCCTCGTCTTTGGGTTCAATTGGCGTGGGGGTTGGTCTTCCTCACCTTTAGGGAGGGGGTTTGATCCCTGCGTTGGTCAAGGCGCTGGGGGAGGCATCTAGGAGTCTAGGAAGCAGTGGTAATGTTGGTAGAGGTGGAGGCATGTGTACTCTCGCCAATATCCCCGTGGGACGGGCTCCAGTGCCTGTCCTTGGATCGTGGTGAGCCCAACCCCTTTCCTAAAATTTTTTTATCAAAAAAAAAAAAATTCCTTCGGATAGACCAAATACCCATTGCCAATTCATTTAATATCTTAATAGCCCAACATGGAAAAAGCATTAGATATAATAAAATAAGATAAAATAAAAAGAAAAGAAAAGAAGACTCCATAGATCACGTAAAGCACGTTAATACGGAGAAGCAGCAAACCAAATCTCACTTTTGGCTTATCACTGTACACGTGATCTCAAACCAGCAATACCCATGCGTCTCGAGCCCAACACCACTCTCCTTCCCATTAAAACTAGTTGCACTACAAAAAAAATGTCATTTTGTAACGGTTGAAATTATGTGTTTGTAGCGGTTTTAACCAATACAAATGACATTAGTAATGGTTTAAAGAACCGCTACAAAATACACCAAAACAAGATGTTTTGAAAACCACTACTCATGTAATAAAACCACTATTTGTATTAGTAGCGGTTTTGAGTTACCACTACAAGATGACGAATTTCAAAAAAATGGTGCCAAAATTTTGTCGCGGTTGTAAAACCGCTACAAAATATTTAAGCCAAATTTGAATTAAAATTTGTAGCGGTTTTACAACCGCTAAAAATATTACAAATTTTTTTTTTTAAAAAAAAATCATCATAATTTGAGTCCATTATTATAATATTTTTTAAATATTTTTATTATTTAAGTGAAAAATTAAATGATAATAGTTAATATTTAAAAAAATGATTAACTTAAGTTAGATAAGTATAAATATTATGTAGGTATAATACGAGAATGTATAGATAATAAGGATTTATTGGGTTGTCCACCTCTAAGTAAAAAAATTATGTTGTCCATTAGATGATATTTGATTATGGAAAGAATGTTGATGATGATAGAAGGAATATTGAGGAAATATTCTTAAAGTTCGTATAAGAAAAAAAATATTAATATTATAAGAAGGAAAAAAATAAAACATTAAAAATAAAGAATTTGTAAGGGTGGGAAGAAATGAGAGAAAACGAGAGAGAAGGAGTGAGAAGGAATGAATGAAAGTGTGTGAAATGAGGTGTAGTGGGGGTATTTATAGGGATATGCGTAACAACATTTGTAGCGGTTGATGCGACGGTTTTTGTAGTGCTTTAACGTTTGTAGCGGGTTTTTTTTTTTCGTTTTGTAGCGGTTACAAAACCCCTACAAAAATAACAAAAATTCGTTGGTATTTTTTTAAAAAAATAAATAAATTTCAAAATATTACATTTTGTAGCGGTTATACTAAAAACCACTACAAATTAATGAACGTTATGGGATTCGAAATTCTCAAATTTCAATATTACACACTTTGTAGCGGTTGATGCGATGGTTTTTTGTAGCGGTTTAACGTTTGTAGCGGTTTTTTCGTTTTGTAGCGGTTACAAAACCTTTACAAAAATTTATTGGTATTTTTTAAAAAATAAATAAATTTCAAAATATACATTTTGTAGCGGTTATACTAAAAACTGCTATAAATTAATGAACGTTAAGCGGGATTCAAAATTTTCAAATTTTAATATTACACACTTTGTAGCGGTTGATGCGTCAATTTTTGTAGCGGTTTAACGTTTGTAGCGGTTTTTTTTTTTTTTTTAGCGGTTAAAAAACCTCTACAAAAATTCATTGGTATTTTTTAAGAAATAAATAATAATAAATTTTAAAATATCACATTTTGTAGCGGTTTAGCTCAATAACCGCTACAAATATGAACAAATTTTTTAAAAAAAATATTTTTTTCATAACTTTTATTTGTGACGTGTTTAAAGACTTCACATTTGTAGCGGTTTAACTAAAAAAACCGCTACAAAATGAAAATTTGTAGCGGTTTTCAAAAGTTCGACTCTTGGCATTCTATAGCGGATTTTTGATATAAACCGCTACAAATAAACCGCCACTAAATGGTGCACATAAGGCGCAACCGGCGTCATATTTGTGGCGGTTTGTATAAATAAACTGCTACAAAATAACCGCCACAAATTTGGTGACAAGTATTTGTAGCAGTTAGTTTGTGAAAACCACTACAAATGTCGTTCACGAACTTGCGTTCCACTTGGCGCGAGTCATACCGCCACAAATTTGTTACGGTTTCAGTATAAACCGCTACTAATGTGCATATTTGTAGCGGTTTATTTTAACCACTACTAATGAACTGCTGCAAATTGACCTTTTTTTTTTGTAGTGTTGGTCTCCCTGCAATACCGAAAGCAGAAAGCAACAGAGAAAGAGAGTTTCATTCTTTCAGTCAGAGAGAACGAGAGTGAGAGCATGAGAGAGGGAGTTGAGAGAGAAGGGAGGAATATGAAGAAGAAGACAAAACACAGAGAATGGAAAGCACGGATAAATAGAGGCAGAAAATTAGAACAAGAGAAAACACCGAAGGAAGCAACCAAAGAGGAGAACAACGTGGAACTTGCATGAAGGCCTGAGAAACCAACCAAGGTGAGTCCTTAGAGCCTTCCCCCCTTCTAGTTTCTACAAGTGGGTTCTGAGTTTAAAGCTTCCAAATTTGTGGTTGTTTCTACTGCACATAAACACCTCTGTTTTTTGGACTGAAAACAGAGTGGTCTTGTGAGCTTTTGTTTCTATGGAAATGTTTGATTTTTTACACAAAATTTTTATGTAATATAGTAGACACAATAAATTTTAAAACGAGTCAAAACCCAGCCAAAACGGACGTGTAGATTGAGAGATATGATTTTTCAAAGTTTAGCCGAAAAACCTGAAACGTTTATGCACCTCCAGAGAGTAGATCGGATTTGGGCTTGATTTTGAAATGGAAAACCTTTGCTTTCTTCCTTGAAATTTTTATAGTAAATGGTAGACTCAATAAGGTTCAAAACGAGCAAAACCACAGCAAAACGGACGTGTAGATTGAGAGTTATGATTTTTCAAATTCAGACAATGAAAATTTAAACAATGAAGTGAACATTATTTTTTGGATTCACTTTTGAAATGATAAATGATCTATTTTTCCCATGAAATTTTTCAGATATATAGTAGACACATAGAGGTTTAATTTGATAGGTAATTCGTCAAATTCAAATAAGTATTGAGAGAGATATGATTTTCCAAAGTTTAACCAAAAATCTGAACGAATTTTGTGTTCCAAGAATAGTGATCATTTTCGGGCATGATTTTGGAATGGTAAATCTTTGAGTTTTTCCATGAAATTTTGTGTGTTAATAGTACACATGATAATATTTAAAACAAGTTTTGGATCACCTTAAACAGAGTCTGTAGCTTGAGATATAATTTTTGGAAGTTGAGTCACAATATTGGAAAGTTTTTTGGACAATGTTTACATTTTTGAAATCTGGAAATAGTATAATGTATTATTGCTATTAGTATTATTTTTCTGTGAAAATAGACATGCTAAGGAACAAGCAGCTTTTGGAAGCACCACATTTAGATTTTTGTAGAATTAATTAGGAATTTTCAAACTTTAATCAGAAAATTCTGGAAAATCCTATGTAAAGAGAAGGAAAAGGTTTTTGTGGTTGAATATAAATATATATGTTATTGCATGTAAAAAGAGAAAGAAAAGATGCTTACACACACACACACACTCACACATAGACACACTAATTCATGTGCATTTGGAAAATAATATGAAAATATTGATGGTTACAAAACCATGAGAAACATTATATGCAACGCATTAAGGCATATCTTATATAGCAATTGGTACTTATAAACTCCTAACTTAAAATGTTGAAATAGTCTCGGGCAGTTTAAAATAATTTTGAAGAAAATAATAATAATGATAGTGATAATAATAATAATAAATACTATCATTATTATTAGGAAAAGGAATAAGTGATGAATAAAATAGATAAATAAATAATAATAATAAAATATATTATTATTTATTAAAAAAAGGTATTATTATTATGGGAACTTTTAGGGGTTAATCCACTTTTATACCTCTTATTCGCGTAGTAAGTTGCTTTGCAACGCAAGAAGTGACTAATGATCCTAACACCTTCGGACGAATTAAGGATTCAAGCTTGAGGTGGGTAACTGTTATCTTATTAGCTTGTATGTACGTATTACATGTATGACTGATCATTGTTGCTAGATAATCTTGTATGTGTATATCCTAGCAATGGATTGAGGCTGCGTGTTTCATAGGACTGCGTGTCCTAAAATAGGGCTACGTGTCCTAATGGGCTGCAGTCCTTGGCCGATAACTACGGTTACGGTGTGACTTGTTTACTGTGAATTATTCTATAGTTATACATGTATTATATTGTCATTTACATTTCATACCTACATATGAGATTAACTATTACCCCTAGGGTTCATTCATTTGAACTCCAGACTGCATGAAAGAAACAGGTAGTGGATCGGGATCAAGAGGGAAGACACAGTTGTAAAGGTTACAGCAGATTGGACTTTTTGGAAATATAGGATTAGATAGACTGTATTGTATCATTTATCATTTGTCTATTTTTTTATTATTGTAGTAAGATACCCCTAAGGGATTGATTCGAATCATGAAAAATTTATCCTCATACTTTCAAATTAAATTATTTTATGAAAGATTTATTCCACAATTAAGTCATCCAAATCATTTTGATGCTTGTGCGCTATAACTCTGATAAATAAAGGCGCATTTAGGATGGGCGTCACACTTGGAAGCACCTTAGTTAGTAATTGGGATTTGAGGTTGCACATGGGTGAGGAAAATTTAATTCTCATCATCATCAACCATGCACACTCTTGCACAAATATCTAATGATCCATCGTTTCCATAAATATATCTAAATACAGAATAGAGGATGAGAGTTGAGAGTCAGAACCGGTGAAGGCTATCAAAGGAGGAAGAAGAGAGATTGAAAATCTAGATATAGTCATAGAATCTTACTTAAGTGAGTCTTCTAAACCCTTTTCCATCTTCATATCAATTGACTAGTGTTGTTCTTGGGGTTAATTTGTTGCTGAAAGATATTGGGAGAAAAGTTTCTATCACTATAAAGGAAGATACATGCAATTGCATATTGATTTGAGGTATGATTTGGGGTTCTTTGGTTCTGCAATTTATGCATCAAAATAGCACATTCAAATGAGGTTTCAAGGTGTCGAATTTCTAGAGTTTAAGCTATGATTTTGAGGTTGCATGTCATTTTTTTCCACTTACCTTCTTGATCTAAAAAACAGAGCATACATGCATGTAGTTTTAGGAGAAAGAAACATAAGTTTCTAGGTGAATTTGAGTCAATTTCTTTGAGGTTCATAGTGTAATGGCCCACCCAATAACACATATGAAGATGAAATATCACCTAGAGGGGGTGAAAAGGTGATCTCAAAAATTCTTTCGCGATACTCACACGAGGATAAATAAGAAGAGAGATGAGGTAGAGAAATAAACACAGGGCAATTTATACTGGTTCGGTCGAAAATCACTGACCTACGTCCAGTCCCCAAAACACCTGGGATTCCACTATTTTTCAAGAACAATTACACACTCGTAAATGAAGGATGGTCCTCTCACTCTTAGACTCCACTCCCCTTACAAGTTGTAATTAATACACCCACTCTTAAGGTTCCACAACCTTAAGAATCAAAACAAGAATGAGAATGATATTTAATGACTCCTCACGAGTAGATACAGTATGAACATTGAAGAACAATTAATATCAAGGATATTAAATGAAACAGTCAATAGCAATAACACAAAATTAAATGCGCAGAGTTTCGATGGTTGGCAGAATTGAATGTGGTGAGCTTTTGTAGCTTTCGCCATTAATGCCGTTCGTGGAGCTTTGCAAACTAGCCGTTGAGACTCTCTTAGTTTTCCGTTAGACACAGCTCACTCCATTTGTAAATAATTGAATGTTGAATCATTAAATGCACTTGCTGTTAATGTATCTGTTCAAAGAGTAGTTCAGAGAATTAGCTGGAATAGGTAAGTCTCGAAGGAATTACTTCGTCTGCTACAAAATCTAATTCCGATTGTTGTTCTGCTTTTCTGAACGAACATTTAATGTGTTTGCCACATCGGACTACTTTTTGTTCAAATACTCATATCAACATAATTAATCACCTGTAACTTAATCAAAAGGATGCTTGGATGTGATAAAAATAGGTTTGAATATGATTAACAATAATTAGATAATAACCCAAAGAGTTTCAGATGACATCAAACACGCGTGAGATATGTTGCAAAAACCACAAGTGTATTCTCGAGAATTGTTCTAACCATTCTCGAGAATTGTATGAAGAAGATGAAATTCAAGAGCCAATGACTTCTGCAGTACTCGGGAATCACATTCTAATTCTCGAGATTCGTATTGTTGGTAAAGAGATGAGTAATAACAATTAACGCGCATTCTCGAGTATCATTTATGTATTCTCAAGAATTGTATGAGTATGGATTGATTATTGAATTTAACAAGGGAATTTTGATAATTATATCTCTATTCTCGAGAATCACTAAAAGAACTATTGATTCATTGAAAAGGAATTCTCAAGAATTGTTTTGGATATTCTCGAGAATTACTTGTGCAATATCCCTCTCTAAAGGCCTTATTCTCGAGAATCAGATTTTTATACTCGAGAATTTTAGACAGATTCAAAGAAACAAATATTGAAGAAGGTTTGGCTTATTCTTGAGAACTAGAACATGATTCTCGAGAATTGGTTCTGCATAGTGAGAAATTTCATCACACTACTACAAAATACCTAAAAAATGACCTAAATAAGACCCAATTAATGTCCCTATTCAGAGGGACGTCTAGGAAGAGTGTCGTTGTTGTTATCATATTTAGCGACCTAAATAGAATTCAAGTCGCCTCATAAGAGGTATGAGGCGACCTGAATAGATTTCAGGTCGCCTCATAAGAGGCATGAGGCAACCTGAATTCTATTCGGATCGCTATTATTAGTTTTTTTTTTTAAAAAAAAAAGAAATATGCTTGCTACGTTTGGCCAATTTGGTGCAAAACGAATACAAGCGCACTTCACAAAATAAGTGCATATGCCCGTATGATTGTATGTATGTGCATTCTATCCAAAGAATGTGAAATAACAATGAATAATGCCGCATGGTTCAATGAAAAAATTGAACATGTAAAAGTGACTTCAACAAAAAGTTCAAGAGAATATTGGCTTATATATACAAGACCATACAAGAGAATGACAATAGATGAATAGTATATTCAACTCAGTTCAACAAAATCAATTCAATCAAATTCACAACTTCCAACATAACCATTCAGCACAAGGATGCAAGAATATCAACAACTCCAAGAGAAAACTTCAAGCAGAGCCCAAGAAGACAAGTTCAAGAATATCACTTGATAATGAATTAAAGTGTAGCAGTCAAAAACTTTTAGCAAATTCAAGAGCAGAAAATTCAGAAGGTTTGAACTAGAATTAGGTTACTAAAAACTAGACCAAAACAGCAAACAAAGCACAATGACAACAAATTTTTCACACATTTGGAGGCAATTAATCTCCAAAATTTCACAACAGCTTTCACAATTTAATGCAGCAATTAGATAGCATCAACATTCCCTTCAATTGACAATAACACTGATATAGTTCAAGTCAAGTTAATAAATATCCATAACTAGCAAACCCAGCACAGCAACTCTATACACATATATTCAATTAACATTTAACATTTTTTCTCTAAATTTCAACATTGAGTTTGAGCTACTTTAATCAACCCAATGACTTGGCTATTCACATTGACAATCACCCTAACAAGTAATGACTTGCCTATTCACATTGAGCCATGTTCAAGAAGATATCTAGCCAACATGTCTCGAATCGAATCGATGTCATCCTGTGAGTACGGATCCTCAATACCAAAAAACTGTAAATTGGAAAACAAGGTATAAGATAAACCAATTAAGTGAATGAAATAATTAACAACTAAAGTACCATAACAAAAAATATCATCATTTGAGGATCACGGAGCAATACGTACGTTTTGAAAGCCAGTAGTACGTCTGGTGGAAACGATAGATTGCATCCAATTGATAACGTAGTATCCGCACTCGGTGTTCCCTGGTTGTTCATGGCACTATAAATCAAAAACAAATTGTTAAAATGAAAGCTACTGTGTCTCAGAAAAAACTTGAATTGAAACTACTTACCTTCGGATAAAACCACTTCGGTCCACCCTGCTCTCGTACTCTAAAATCTGTCTATATGTCCTAAGACCCCTATCATTAAAATGGAAATTAACAGACATTAAAATAATTCATTTAAAAGAAGAATCGATGATTTAGACAACAATTTATTTACTCGGCAAACATGTTTTTGATATCTCGGTTGGCACACCACCTACGGAATCGAACCAATAACATGCGTTCTTAGCGGGACAAACAACACACGGGTCCAATGAGCACTACAACATATACATATTAATATTAAACTAAGATAAGAAAGCAATTTATTCTTAAAAATATTATATAGACAAAAAAAATACACACCTTTCATGTATTGGCGCTAGATAACAAGAGAATTGTAGGTCGCCCATTGTTAAACCAACAAATGGCCTTCCTGGCTAAGATATTGCGAGCCGAAGCCGTGGCTCCAGGACATAAGAATCCATCCAAACCCAATCGATCTCCCTTTTTGCATATGTCGTGGCAGACACTATGATCGAAATAAAATAATAAATGTTGTTGAATATATTAAACAAAAAAAAAAGTACGACATAATTCAAGGGTAAAAAAAAACTTACAAGATTGCAAGTTGAAGCCGCTGTATATCAAAACAGTCCATATGCAAAAACTCTGTCAAATCTTTCTTGTCAACATTGATCGAATATGTCTTGTCTGCACCGACAATGCCCAGAGGCATTTGCAAGCCTATAGAGACGATGTCCGGGTAGAACTCTCGCAGCTGTGCTAAGTATAGAAATCTGCTCGCAGCTTGTTCATGCTATGAAAACTTAATAAACAGATTATGAGTAGGTTAGCAATGAAAATCAATCCTAAACCCTACTCATCGTCAATCAGTAATGTATTTCCTACCATTAGAGGTGTCATCCCCATCTGAATAAGATGATGCAGCCAAAGGATGTGGTGGCAGCGCCTAGCGTGGGAACCTCATCATCATCAATCGGGATGGTCTCTCTTCTTTCCCCCTCTCGCACACTTTTCGAGTCACCCTACGTTGGTCTTGTGGAATTTGCATATTGTGGTGTGTGGTTTGTTACGGGTAAACAAGCCCATCGGCAACAATACGCCGGTGTGGGTCATCCAAATATAGAGTGCGGGGGTCAAGGCTGTGAGAAGGCTCGCCAATAAGTACATCTGGAGAGTGATGAGAAGGTTCGCCAATAGGTACATCTAGAGCGTGAAAACTTTCTTTGCTGCTTGGGAAGGCCGGGGATTCCTGGTTTGTAGGTTGCGTATTTACCTTCTCTTGTATCATAACCCTCAATAGTTGTGTCATAACCTCATCTACGAGGGACGCTCAAATTTTGGCTACAAGCTAAGGACTAGGGTTGTCATCGTCATGCGAACAACGAGAACGTCATCCAAAATATTTCGCCACACTAACTCCCCTCGGCTCGCCTCGAACAGCATCAAGGTAATCTGGCTTCCCAATCGCCGTGGACAAAATGTCCATCCGTGTACCCGGTGTGAATGAACCTTGGCTGCTCTGCTACTCAAGTGCATCCTGTATCATAGGATTTTGCATAAATAGTAACTAAACTCTAAAAATATGAAACAACAGAGGCTATTTAATACTTCTAATTTAACTACTTACAATCTTTGAGGCAACCTCAGCCACATCTTCATTTACGTATTTGTCACCCTTCATCCTCGCAGCTTTCCATTTTATGTGACAAGGAGGACGCTCAGGGGCCTGGATAACAGTGGAAGGATCGGATTGGGCAGCTTCCTTCATTCTCTGCAACTCTTCTTCCATCAGCTTTCGTTCAAGCTTCTTATAGACACCTCTAGACATACAATGCGGATACTTATTTCTCGCTTGCCTCTCTCTATTGGCCTAACTTTTTTCCTTTGACACAAAAACAAATAAAACTGAGCCTACGATATCAAATAGATTCAATTAAAAGATAAGATATAAAAGAAATTTTACCAGAAATTCAGGATTTTGGCGTGACGCCGCAAACTCCCTCCAGTCCTCTAGAGAAATGTAATCATAGTCCTGACATGGGTCCTTGTCCCTCTTTGCCCCTCGAATATACTTTTTAGTGAGCTTGTTCTTAACTACAAAATAAGACCATTTATATTTTTAGACTTCGAATTCTCACAAGCAGATGCGCCACAAAGAGACAAGGGGCGAAAACGTGGTGCATCTGCTGATCATGCTTCATCGATGGGCCTCATGAATGTCTGAATGTAGAGATTTCGAGATTCAAATCAGCCGAGAAGGGTAAATACGGAGATGGCAATCTCGTTTTTCCGAGATACAGTGCACATATTGCTGAGGGAGATGCGTGAAAGGAGCTTTGGGTTTGATCAACATTCTTGGAGTTAATAAAGCATTGGAATTAGTTAGGGAATTGTGTTCTCGCGGCTATTACCCAGCTTCACTCAAGAATACAATATAATGCACGATGCCGAGATTAATGCCTCCTGAAGAAAATATTCAGACATTGTATTCTCATGAAGCTGGTGTTTGTTTAAATTGCTATGGAAGCCTCTAATGGTTTACAACAAGACTGCAGGGAATGAAGCATTTCAGGCAGGAAGACATGCAGAAGCTGTTAAATATTTTACTGCAGCTCCCTCACATTGCTGTCTTTTTTTAGCTTTGGAGGTTAATTATTTGAAGACACTTTCTAGGCATGCAACTCGGGACCCCTTTCAGAGATAAGTTTTCCAGCCTTGTTGATTTATTTACAGATTATTTTAGTCTGTTTTATCTTCTTTAATGGAATATATATAACGCCTCACCCAACTGAGAAGCAAGAACTGCATGTATTACACTGGTTGATAAATTGATTGTCGGAGGTGGAACCTGTCCCCACCTCTTTTCATGATTACATGGAAGACTATCTTCATCAAGCATTCTAGATACAGTGGATTTAGAACAACATTTTTCTGATTCTTAAGAGACAAGAAAAACTGGGTCATCAAGTTACTTCTTGACAAGTATATTAATTGTATTCCTGGATTAAGTAAGAGAAATCGCCAGTAGCTAGAAAATTGTGGCTTCCACACTTTATGGAAATTACTTCACCTTGTTCCACGAATATATGCTGATTTGCAGAGGGCACACTCTCAAAATTTTGATGACCAATATTTGATTTGTTTTGAAAAAATCGTATCTTGATGAAGCACACGTGAGGTTTAAAGAAATGATGGGAAAAGGATTAAATTCAGATGCTATCACTTATAGCACATTTATGGAGTATTTTGGCAAAATAGATAAATTTGCGAGGCACATAACGTATTTAATAAGATGGAGCCAAAAAGGGATTCAATCTCGGATTGTGCAATGAGTGGAGGCCACACATCTCATGACTTTGCTGCAAAGGATATAGAGCTTTTTGAATTAAAAAAGTCTAAAGTCTACCCTTGGTACATCTATGTGTCTCCGACAAGTCTGAGCAACAAATGTCAAAGTTTGAGGCGTTTGTTGAGCTATATTTGTGAGAGTGGCTGGAATATCGACTCCATCTGATGGTCACATTGTTTGTTTATCTCTATCTTCTAATACAACATTATCTGAGGAATAGCGAGGACGTGTTGCTCTCCAAAAGTTGAAATCTCCAAGCATCGGTTTGAACTCGTGGGTTAGAAAAAATGTTGCTTGCCTTTATATTACCACGAATTATGTCATTATCATCTTTCAGGATCAATGTGGGAATGAGACATCATTTGTTTCTCTACTTGGGAATCTGTGAGTTGATGCTGTTTCACCAGTATTTTCAGCTGACAAATTGAGCAAATAAAGGATTTTATCATTGCTTGTGGCATGCATGAGGTCCTGCCCTTCATCATTGAACTGGGTAATCTTTGAGAATGTTCAAAGAAAAATTTCCAGCTTGTCTTATTGCAGCCAAAAAGCACTTAAAGAAGGCGGACCTGGTCATACCGAATCTGGTTAAAATCTCAGCCCCATGTAAAGTTTTGAAGGTGGAATTGGTTACATGGAATCTAGAATTTTGCTGTAATTCTTATTTTCCTCTCACTTTTTGGTTGCCAAGAAAGAATAATTTATATATTTTTCATGGTTATGGCATATCTAACTTGTTCGTCCAAATACCTATTGAGTTTGGAACCCTGATAAAGTGACTTTATCGGAGTTAAAATCCGAGTGCCGCGTGGAGTTCGTCCCTACGAAAGGGAACGAAGGCGGAACCCGGTTAAACTGATCACAGTTAGATCCAAGCTCCGCGTAAAAACAAATCAAGGGTTATGACACCCATAATGGAAGAAAGGGTTAGGACACCCATAATGGAAAAAAGGGTTACGATACCCATAATCGAAAAAAGGGTTACGACACCCATAATCAAAAAAAGGGTTACGACACCCATAATGGAATCTCGAGTTATGACACCCATCTTGGATAAGCAAATTCTGAGTTACGACAATCATCATGGATAAACAAATTTAGGAAAAATTTTGTGGAGGAGTCTACCTCTCAAAGAGAAAGAAGACGGACCCCGGTTACACTTAATACAGTTAAAATCTGGCTCCGTGTAAAGTTTTTGGGAAGCGAAAAGAAGGCGGACCCCAGTTACACTGCATTCCAGTTAAAATCCGGGCTTCGTGGAAAGCACAGTTGAATCCGTGCTCCTTAAGTGGACCCCGGATAAACTGAAACTTATCTAAGTTGACTCTGTGCTCCTTAAGTGAACCCCGGATAAACTGAAAATTATACATTTTTTTAACAGGGGCAACCTAGTACTCTGACGTGCGGACGTCGGAAATAAAAACACCAGAGATGGCAAGCTAGCTGCAAATTGGGAAAGTCCATACCAGGTTCAAGAGAAACTTGACAAAGGAGCGTATATATTCGAAACCCTAGGAAGGAAGCCAATCAAAAGAACATGGAACGCCGAAAACTCAGAATCTACTATAGTTAGATCTCGGCCCTGCATTCACAATAGGCCAGACACATAGTGTTTGAGCTCGCTCTTTGGAGCGGATTATTACTTTGACAAAGAATTCCCCAGTGGAAATTCAAAATGAGCATTATCGATAGCTTAAGTATTACATCGAGGTCCCTAAACCCGGTTTGAAATAGAACCCATCTAGATGGCTGACGCCAAGGCTAATAAGCCCAGGTTATGAGTTACATAAAGTCGCTATTACAGGCCTTCGTGAATTTGATGCATTAATACTCGGTCCTCGATAAGAAGATGAATTGTCATTCGAACCCTGATCAGGTCAAAATGTTTAAGCATTGCGTTTCAAACACCACGGCAAGATATGTGATAATTTTCCCTTATCCTGGTTATGATCCCGAACAACGGAACCAGAACTCGGTAGTGCGGTTAAAATGAAAACCCTACCCAGATACCCAGTCTATAGAGCTGGAAGAAAACAAGCAGATTCTGCATAACACCTTATGTGGCCTTGGCCCGGTCATTCAAAAGAACTTGGAACATATTTTCGAGTTCATATAATCAACTTATTGTTGAAATGAAGATTAACCTCGAACATGAGATCCATGTTAAATAGTCAATGCACCTCGGAAGCCCAGAGCCCTTGACCACAGTCCGGGGGCAACAAGACAAGTGTGGCACCGTGAAAGCATCGTCGACATAAGTAAATGCAGCAACAAACAAACCCGGAAGCCCGATTCGTTCCTTTTCAGGATAATTCAAATTGGGGGAATTCGGTGTTGTAGCAAACAAACCCGGATGATTGAAGAAGAAGAGATCTCGGCGATCATGAAAAGAAATAGACGAAGTTTCAAACTTCAATTAACTCGGACTACATGTCTGGGGGCAATTCAATCAGAATACAAGTACATTCGAGGTTCATTGAAACTCGGATAGAAACTTCATCAAAATCAAACAAGTTGTAGCAGCTCGGATACGATATCCGAGTTCAATAACAGATCCACCCCGGTAGCCTAGAGCCCTTGACTGCCAGGCTAGGGGCAACTACTATACAGTTGTCAATGGTGTAACAAGAACTAACGGAAGCCCTCATGGGGTTATTTGAATTTTCAAATAGTATCCCGGTTGCTTGAACGTTGCTAGTAAAAAAGCATGTTCATCATCAATCGAGATCGAGGCAAGCGAAAACAAAGAACGAGGGAAAGACAAATAGATCCCGCCTTGGGAAAAACCTATCGCCTAAACAGGAAAATTGGGAGCAGAATACAAATGAATCCAAATTCGTCAAGACTAGGACAAAAGCAAATCAATCTGGAACAACTCGAATACGAAAGATCCCGACCCGAAGTCAGGCAAACCGCCTCGACATTACCCCGAATCTTTGAAACTTTACCTCGGATCTTTGGAGTAGACGACTCCAATAGCCGGGATCAACACCTAGATTCAAATGCAGGCGAACCATCTCGGCACTACTCAGGATCTTTGAGACAAGACCTCGGATCTTCGAAGTAAGCCGCCTTGACTGCCAGGATCAACATAATTCAGCTCGGCAATGTAAAGCTCACGGTAGCAAAGCTCAGCTAGTAAATGTAACCTAGTAAAACTGGCTGGGGGCAAAATACATCCCGGCAGCTCAGAAGCCTGAAGTACCGGGCTAGGGGAAACTGTTACGAACCTGTATAAGGCTCATATTCAATATATGGCCCAACAAGGAGTATCCTGTAGATTAGGATCTATCTATAATAAAGGGAAATCATATCTTATCTATAATCAAGGGAGATCTTGATATAGATATAATAGTTATGATATCTGGGCCTCAAATCACATATGGCCCATGAATCTCAACCTAAGGTACACTCTATAAATATAGAGGTCAAACCCTAAGGTAAACAGATTCTACATTCTACGCTCTCTCTAGCTATTTACAATACAGCCGTCACAAATCGAGCACACACACCACCCCTTTGGCTAAATGCCTATTGGTGTCTCAAACTATGTGGACTTTGATCCTTCTACAGGGTACGTAGGCCCTAGGCATTGTTCCTAGGTCAAGTCTGATTCAAACAATATCAAACATGCTAGTCCATTAGGGCTAGCATTCTTAAACAGAACAGAGTCAAATAATTAAAAATGAATAACATTTTATTAGATATAATGGATAATTTTGAACCAAACATAGTAAATTTGGACTAAGAATAAAGATCTATTGTCATATGAATTTTCATACTTATTGATATTAACAAAATTTTAAAAAAAAAAAAAAAATTGAATAGATAATATTTATATATAGAAATGTCTCTTTATTTTACTCTAGTAATTTAATATTGATAAAAGATGAGTTTATATAAAAGAGGTGGAATAATATCTAGGAAATTCATAGCCTACAGTTTTATAATAAGTGATGGTTCTCGCCCCAGCTATGGATGAGGTTTCGCTATGGGAGCTTGATCTATTGAGGGTTAATCATACACTTCCAGTTGTACTTTATCCAATGTTACTAATTCAGGGGTTAGTTGTGGTAAGGTCGAGGCTACATATTGTTTCATCAATTCAACCATCGTCTAAACATCTATTTGGATGATTTGTATTCATTTTCTGAAAAATCCTCATCAGCGAAAGTAGCGCATTTAGGATCACTTACTATGCTATAGCATTGTGGCCGCAACATATTGTTAGCATAAAATAGGGATACCATATGCTATAGCAATGTATCAGCTTTGTTATGCGCTTTCACAGTAAACAAAAAAGTAGCCCTTTTCTTATGCACATGCGCAGGATAATAAGGCGCATGCAACATTTTATATAATATATCATCTATTTCCCTATATGAATGAATTCTAGCACATTTTATCATATAGAGCACAATTATGCTGAGATTCACTGTTCAAAGCAGTCAAAACATATAGGGAAAATATGGCATAAATATGACTCATCATTGCCCTTTCTTTATTGGTATGTAATTGCAAATTAAATCCCAAAGATAAATCATCAATACTTTGTAAGTATTTTCTTTCTTAATTAGCTTATATACCATGCAAAATAAATTCCTTAAAATTTTCATGCTAAAAATTAACCTTTAATTATTTTTTGTTGACTTTTGCAGAGACGTAGGCCCTTAATTCCTAATAACTAGCTCTAAATTTATTTATGTCACTTTGTGGGAACCGAGCTCTTCATAATTTTTTTTTCTGGCAAAAAAAAAAAATCTTTTTAATTTTCTAAATTAAATCCCTAGAATAACATTCCATAATGTTTTCTCACCTTTCTGGGCAGTTGGATAATTACAATAATACTTATCCTTTATTTCCCAAATTCTCATATGAAAATAGGCTTTTGGCTCATAATTAATCTTTGGGAAAATTAAAATAAAGGACCAAAAGAAAATAATATTTATTATAAAGGATCATAAAAATTGTAATTATTTAGAAGGACCAAACATCATAATATAAATTTAAAATTACTAAATTGCCCTTAATCAATCATCATGTATTATCTCTTGTATTCAAAATTAAAAAAAATAACTAAAACTAAAACTAAAACTGCCAATCATGATATGATTCTATCTTTTTTTACCCAATATATTATTTAATTAAAAATTGTTAAACTCATATTTTTTTAATTTTTATTTTTCACCAATTTATATCATCAAGTTGCCCGATTTAGATTATCAACATTGATGTCAATTAAGTTCTTTTTATATAAATAAAAAATAAAATTATTTCATATTTGTCAAGATATAATAGGTTAATTAAATTTTTTTGATTTTATTAACATTACATGAATTTTTTAACCCACATAAATTTCTTCTAAAACAAAAATAAGTCATGCAAACTTTCTTGGTTTAACATATATACTAAATTATAAAAGACCTTGACTTTTATTAAAACTATATAATTCCATTTTAATTAAAAAAATTTGTTAATTTTAAAAAATATAATTTTTGAAAATTGAAGAATACGTTTTTTTTTTTTTTTTTTTTTTTTTTTTTTTTTATAGATATATATTCAAGTTGTGAAAATTGAGAAAACAATTGTTTAATTTAATGAATCTTAGAATTTTGTATTAGTTTTAAAAATAGAATGGGGAAGAGAATGTAAGAGGCAATACATAAGATTTTGTTAGGGGCATTTTAGTACTTTTAATTTTATATTTTTATATTTGGTCCTTCTAAATAATTATAATTTTTATGGTCTTTCTCCATAAATATCTTTTCCTTTAGGTCTTTCACTCTAATTTTCCCTTAATCTTTTTAAGCATTTGAATTCTAAGTAATCTCTCTGAGCCTGAAAAATACCTTAGAAACATCTTTTCAATTCTATTTCCTTTTCTTATCAAACCAATATTTAAAATTTAATTAGGATGTTACGACATCGTTAATCTTAATTACTGAAAAATAGTGACTTTGCACTTAAATGCTGACAAGTTATGCTTATAATCATTTTTATAGTATAAAATTAAAAGAAACATGCAAATTTGCAAGTTTATTTTAATTTTATATTGAGAAAATGATTATAAACTTTTTTTTAGCATTTTATTGTAAAATCGCCATTAAATTTTTTTTTTTAATACGCATTTTACTGTCCAATTTTTTGAATAAACATTATAATTACTTCATAATTGAAACACATTAATATTATATACAAACATTATGGATAATTTTAAGGGGAAATAATAAATTTAGAGGGGTGAACTTATTGAGCTCATACAATTAGGACCGGACATATAATGATAAAATTTAAAATAAAAATATAGAATTTTGGTGGGTAATAGGTTGACACCCTGTAATAGGCCCGGCCTATACCTATAAAAACACGTGTAATTTACACTACAACAGAATCCAACCTGTCTTTATTGTTCACTCTATGATCAAATTAAAAGGCCTCACGTAGACCACTCACATTTTACACCTAACAATTCTTAACGTTTCACGTGAAAAGCTTCCCATGCCCAGCTACTCGCAGGCGAAATTTCATCTCTCAGCTGCAGACGCACACATGTTAGCTCCCACCCTCTCTTCTTCGCTTATACATGAAGCTATTAGGTAAAGAATTCAACTCCTTTTTTCCTTTATGTAAAAATAAACTCATCTTTTTTCTGCCAACGTAAAATAAACTAATCACTCATCATTTGTTTTACCTAAATCATAGAAACATTTCCTCTATTTTAAAAACCTCCCTGAAATTAAAATATATGTTAGACAAACATCCATTATATATTTAAGATTCTATTTTCATCTACTTAACCTATAGTCAACCGTTAATTTTGATTCTTAAACTTTGGTTTTGACAAAAAAAAAAAAAAATATATATATATATATATATATATATTTCTAATACATAACAACTTTTAAATATGTTATAACTTTGATTGTATTATAAATTTTCTAAATTTAATATTGGTTTCTTTTAAATGGCTGAAACATTTTTCTAACGCATATTTTTATTCACTAGATATTATAAATGACGTAAGTTTAAGAGATTTTATAAATCATTTGCAATTTTTAAACACGTTTCTTTGCCACAAATATTTATAAACACATTTAGTTAAGTAAATATTTTTAAAAAAAGTATTAATCAAATTTTCAATCAAGTTTGTTATATCCATTGTGACTAAATTACTGAAGATTATATACCAGTATGATAAAAATATTAAACAACTATTTGCAACAACAAAATTTAAGGAAACCTGTAAAATATTGAAAGGAGAATGAATTCTTCATCATTTATTGATCAATTAGAGGCATATATACATATGTGTGTGTATAGGTTAATGATAATGTGAAACCGAAGTTTGACTAACTCTAAGAATCTTGACTAACTCTAAGAATCCAAAGCCGAAGAAAAAGCCCAAGAAGCTTCAGTATCTAAAAAGATTCAAAGACCAATTCAAGATAAAGCCTTTGATGTTTATGAACAATTTTTTCCCCCAATTATTGTTAAAGTTTCTAACATATGTTCTACTTTTATTCGATCCCCCTCCCCTATCGCCTTGTATCAAAAAAAAAAAAATGTTCTATTTTTAGTGGTTCATTATTTTGTAAAAATTGTACTTCTTTATGTTTTTTTCTTTTGAAATGTGTGTGTTTGTGTGTGTATCCTAGTTGATATTATTATAACAAACTTGCAGCATTATTGCAATTTTGTAGCATTAAATCCCGCAATATTCTCTTAAATATACTACCTTCAAAATTGGGGAAAAAAATCTTACAATTTTTCAAATAAGTTTAACCAAAGTTAGAGATTTAGTACAAAGAAAAGAAAAATCGTAAATAAAATTTATTTTAATTTAAAGTTTGATTAAAAAAATATCTTTTTAGAATACTCTTAATATAATTAACAGTTTGGACTTAAGTTTGTGCTTTTGAAATAAAATGAAGGCTATTTGTGCAATTAAGGAAAAATAAAAGGGATGTTTTAATATATTTTACTCTTTTGTTTGACAATTATTAGAGTAGTTAAATTTTTTGGAGTCAAGAAAAATGCCACAACTACATTGATATATGAACCTTGAAAATGATGCTTATAGAAATATTTGCTATCTATATATGGCATGGCCTTGAGTATCAGTCTACCAGCATTCTGAATCTCTAACAAAACAGACTTCAAATATACCGGAACAATAATGGAGGATGCAACATTTCCTTTCCTTTCTTCGGATACTGCCAGATATCAGGTTTTGCCATTAATGGGCAGGACCAACAAGCCTATCCAAGAAGAAGACAAAGAAGTGCAAATACCGAAAGCTCCACGACAAGAGGATGGCCCTTCAATTATGAAAACAACAATCTCTCAGTTCAGTGGAGTGCAGACTGATGAAAAGTTGGCTCGTGTAATTGCTGGCTATGTGGACACTCTAACTCACCTAAAAGATCGTTTATTGGGTATGAATCTCTTCATGACACTCTTATATCATATAGATCGCTGTGTCGTTGATCTTTATATATTGATGGAATTTTAGTTTTAATCCCTATAGTCTTAAATCATAATTTTTAGGCTTAATAGTTTCATAAATTTTTGGTTTGAGTTTCACGTTCAATTTAGTTAATGTTGTTACATATAGGGACCAAAAATCTTTTCTTTGGTCCCTATTTAGTAACAAACTTTGGTTTCGGTTTCTATGAATTTTGATTTAAGCCCCTATGAGGTTTGATTTTATTCCCTATATCTAACGTCATTAATAAAAGTTAACACTGTTAGTCAAATTAAGTTCTTATAAAACTATATGGACTAAGAACTACTATTTGAAACTGTCGGGAACAAAACCAAAAATCTATCAAATTGTAAAACCAACAATAGTATTAACCCTATACTTTATATGTATGCAGGGTATCCTGCCTATTAATCAAGATTTCTACTACGAGACATTACTGCAATTGATGCGTTTTCGATTAAACAATGCTGGTGATCCATTTATAGGGAGTAGCTACATGCTTAATTCGAATCAGTTTGAGCTGTGTGTATTAGATTGGTTTGCCGAACTTTGGGAAATTGAGAAGAATGAGTACTGGGGATATGTTACTAATGTTGGAACTGAAGGAAATCTTTATGCCATCTTAGTGGGGTCAGTATATATATGCACTGCACCTGATTTTCTACTCTCTATATAGTTATAAACTAACGTGATAAACTTATTGCTGTACAGTATTTCCCTTTTTAAAACTGACCAAAACAAAACAAAAAACAACAGGTGTGTAACACAAGTGTTTTAAACACACAGGAGGGAGCTATATCCAGATGGAATTTTGTACACATCAAAAGAATCTCATTATTCATTGTTCAAAGTAGCTAGAATAGCTAGAGTCAAATGTGTGGTCGTTGGGACTAGACCCTCCGGTGAGATTGATTATGATGAATTGAAGGCTTCACTTCTCGCTCACAAAGACAAGCCAGCCATCATCAATCTAAACCTGGGTACTCTCTCTCTCTCTCGCACACACACACACACACAAAAATATATAGCTTGGCTGCTCATTCATTTAAATGTATAAATATTGTTTGCTTATTTCAGGAACAACTATGAAAGGAGGTATTGATGACCTTGATCTAGTACTACAAGTACTTGAGAACTGTGGCTTCACACAAGATTGATTCTATATTCACTGTGATGCCGCTTTATTTGGAGTGATGCTCCCATTTATTAACGGGGTGAGTAATAATTTAACTAAAATATTATCTAACCTTACAACATTATCTATTAAAAATTAATATAAATTATTAGTATCAAGAGCATAATGATCAATACGAAACATGATATGCATGCTTTAAGTATTACTCTATTTCAAAAGATCTAGATAAAGGGAAAATGTTGGGGAGAACTGGACTTCCCCCTCTTATTCTTGGATCTCCTCAACAGAAGCCTCTGCACTTCAACCCACAGGTAGCAGAATCACTAGGAGTCAAACACTAATACTCCATCTACTCCTTAATATAAAATATATGTGGGGAGTTTATTTTAATCCTAAATATAAGACAAAGTTTTCATAATTTACCCTTTTTGATGTTCCCTCAACAATAATCAAAGATGAGAGTGAATGATAGAATTAAGAAAGGTAACTAGGGTGTTTTAGAAAATACATATCATATTATCTAATTTAACTAACTTCTTTATCTAATCAAATTAAGTAAATATGTCTTATATTAAGAACGGAAGGAGTGCATAGCAAATATGAAGAGAGAACTTCCATGGTAGAGAACTTGAAAAATTGATTGTATTCTCAGTTGTGTGTGTATGCTAATCACGCTCCCTTGAATGTAGGAATCATTAAATATATTTTCTTTAATAAGTGTAGGCAAATATCTTGTCACTGGATGCAATAGAAAGTACCATCAGGTGCTAAATGGGCACCTCTCCCAATGGAGAAACAGACCTTTGTTCACCACGTTGTGAGAGACTACCCCTCTGCTTAACCCAACCCCGTCGGCACAACTGGTTACATTTTTTCATCGTGAAAAATGGTTCCCTCCTCCCATTAAGTATAATGCATTTAATTATTAATATCGACAAAATATATATTGGGTTAGTTTGCGGATTAGTTCATAATGGGTGGACATATAAAACCTAACACTAATAAAATATAGTATTCCTTTCGATCCTAAATATAGGACAAAGTTTGTAGTGTGAATTTCACTACAAACTTTGTTCTATATTTAGAACTGAAGGTAGTATTATTTCGTATGTGCTAGCTTTCTGTTCATTGAAAAACAAATTTTGAAATGATTGTATGTGCAGGCACCAAAGATTTCTTTCAAGAAGCCTATTGGAAGTGTAACTGTGTCAGGCCATAAATTTCTTGGATGCCCAATCCCATGTGGAGTTCTAATAACTCGTTTAAATTATGTTGACGTTCTTTCTAAAGAAGTAGAATACCTTGCTTCGAGAGACACCACCATCTCTGGAAGCCGAGGAGGCCATACTTCAATCTTCCTCTGGTATGCTCTCAACAAGAGAGGCTTCAATGGCCTTCAACAAGATGTTAGTGAGTGCGTGGAAAAAGCCATCTATCTTCTTAATCGCTTGAGGGAACATGGAATTGGAGTTATGCGCAACAAGTTTAGCAACATCGTAGTGTTCGAGAGGCCTCTCGATAATGCATTTGCTCGTAGGTGGATATTGGCTGACAAGGGAAATCTATCTCACGTGGTTGTGCTACAGCACGTGACCATGGAAATGTTAGATTTATTTGTGAGAGAGTTTGTAGAGAATCGATCCATTTGGTACCAAGATAATAATGGGGGCCAAAAAACTCCCTGTATTGCTGAGGACATTGGTGCCAAGAACTGTGCTTGCTCTTTCCACAAGAAGCTGATCTCGTGATGATTAACAGATAGTGTTTCTTTTTATATGCAATTCAAGTTTGATAGTAATGAACTTAATTCATTATTTTTCCTTTCTTCGTTTTCTGTCTTTTGAATAAGCAAGTGATTTGCTCCTTGTGAATTGTGTTTGATACATGAACAATCGTCTTCATCTGAGCTATCTCCCCAAATTGAAGAAGTGTAGGCCTTTCTCTACCATATTTGTCTTTCTTCTCATTCTCATGCTTGTATTCTGCCATTGTGGACATTCCCGTTGGATAAGTCCAACTTTCTCTTATCCTATTGAATAACTTTAATTTATTGCTGTGGCCGATCTCCTTTTTCCTCTTTTCCTTCTATAGAACGTTTTGAATCTTCTTATCAAAAAGACTCGTTTCTTCATCTTCAATGTCATTATGTTCTTATTTTAGAGTTAAGCTTTCTTTTCCATTTCCTGCAGCTCCATGCAAAAGTTCTGCTTTCCCTCATATTCGGCTAGGCTACCAAATAGAGTAGCTATTGACATTATTGATTCTCCTTTGGTTTCTTCATTGTCTATCACTTTGAGCTGCTATTCACATGTGAGTACACTTAAGATCTTCCTCACTTTGCTTGATCTTCCTAAGAATACTTCTTTCCCAGTGCTACTTGAAGATTGGTGAGACGAGAGAATATAGTTAACTTTAAATTCTTTTATGGTTTCTTTATACTTGACTCTGAAACAGCTCGTTCTCCGTGCTGAGCAAGTGTTGAATTTACATTCTTTATTTTAGTTGTCCCTTCATGAGTAATATCCAAGGCTTTCTATATTCTAGATTTGATACTTTAAAATACTCTCTCGGGCCAAGAGCATTAGTCAACAATAGTAGAACTTCGTTGTTGAGTTAGATGATCCTTTTATCATTGTCATCATGTTCTTCTAATTCCTTTGAGACTTTTCTTCTTTCTACCACCTTTGTTAGAATATAATCACCTTTCTCTATAACATCCCGTATACCTTATTCATTAACCTTAACAAAGACTTTGAACTTTATTACCTTCCAGTAAGTGAAGTTTTCTCCATTGAAGCAAGATGGCTTAGGGGCTGAGCTCCCCTCGGCTATAAGACTATTGTTGAAGCTAGTAATTTGATCTTTGCACTTGAAGACGTTGGACTTTTAGCAAGTGACTTGCTCAAATACAACGTGTTCGCTTGACTAGTGTAACCCAAGAGTGGGTTTTAAATTGGCATCTTTAAAATTTTTGCGCAATGATAGTTGATTACTGCTCACATGTTAGCTTAGCAATAGAATATCAAATATATAAAAGATGTTTGTGTAACATACATTTTGATTTTTAGGAGTTTTCAAAATAAACAAAAAGTTTCTATGATTTAGGTAAAACAAATAGGTGATTGGTGTATTTTACTCCAAAAAAAAAAGGAAAAGTTGAATTCTTTCCCTAATGGCTTCATGTATAAGCTAAGAAGAGAAGTTGAAAGCTAAAACGTGTGCATGGACGGCTTTGAACGTGAAACGTTACAAATTGTTAGGTATGAAATGTCTTATGCGGTCAATGTGTGGCCTTTTTTTATCATAACGTGGAAATTTGTGAAGGTCGGATTCTATTGAGCTATAAATTCATCCTAAGGAGAGCACGAAATTTCAACTTTGTATTTCATCACTATATAAAATGTATCTAATTAATAAATATATTGTATATGATTAGATACATTAGCTTCATTTCTTTAATTGAAAATGTACTCAAAAGATTATGACCCACCCAAAACTTATTAGAGAGATATATATTCATCTTTGTTCAACGTTCACATTTCATAGATCAATTATTTTAGAGAGAAGAGAGTAATAAATAAATTGACTTGTATGTAAGGTGTTCAGTCTCCTTTTCAAACTATTCTTGTGTGAGCATTATTTATTCCTCTGTGGGTCTGTGATGTGTGGTTCCTCTCATTATTTAGAGACTTTGAGGCGCGTGAAAGTGTGTTTGTATTGCTATGTGTATGGGTTGTAGCATTTATTGGGGTTGGTGGATGAATCATCCAGAAATGTGTGAATTGATGGTGCTCTATTTAGATTAGGTAAGGCTTTGGGTTGTTTGGGTCTTAATCTTTGTATCAGGTTTCTGTTTTCTTTTCTATTATATTTTGTTTTGATATATTTTTTTCAAAAAAAAGTTCAATTGAATGTGTTGGTATTTTCTTTCACTTGTATAGTTGTCAATGAAGTCTAAGAAAACTTATGATATAGTCAAGGTTCCAAAACCCGAACTAGCAACTAAAACAGGGGGTATTAGAACAAGGATCAATGGGTTAGACCGGTATTAATTAAAAAATATAATTTAATTAAGGGTTAAATACCATTTTTGCTATGGAAGTTTAGCCTAAGGAGCACTGGTCACCTGGAAGTTTTTTGGCTTGCATTTTTTCCCCGAACGTTAACAAAACACAACAAATATGCCCCGAGAAGTTTTTTTTTATAGCAAATTTTCCCTGGAAGTTTGTTTTAGGAGTAATTTTGTCTCTCCAAAGTTTACAAAGAAGAGCAACAATTCACCAGTCAAGATCAATGGATGGATAAGATTGCTATGTTTTACTACTTTTGGGAAAAATATTATACCAAAAAAACTTATGGGTGACCAAAGTGCTCTTTAAGCTAAACTTCCATGGCAAAAATAGTATTTAACCCTTTAATTAAAATAGGTAATAATATTCATATTTTGATAATAAAAATATTTTGTGGCCAAAATATGTGAGGATGATGTGATGATGGACAACATGGGAGGATGTGCAATATTATATTATTAAAAAAAAGAGAGAGAGAGAGATTTCATGAGTCATGGGTATTGCATTGAAGATCTCTCTCTCTCACCTTCAAACCACTCTTTAGTCTTCACTTCAGATCTCTCTCTCTCTCTCTCTCTCTCTTTCACGCACCTTCAATCCACTGCACAAATCGTTGCTCCTCCTTTGGCCTCCACAAACCATCGCCCAAGTCTTCCCCCTTGGTGGAGAGCCTCAACATTGAGAAGCAAGGAGGCATCGCGGAGATTCTTGTTGTGAACTAGAGCTTCTTGTTCTTTCTCCATGACCCATTTCCCCACTCGATCTTTTCTCACTATCGGAAGGTACGAAACTCACCCCCATGCAAGGAGCTACCGCTAATTGAAGTTTAGTCAACTTTTTCCTTTAAACAAAACAAAAAATACCAACGAACTGACTATATGACTCGGTCAACTCAACCGGGTTAGGTCAAGACGACCAGGGTCAACTCAACCCGGGTTTTCCACTTAATTCAGACTGGTTTTCCCTTTGGTTCGTTGGTGTTCGGTCTTAGTTTAAGAACCTTGGATATAATGATGAAGATTAAGAGGAGAAAAATACTTATGTTGAGCCTTATCACGTGTTGACATTTGATTACCAAATCAATAGTGTACCAAAGGTATATTAATAAGTACTTCAATTATACATTTACTTACATTGATCCTTAGCTGATTTCGTTTTTGTTTAATTGAATTTGTCGCAATATCTCTTGTTGATTTGTGCGTGTGTGTGTGTGTATTTGTAGATACAGTAGATATCTTCTTATGATGGTGGAATCGATATGCCATAAGCAGGGTTATATAACCTCTTGACCAAAACGAAATGTTATAGTAAAACCCTCTGGGCCAAAACGAATGTTATAGTAAAATCCTCAAGCATACATGAAGTTAAATTTTCCTTTAATTATTTATGATATTGATTTGTTTGTAATAATATTGAAATAGTCTTTATACTGAAAATTGCTTATAGTGATCAACTTTTCTAAATCCTTCACAAACACGAAGTAAAAAACATGATAATCTCATCTATTCATCAGAAGATCACTAGCATGTGAAAAGAAAAACTTGGATTCGGTAATCCAATTATATTGAGAGATGAAAAGAGAAATCGCGTCATGTAACATTTATATTTTTTGTCCACCTTTTATATAATGTTGCGACAGTAGAGTCAGGTCAATAACTTTCTCCTTGTCCCTCTCCTGCATGAACTTCCATTCCCTTATTCTTTCTTCACTTTCATGATCTTTCCCTTGCACAGATGGTGGTGGCAAAAAGAAAGAGAGACAAAATGACATCCAGAATTTTCAGGAACGTCTTAATAATCTTGTTAATAGATCCTTCTTAATATGAATAGAGTAAAATATCATAACCTTCCTTGCATTTTATCTTAATTTCATGAACCTTCCCTGAAAAACAACTAGTGTGAGGATGTCTGGATGTGAGACAATGGACTTTTCTATAAAGATTGGCCTTTATTAGGGATCAGCTTTGAGCACTTATTTGCTTCACCCTTGGTCTTAGACATTCAAGCTAAGCATATACTTGAAGAAATCCCCAAGTGCATGTTTTTTTTTTTTATCATTCATGAGGCTGAGTTAAGAGAAGAATTAATTCCAAATTTAATTATATGGAGAAGAACCTTAGAGTTGAAGGGTTTCTAATTGAGTAGGATTAAGACAGAATATATGCATTGCATTTTTATAAGAGGAGAGTAAGAAGTGATTTGGAAGTCAAAATTGGAGGTAAGGTCATTCCACAATTGACAAAGTTCAGATATTTGGAAACAATTTTGCAAGAAGATGATAAAATTGATAGAGATGTTAATCATAGAATTCAAGCTAGGCGGTTTAAACGGAGAAAGGCTATCAGATTATTTGTGATTAAAAAGTAGCAAATAAAGTAAAATGGAAATTTTATCATATTGCTATTCGATCAAAAATGCTTTATGGTAGTAAATGTTGGGCTTTGAAGGGGCTACATGAGCACTGATTTGACACAACCTTAGTCGCCTTAGGATCAAATCACAATTTTACCACAATTAAAATGTAATATAGTGTAAACAACTGGGGATCGTTCTCTTTTCAAGGAGAGTTTTATTTTGAATTCCCTAAGTTGAACTAAGCGCTAAAAACATGGTTAGAAATGGGATTTTTTAAATTGGTTTTCTCTAAATTAAAATTCAAAAAAAAAAAAAAAACTATTGCTACTCTTTTTGGTAATTTTGGAAAATAATGAAAAAATGTTTGAATTGAGAGGGTAATGAAGAATGTGGCTATCCCTGCTAAAAAAATCATGGGAGTTAACATTTTATTAAGTCTCAATAACAACCTCAAGATAACACTTGAGTCCAATATTCTAAATTAATAATAGCTCCTACAAACATAGCTAACTAATACCTCTTGAGATATTGTTTAGAACCACTTAATGTATAATTAAAATTGAAATGATGCAAATTGTTCTTCACAATTAGAATATTCTAACAAACCATTAAAGAGCTAAAATCAACTATGATTACCAATCATAAATATGACAGCAACCATAATTTCATCAAACACATAAAAAAGACATATATAAATATAACATGAAGATATATCATCCAATTAACACTACCAAAAAAAAAAAAGACCATTAGTAGCGGTTAAAATGACATATTTGTAGCGGTTTTAGCCGCTACAAATGCCATCAGTAGCGGTTAGACAAACCACTACGAAAGATACCGTGGCAAACCACTTTGTAGGGTTATAAAAAACCGCTGCTAAATATACTTTGACCACTACTATATCTGTAGCGGTTTTGAATGACTGCTATTATTTAAGGCTACATTGACGTCTTGTTTGATACATTAGTAGCGGTTAAAACCCACTATAAATTGAAAATAACCAGACTTGTAGCGGATGAGTAACCACTACTAATTATGTTTTAAAAAAAAGTTGTGCTAAACTTTAAAAAAAAAATTGTAGGCGATTATATAACCGCTACAAAATAATCCCACCAATTTTTGGGAAAAAGTTTTGCCACCGGTTTTAATTCTTTTAATATTTGTAGCGGTTGCTAGCCGCAACAAATAATTCCCGCCATTTTTTTTGGGAGAAAAATTTTGCCGCCTATTTCATATTTGTAGCGGTTGTAAACCGCTACAAAATATTTCTGTCATATTTTGGAAAAAAATTTTCATGCGTTTTTTAAATTTTTGTTCATATTTGTAGCAGTTTAATAACCGCTACAAATGTATAAAATTGGATAATTTTTTTTAAAATCATTATAGTAATTAAATATAATTGTATTATTAATAATTTATATTTTTAGTGGATAACTCATGAGTACTGTAAAGTATTATGGGTTCTCATGAGTACCGTAAAGAGTTACAGTTATAAATTATAAATTCCGCTGCAAATAGTGAAGAACAAAAAATTTTTGTTTTTCCTTCTCGTGAGTTTGCCCTTGAATGTCAGGCAACAACCAAATTTGACCAACAGTATGAAGCAGTTAGGAATGTAACCATGATTCAAATGGAAGCTCTGCTAACTGAATAATAAAACAGACACAGTTTTTAGTATGTCATGATGGAAATAAAAAACTATAAATAGCCACACAAATCATTAAAAACTAAAATGATAATACATAATAGGCATGAGTTGCGTGATGACTGGGAGGATTTGAACCCAAGAGCTCACTGAGTTGCTATTTAATATATATATATATATATATATATATATATATAAATATATATATATATAAAGCAGTATTTGCTAATTCATTAAGCAACAATGCACCAGTAGGGGCTGTATCCAACATTGTGGAGCAAGAGCGCAAAGTACCAAATAATGAGACTTTGGTCAAAATAGGATGCCACCTAATTTCTAGATATAATCAATTTTATGAAACTGATTAGCAAAATAGCTTGGTTCACTACAGCTATGAGCAAATCAGTTATATATCGTATTGAGTTCTTCTCCACTTTATACATACATTCGTATTGAGTTCTTCTCCACTTTATACATACATACATACATACATAATACATACATGCATACATACATACAAACATGGGTTTATCGTTTGTCATGTAACTTAACATAAGGTTATGTCAAGTTACCCCAAAACTATGTCGTTTTGAGAGTTAAGGGAATTAATGAAGGATGTTTTGGTCAAATTCATATAATAAATACAAAAATAAAAATATCAAAACACCCTTCATTAATTCCCCTAACTCTCAAAACAACGTAGTTTTGGGGTTAGGAGAATTAATAAAGGATCTTTTAGTAAAAATTCATATAATAAATATAAAAACAAAAATACCAAAACACCCTTTATTAATTCCTCTAATCCAAAAACTATGTAGTTTTGGGGTGACTTAAGACATGACAAACGATAAACCCTATATATATATATATATATATGCACTAGCCACCTTGTCCTTTTCTTATCATGAAAACTAAAGAGGATTAGAGAATATATATATAGGAAGGCATGCGTGGCAGTCATATATATATCATCGATCTATTACTGCATAGGGAAAACTAAAGAGGAAAACTTAGCTGTCTAATATATATATGGTTTGGAAAGAAAGAGTGTGACATCCCAAAATTTGGATTTGGGAAATTAAAAGTATGATATGAGATAAATTGTGGAAAATTGGCCGTAGTTATTTTAAAATTAATTATTTGGGATTTAAGGCATTTTTTCTGTAAAATTAAGGGCAGATTGTTGGGAATAAGTTTTGGCCTAAGTATTTTGGAGATAATATTCTATGGCCTAAACAAATTAATTAAGGAAGAAAAATCCTTAAATGGAATTAAGGATTAATTTTTAAGACCTAACTATGTTTGCAATTAAATTAGTATAGGACTAAAATTGCAAGCAAGAGCCTAGTGCGGAGTAAAAAGGAGTATTAATTTCAAGTAAGATGCCACATCCTTTCTCCTCTCCCAAGCCACATTTATACACACACACTTAGCTGAACCTATCAAGAGCACCCATATCTTCCTTTCACCTTTTTGCATAAGTGCCACGTGCACAAACACACATCCCATTTCAAAACACATGGCCACACATTTATCCATCTATTCCAATTAAATCATCCGTCTAGCACATTTCCTATTTCACCAAATAACTATTCGTGCATACTCCTTTATCTCTCATTCTTCCATTCTTCATGATCTCGGTTCAGTAGAAACGCACCCACACACCACACCACCTATCCGTCTTATTCCCTCATTTTGTTTCTCATCTCAGCATAGCACCGATAGTGAGTTGGAAAGCTGAGATGAGACTAAGATCGAGAGAGAGAGAGAGAGAGAGAGAGAGAGTCTAGAGTGAGAGATTGAGACAAAAGGGAAGAAGGGGAGGAAGAAAATCATCGGGAAATCAAGGAAGAGTGACTGATTGTTGCATGCAAATCAATTTCTAGACTAAGGTGAGCTTTCTAACCTCATTCCTAATTTCATTTTCACTAATTATTGGTGTTCTTGAAGTCCTTGAGTTGTTGGAAGTGAAGAGTTTATGGTGGAAGTTATTGTCATCAAGGTCCTATCTTCTAACGTATTTGCATGTCGATTTTGAAGCATAATCTGAGGTTATTTGGTTCTACATGTGGCTCACTGAAACTCAAAACATGAAATCTGAGTATAAGGTGTCGAGTCCTTCCCAAGATAAGTCAGGAATTGAAATTGCATATGTTGTTGTAGAACTCTGTGTAGGAGCCTGAAAACATGGGGTGATTTTCATGTCATTTTTGTAAGTTAGAGGTTGAGTTTTTCTCTGAAAATTTTACCGGAGATAGTACACTCATTAACCTTTAAAATGAGCTTAGGATCACCTAAAACGGAGTTCTATAACCCTAGTTATGATTTTCGGAAGTTGAGCTTAAAATCTGGAAATTTTTTGTATGATTTTGGAGCATGAAAATGATGTGGCATTTCGCACCAAGTAAACAAAGTCAAACCAATATGAAATTTTCTAGATAAATAGTAGACACATAGAGGTTTAAGTTGATAGGTAATTTTTTGAATTTCGATAAGTATTGAAGGAGTTATGATTCTTTAAATATTGGTCAGGAAATCTGAAACTTTATGGACATTATTTATGTTTTTGAAATTTGAGAATTTTTCTCAGCCACAAATCAAGTTGATGACTTTAATTTATGAAAATAAACTTATCAAGGTTTAAGCAGGAATTGGAATCACTCCATTTGGAGTTGTATCAGTTAAGTTATGAATTTCTCAAATTCTCCGAGAAGTTAAATGCTAAATTTTTTATAAGTCTTAGAATAGTCACATAAGTTGTTAATTGTACCTAACCTTTAAAGCATAGGTTTCTTTGGATAAAATGAGAGGTTAAATGGTTGTGATGATTATTATCCTATAGCACATATATCTAGTTAAATAAGTCTCAATCGATATACAGCCCTAATCATAAGGATACTAAAGGATAAGTATTTTGAGGTGGGTCTAAAGGAGCTAAATCTTAATTATGATATTTAGATTGGATTTACTAATAACCCATACTCCATATCAATGAAATTATAGGAAAAGATAATTGCCCAAGCTTGAAAAACAAGCAGGTTGAAAAGAACTTTGCGGAAGGTGCTTTGTCAGTAAGACCAGCAGGTAGTAACTCTAATCTCACATTCTTTGCATAGCTATATATGTTTATGCATGTCATATTTGTATGTCCCACCTTCTGAGGCCAACACCACTTATGGCTCAATTGAGTGGAAGGGCTGACCATGAACCTAGCTTCTCAGTGGCTAGGTAGGGCCTATTTAAATTACTTGAATTGAATTTCCCTGCCCCAAGGTATTTGAAAATCATGGAATGAATCCTTGTATTACAAGCTGAATATGGAATGTAATACTAGAATTTGGATTTAAATTTGAAACTGAATTTGAATGCTTTATATGATGTGTGGACTACTCTATTTGGTTGATTTACATATATATTGTATATGCATGGAATTCGAGATTAACTTGTTACTCTGGGATTCATTCATTTGAATCTCAAAAACTTCCATAAATCCAGGATGTGGGCAGTCTAGTAGGCAAGGAGGAAGAGGCAAGGTGTAGATGTTGATTGATCTTGAGAAGAAGGTGGAGTTGATGATGTAGATTGAAACATATATTTTCACTTTTGTATATGAATAATTTTATTTCCTTATGACTTAGATATTATTTTGAGAAGGCCATATGTGGCTATTGGGATGTATATATTTAATTAGATTGAAACATATATTTTCACTATTGCTGCAGGGACGGGCATGTATATAACAAAACCCAAATCTTGGTGAATGAATTAGTAGAGCACGAGGTTAATCGGAGAAATAATGAAATTATATTCTCTGATAAAACCTAACAAGGTTTCAAGTATGATGTTCTTTTAATAATAAGTTTGAACCACTGTTAACATGTTTTCAAAGATTTTTAAACGTTTCAGAAAAGCCCATGTGAACTGTATTATTATTTTGATTTTTTTAAAAGAAGGGCTTTCTTTGCAAGGACTAAACCTAGCCCAGTGGTTTAAATTTTTGTTAGATATTACATCTTTGCATGATAAGTAAAAATGCCACTCTGTTCTGGACTCAAAATAGTAGGGTGTTACAAAGAGAGGAAAACGTTGCTGTCATATTTATATATATAAGCATATCGCTACACCGGAAACAATAGAAAAAAAGGGTGTACATATATATATGTATATCTGTGTGTGTATGTATCACAATAAATCATATTTTATATAGTGTTAGTACTTCTAAAACTCAAAATGATATATGAAGCATATTTTACGTGGTATTTGTATTATTAAACTCCTAATTTAAAGTGTTGATGACGTATTTAATATTGGAATAGCCTCTCGGAGTTTAAACTAATTGTAGAGAAAAAATAATAAATAAATAAAATAAATAAATAATAATAAATATTATTATTATTATTATTAAAAGGAGAATAAATAATAAAGGGAATTATTAATTAATAATAAATAGAAAATGAAATTATTAATTAATAATAAATAAAAAGGAGAATTAATAGTTACAATGATCTTACTTTAGGACATTGAAGAAGTTTGAGTTTCTAACACCGGCGATTGTATTTATTTGCGAAATTGTTGATAACTTAATCTCCAATTTCTTGTGTTTTTATATCTGTCTTGTATGTTCATGTATTGTGGATTATTGGCCAGGTTTGTATGCCCGAGTCTATGTGTTTTATTCAACTAGTTGTGGGTTATTGTTTTTAAATCATAATGATGTATGTTTGTTTCCCTAGCACGAGGATTCATGTCTGGGACACATAGCACTTGTGTGTACTTTCGCCGTTAACAGTACATATGCTGTGTGCTATATAGTCAGGTAGTGGTGTGTTTGTTGAATGCTTTCTTTTATTCTGCAATATATGAAATATCTGTCATGTATATTTTACACTTTGAATGTGAGATTAACCGTTACCTTAAGATTCATCTGATCACTGAATCTTAGTCACACCTAAAGATCTAGGAAGATGTTCTGGATTGGGGAGTAAGGCAATGCAGCTGAAGTAGCTGAAAAAGACCCTGAAGGAGGGGATTTAATTAAGTTCAATTTCATACTCTGATATTTTGGATTGTATTTGCTAACTATTGGACCAATGTAAATTTAAGATAAATGTATATAACTATTATCCTCCAACGGGATTAACCCTGACTATTTTTGGATTTTAAATTGTATCACACAAATATTCCTCCAAGAATTTAAATTAACCAGCATATGTCTGGGCATATGTTATTAGTCACTCATTCATCCAAACGTTATGCATGCTCTCTGTTGTGACTCACTCTGATCTATTAACGCCTCCACTCTAATAATTATACATTGGTTAGATAAATAAGAGATCTAAGATTATAATTAGACATCATAATAGAGTAGGAATTAGGGGCGTTACAATGTGTGTTGAGAAATATTAATTCATTCTCATGTGACTATATATCTTCAAATGTACTGCTTACTGATGACACTATTTTAAAGTTGTGTTGCATGGGATTCTTTTCTTTTCTTCAAATAGTGTATCTCAGCTCATTCTTGAAATAAAGTAACGTAACGTAAAACCAAACATAAATTATTTCGTTGCATAAATTAAAACCAACAACAAATTAGATACATCGATTCTCAATACTGAATTGGAGAGGTTTACAAACACCCTCGAGAAACAAAGCACAAATATAACACTCTACTTTTCCAAATTCCAATCGTAGGAGGAAAAGCATTATATTTATTTAAGATCAGAAGGAAAGAAACTCCCCAGCTAATTAATAATTACATGCATCTGGTGTGCATAATCATAAATTTCCGAAATGATGTGTTTGGGGAATGCGCCTAACAAAGGATTTCAAAAGATCCATGTAGAGTGGAAACTGTGCGATTGCGTAGAAGGAAACAAGAAGACAAGTGGTGGCATAAAGAGGGAACACTCCTCACTTGAATCTGTCTTCAAGCACGAAGAAATGAGCAGCACAGAAAGTTATGAGCATTGAGGCAATGGACACAAACAGTGAGCTTAAACCCAGAAGAAGCCTCCGTGGCAAATTTATCTTAAAATCTTTGGGTAGTTTTCGAGAGGTAAGTATGATAAGGAACACGATCAGTGCGGTGACAGAGAAGCAGAGCGCAATTACTGTTAGAAATTCAAACTCAATTTTATCTAGTTTCACCGCCAATCCAGATTTATGTGGAAGGATCATGTTAGTAATAGAAAAGTCAAGAATCAAGTGGAAGCCTGAGTTGTCATACGAATGAAGAAATAAAGGCATGAGCTGTAAAACAATATGAGTAAAAAATAAATATAACTTAGCCATGAAGAAAATAATGAAGCCAAGCAACATTGTAGAGTCAACACATAGATTATAGAAGTAAAGACGTGTGAAGAAGCTGCACAAAGTATGACGGTTATGAGAAGCAACAGGAAGCTACAAGAAAATTGAAGATGCAATCAAGAAGCTGCAAGACGGTGTTAAGAAACTAATAAAATAATAGCTAGGCGGTTTAGTGATGTCTATAAATATGTTTCAGTATTGCAGTGTGTGTGTATCCGGAAAAAAGAGCAAAGCGTAGTCAGTGTACTTTGAGAGAAAATAGAAATTAAGTGCCAAAGCACTTTGAGAGAGAAGTAAGAATATTATTTTTGAGAATTGTGTGTGTGGAAAAACTAGAGGAGTGTGAGAGATAAACATAGGTGTATTGTATTTGAGTTTATAATAGAAGCATTATTTTTATCTTTCTATATCTTTAATTTACAACAATTAGTGATGTGACTGAAAAGATCAAACGGAGGCTATCCTTCTAGTTATGGTCTGCTAGTTTTGTCATCGGTCCCACCGGGGACTTGGCTCGCCATTGCAAAGGAAACTCCGGCAACCGGGCGAGCCACCATTGAGCAAGATTCGACGTTTCCTTGAGCCATTCGCTCACGTTCTTGACAAGATCTTTATGCTCTTCGGTGAAGATTTGTACGGAGTTTTTCCTTCGTTGTTGGCAAGGAAAACGAAGTGGGATGGCACAAACGATTTCACATGTTGCAAAGCAAATATTCAAGTTCCATTTCAATCGTCAAAGTAGTTTTTTTAAAAAAATATTTATCAAATATTAATATCTAACTAGGCATGCATTTACGTACCTCGTACCACTTGATTTCCCATTGCATCTGCATGGCAGAGTCACGAATTTGCCAAGGATGAGACTTGGATTTGTCATACTTGGCTGCTAAGTGCAATATAGTATTGTCATCAGCATCCACTGATTGAATGAGGTCTTGCCAGAGTTGATGCTTCTTTAATTTCACGTATAAGTGATGAAAGTGGAGCCTAAATACCCAAGAGGGGGGTGAATTGGGTATTCTTAAAATTTTAAGAACTAGGTCTGTTTTGGACAAGTGAAAACAGAGTATATCGAGGAGAAGGGTAAGGAAGGCTTGCACAAGAGAAATTATCCTGGTTCGGTCTTATCCTTGACCTACATCCAGTCCCCAAGCCACACTTGAGATTTTCAATCCACTAGAACTCAACAATTGATTACAAACTCTGTATTTAGAGTAGTTCTCTCACTAGAACTCACTCCCCCTTACAAGTTGCAATCAATACACCCAACCACCAAGTCCCCTGACTTGTGGTTATCTCAATCAATGAATGATTTACGAAATAACTCTCTTACGAGAGCGAGATAAGATGAACACTTTGAAGTACAAGTATCAAATTGATACAATACGGAGGGAAGCAACACAATAAATGACACTTAGTAAATTTTTCGCTCTCGCAGGTGTATCAGCTTGAGAAGAAGTTAATGCACTCTATTTATAGGTAGAGAACATTAAATGACCGTTGCTTGATGAATCCAACCGTTCTAGGTGATTAGCTTAAGGTCTGGTCATCTTCTCTCTCTAAACTTCTACTAATCCAGGTGTTAGATTGATCTGATGTGATTCTCTGAGAATTTGCCCGTTGGAGATTACTTTGCTTGTTGTAGTAAGCATTCTTTAACATTCGAAGGCGTGCTCGGATGAATTAGGCGAAAGTAGGTAGATTTGCGAGGTGCATTAAATGCACCGAGCACCTTTTTGCTTTTTGCCTTGATCTTCATTAATCTTCATCTATGCTAACGAAATTCACTCAATAAACTTGTTAAACATATCCGGGAACATAAGTGAATGATTTATGAAAGCAATAGGATCAAACAACAATGATTTGCAAATTCGTATAATTCAAAAATCGCATTTTACCGTTGTATACTCTAGTATGTTCATGCTTACTAGAGTATGGCACTTGTATACAAGTGTCTATACTTTGCAAAGATCCAATGGGATACTCGAGTATGCACCTTTCGAGGCAAACCAACGTGTCTTGTGTTTGAAAGATAAAACCTATGCTTGAGTATGGCTACCCATACCGCATTGACTTAGTTTGAAAATTCTGGTTGCTCTGCGGAAGTCCAATACTTGAGTATGGCTACCCATACTACGGTATTGACTTAGTTTTAAAAAAAAACTTGGTTGCTCTTCGGAAGTCCAATACTGCGGTATGGCTACCCATACTTTGCGATATTGACTTAGTTTGAAAAACTTGGTTGCTCTGCGGAAGTCCAATACTTTGCGTATGGCTATCCATACTGCGGTATTGACTTAGTTTGAAAAACTTGGTTGCTATCTGGAAGTCCTTTACTCGAGTAAGCAAACCTCTACTGCAGTTTGCAACTATCAGAATGTTTTTAACTGACTTTGCAAACTTCAAAACATGTTTTAAATTTGTTGTTAATCATCAAAACATATTGAGAACTAACAAGTGAGTGTATAGTGCCTCTAAAATTCTGGGTTGCCTATTTTCCCCAACTACCAGCAATATATTTTTCTTATTTGGTGAGGTATCGTGGATGGAGACTGGTAATCGTTCAAGAATTATGTTAACTAATTCCACTACACCTTTCGTCGGCCAACCACCAACAGTAGATCGGTTCCCTTTGGAGCTTCATCATCTTTCTTCTTGTCTCCTGCCATGTCAATTCTCACCCTAGCTCTTAATTGATTCTCTATTATATAGTAATATCTTGTGGGTTTGATTTGAACGAACTCAAACTTAAATGAATGGATTATTACCTGATCCTCCGAAATCCAATCTGCCGAGGAGATCTTTCATCCGTTCCACCACCACCAGTCTCTGAACATTCCATGTTTTATACTCTTGTTTATTTTTCTCTATTTCAGCAAGTGTGTTCATTACTTCATCCAATATCTGATCAATCCATGTTCGCTTTTTTGGATTAATCTCCTGTATCTCAGTAAATGGGTTGTGTGATCTTGGGCCTGGGCTTGGTCCATCTTTGGTCATGCATGTGTTCCCAGGGTCTTTCATTAGTTCATCCAGTATCTGAACACTCCATGTATGCTTTTGTCTCGCTTCAATTATTTCCTTAAATATGTTCCCCGACAAGCATATTCACGTAAAACTTGGTTAATTGGAAGAATTACGTATTTATATCATCAATAAATTAAACTTTAAGGTGGCATACCAAATCCTAGAACGCCAAAGAGATCTCGCAAGACCATGAATAGAAACTGAAACCAGGTAAAACAATTTTCTGGAACATTTTCCCAAACATAGTGGTTCTCTGGATCCCTTTTTGCCATTACTGATCTTCCTGCCAACACAGTAAACGCATGAAAATATGTCAAACAAAATCCACCTACTTTTTTAACAGTACTAAATGAATGATATAGATTGTAAATAAATATGATGAGTTTGAATGAACTTATTTTGGAAACATGATTTTGGTTATCAATACGTTTATGATAAGTAGATAACTTGTTCTTTTTTACATATTTTCTTAATAAAAAATGATATTAACAAAACAGAAGGCATAGAAAATATAGGCGATTCAGTGTTCTAAACGCGCTCTCAAAATTGAACTCGAATTAATTACTAAAGCACAAACTTGAAATGAACTCATAACGGGTCCGGTAGTTGTCTGGACACTCTAATTCCGAGCTTCTTTCTGGATGAGAAGTATCACATAATCCCAGCGGATCTACCCTTATACCTTGCGCCAAAAAAGAACAATTGATTCAAGAATAAGAAAAAGTTGTCATAACACAAAGGTTGACATTATATATTAACCACACACACGCGGGTTACAATATATCTTTAATTTCCCTCCTTTGTTTGGAAGGAATATATATATATATATATATATAATATGTTGTTTTTACAAACAATATTTTAGTTCAATAATAAACAAATGAAAACCCAGTGATATACTTACAGTGGTCACTAGTGGAAAAAAGGGCTTTAAGACCGCCTCATTTAGACCGGAGTAATGACACACCAGTCTTAATAGTATGACCGGTGGCAGTTTTATAAATATAAAGAACTTCTTGGACCGCATCCTAAAGAGCATCGGTCTTAATAGTATGACCGTGGCAATTTTGTAAATATAAAGAACTTCTTGGACCGCATCCTTTATCAATGAGTCTTAAATATATTATTTAGACCGCTTAACAAAACAAACGGTTTAAAAATGTTATTGAAAAAAACTGAAAGTTCAAATTTCTTTATAGAGAAATCTCGAACAAAATGACTTATATTTTCTCGCAAATCAAAATAATGAGGAAAAATTAAATAAACATTTAAGATCGGATATATATAATAGGCGGTCTTAAATATTATACTTTTTAGACCGGACATAAATTGTGACCCGTACTAAATAGTTTATTACTTTTAAGTTCGGAGTTTAATAAAAGACGGTCTTAAAACTTAACATTTAAGAACGTCTTTTAGTTCATCCGGTCTTAAAAAATAAAGCACCAAATATATATTCTTCTTTCGCGCGAAACGTTCCTTACGACTTATGTTGTCCCTCTGAACTCTGAAACCCCTCTTCTTGTTGTGAAATCACTCTTCCTTTTGCATTACCTCTCTTCCTCGCCCACGCGAAACGTTACCTTATGACTTATGTTGTCCCTCTGAACTCTGAAACCCCTCTTCTTGTTGTGAAACCACTCTTCCTATTGCATTATCTCTCTTCCTCGCCCACGTACCATTAGCCTCTATTACGCTCTCATTTGCTCAAGCATTCCTCTCTTCCTATCTCAAAAATGAACGGTGAAAACGATTCCATTCGTGTTCCGGAATGCCGATCGGTGTGAGTCGAACGAACCCTCTTCATTCGACAATGTGCCTCAGAACCGCCAAAGACGCCGTGGTAGAAGAGGCACAAGAATGATGGATGTAACCCTAAGTCGACTTCGGGTCAAAGCCGGAGATTCATTTTGATGAAAAGTTACGACCTTTCGGTCCTAATAAAAGCAAATATACTAGTTTTGTCGGCTGTCTTGCATGTACAAGGTTAGCATCTTGACTGATGAGTGGAAAAATGTGGACTTCGGCAAAGTAAAGCAACCTATTTGGGACACTATCTGACTTACATACACTGTCCCTGACTCTGAGAAGTTGAAAGATAAGACATTGTCTTATTGTGCTGATCGGTGGAGGAAGTTTAAGACCTCTCTCGCTAACAAGTATATTTTTGCCAAGGTTCAGCCTGACCAAAAGCCTTGGGACAAGTACACATTTATTGATGAACAAACTTGGCAACAATTTGTTTGGTCAACGGACCACTCCCGAAGCTCGATGAGTTTATATTTAGTTTTTTTTGCCCTTTTGTTTGCTTATTAACCTATGGCTTTGATATGTGAATGTTATTGTGTTCATCTAATCCTATTAGTTAAATTGTTTGGTGTGTGAATAGAAGTATACATTTCTTGCCTTTGTCTATGCAAGTCTGATATGTAAACCCTGAAAAGGTAAAATACTAATAAGGTAATTAGGGAAGGAATAATGGCATAAGAGTCAAGCCATTATTATAGTCTTAGTTCTGTTATAGTAGGTAGTGGTTAGACATTACTGTTAGTTCTGTTACTATCTAATGAGGACTGCTGATCCCACTGGATGCCTTAAAAAGGATCAAGTTTGTATTATTCCGTAAGCATAATTCTCTTTTGTTTCTTAACCTATCTATCTAGCAAGACAAGACATAGCTCCAATTTCTTCTACAATTCTACATCTTGCTTACATAAAATGTTGAAACTTGATGAAGTGAATTTGACTAGTGTTTGAGGTTCATATCAAGCGAAGTTCTCTAATTTCTCGTAAGTGAGATGGCTGGAATTCATAATTAATAGTTGTTTTCAATTCGATTCACGGAAAGAAGGGAACGAGCACGGAGATAGGGAGAAAGAATGATTGCCCGCATAGGGCTTCTCACGGCGGATATGAAAAGGTCAAGAAGAATTGATGGCGGCCAAGCGGAAGAGATTGGATGATGAAGCAGAATCCAATCCTTCTGCGGTACATGATCCACCATCTCCAATACGTCGCAAGGAGTTGTAGTTGCACATTCGGAAAAAGCCAAGCGACGCCTACACGAGTGAACAAACTTGTGTAGTTGCTGAAAGAATTGTAAGTATCGTTATTGTTATTTTTTTAGTTACTAAACATGTTTCATTACTAAGCTTCTCATTATCCGTATCTTACAGAAGATCTTAAAAAGAAAGAAGCGAGAGGGATCTTTTGTGTCGGACGGGAGGAGTGATGTTCGACCGTTGCGACCGGAAAACCGGATCATGTGGGCGTGTAAGGGGGATTGGAGGACGGGTAGGCTGAAGGAATACTTTGGTAAATCCAAATGCCATAGACAAAGTATGGTTACCCAGGAGGAGATGGAACAGATGGTGGCCAAATTAAGTGAGGATGCGCTAAAGAAGCAAGGTATCAATCCGAGATGAGCAAGATGAGGAGGAATTGAAATTGAATCGATGAAGCCGCTTTTGAGCAATCATCCGAGACCAGTGTTCCCATCACATATTTACTGCACTGTGCGCAGAGCACTAGAGGGAGCTGCATTGTTGACGTCGAGCAACCTTGTGACTGTATGTGGAGGATCGTGATAATCATAGACGATTAGTTGCAAAAGGGACTGTCCACAACTTATTGGGATCAACCGTACACCATCAACAAATGGCTGATGATGAAGTCAGAGTGTCAGTTGAAAAGGTAATCATTGATGCATCTCTCCCTCTCCCCACCGATCACCAAGCTTGTGAGTCATGTCAAGGGAACCTTTATCTCTTGGCCAGTGAAGCTTGTACATGTCTCTACTGGTCCTCAAGCTTCAACCCCTCCTCCTCAAGTTCCATTCCCTTGTCAAGTTCCATCCCCTCGTCAAGCTTCATCCCCTCCTCAAGCTCAATCCCTTACTGCTAAGTTGACTGCCACGGAAAAAATATCCGATATGGTGAATAGTGGATATTTTAAAGATAAATCGTGGCCTGTCAATGAAGTATTAGGCGTCCCTCATCCTCTTCCCGTTCAAGTTGACACCGTTGATATTGAGTCCCTGTTGCTTCCTCAACAGGAGCTTACTGATGCAATTGTTCAAATTTTTATGAAGTAAGTATCTTCTGTCTATGAGTACATAATGTAAATGCATCGTTTAGACACACATACATATATACTAATTCCCGATCAATGTCATTATTGTAGGTTGTTGCATCAAGAATTGGTTCAAAAGGGCAGAGCAATGATTTTGGATTCTTGTGCCTGTCTATTCAAGTCAAACATCCATGGAGGAGAGACAGTACATATCAAAGAGGTTGTGTGAAGTGAGAAGAAAGGTGTACTTGTTGCCATTCTTCCACAGTACATATCACAAATCTTGTCTCGCAATTCACTTAATTCTCGCTACATATATCACCGAGTATACTTTACCGTGAATTTTCAGCCGCCACGGATTGGTCCTCATGTGCATGGAGGAGCATAAAGTTATCTTCTTATGCTCCACTCACAGAGAGCCATTGCCTTCGTTGACGCACCATCAACGAGTAAGCATGTCATTTTGATTCTCTTGTCTAAAATCTCTCGCGTGAATTTTCAAGAACATTATTGATAAATTTGTGATTTTGATAATAGTGCCATGAAAACCTTCCAAATCGAGGTAAAGAAAAGGTGTGGGTATCGAGCCAAAGACCCCAACTAGGACACACCAGAGGTTGGTACAATATTTGTACACTGGCACACTGCCCTGTGAACTTGGTCATTAAGCTATATATGCTCTTATATATATTTCTTGTTCTTTTCAGACCCGTCGGCAACCACCGGGGTCCAACTTATGTGGCCAATACATCATGAAACACATGCATGATATTATCACGCAAGGAAGGACTAAATTAACTGCAAAGGTAAATGTATTTGATGTTACATATTATGCACGCAAGTTAATTCATGTAAAGCTTAATGTTACATATGAAATATGCACGCAAGTTAATTCAATTTCGTCTTTGATGTTACGATGTTTGACTTTGCCCTGATCCCTTTTCGATGATGAACTAGAGCACATATGCAATTTGTTTTGTGAATATCTATGACTGATAAAGTCGACAATAATTAATGTCCTAAATTCATTTGTAAATATATCATGTACAACAATATTATTCTGTAAATTTGTTTATTTTTCCGAACAATATTCATTTGTAAATATACATAGGCAATGTAAAATTCAATAAATAAATTTGTTTAATTTTTCGAACAATTTTCTTGTGTCCATTTTGGGTTTCTGAATGTATTGGATGGTGGATAAAGCTATTTAGTGCTTGAAATTTGAGAAAGATCTAGATTTTTAGGACCATATATTAATTAAAAGTCCGGTGCATAATAAACATCCGGTTCTAAAAGTGTTCGTTTTAAAAATATCACATTTTTAGGACCATATATTAATTAAAAGTGCGATCTTAAAAGTCCACATAATAAACATCTGGTCCTAAAAGTGTTCATTTTAAAAAATATGAGACTTTTAGGTATAGATAGACTTTTAGGACCGTATATTGTAAACATCCTATCCTAAAAGTCTTATGAGACCGTATATTATTTTACCGTCCGCTCCTAAAAGTCCTCTTATTTTTATTTTAGGAGTTGGCTTAACCTTTAGGACCATGTAATTGTTAAATGTTCGGTCTTAATAGTCTTCCTTTAAATAGAAATGTTCACTCGCTTTTCGACAAATCATTATGGTTCGAGACAACCGAGGTTCCGCGTTCGCTCAAGCTAGGTCCTTCATTGTAGTCGATGTTACCTCTCCCGATCTTGAACAAGATTATCGATTTCCTTTTCTTTGTCTCTTTTCTTTTTGTCGGAAAAAGAAGGAAGATATTGAAAAGGTACTTTGTTTCAAATTAGGGGAGGTAAAACCTTGAGAAGAATTGTCAACCTTGTTTGTTTTTTTATTGAAATTAAGGTAAAAATGTTTTTTGTTTTTTGTATGTTCTTAAGCGTATTCTGCAAATTTCTATTGTTGATTTACACGAGGACAATGTTTTGTTTGTTTCCTTTTTGTCGGAAAAAAAAAGACGATAATGAAAAGGACAAGGCGATCGAATATGGAAACCAAAGCTGACAAAAAAGGCAGTGTTTTTAGGACCCTCGATTTACTAAGTGTGCGGTCCTAAAAGTCTTCGTTCTTTCATCTTAGTTTTTTGAGTTTGCCATTATCCATCTTTCATAGTTGCCTTGTTTATTGCTTTCCAGTTTCGAGATAATGGATAAACTAACGAATTAAAGTACTAAACTCGCACGAGAACAAAAGAGTGCATAATATTTTATATAATAATTTTTATCGCTGCCCCATTACCCCAAAAAAAAAAAAACAAAAAAAACAACTAAAAAAACAACTAATCCTCTTCGTAGACGGAGAGGGAGGGGGAGCCGGAGTCGTCGGAGTCGGAGTCGTCTTCGGATCGTACTCCACGTCATTGGCGTGAAGTACCATGTTCAGCTTGTTGTTCACGGTATGAACAAGCTGAACCAATTGGCCCAAGCGTCGATCCATGTGATCGACGTGGGCCACCAATGACTGCACCAACTGCTTCACAGTCGGAATTGGAGGAGGGAATGGCGGAGGGGGCTGAGGTTGAAGAGGAGGAGGAGGAAATAGAGGACCTGGGGGAGCAGCCATTACAGTGGAGGCTAGGCGGTGGAGGAGGCCGTGTAGAAGTGATAGAGAAGAATGTGAAGAAAGTACAGTAACAACGGGTTTAAATAGAGAACCCATCCCGAACAATGTGAAATGTCGAAACTTTAATGAGGAGACGCATAGTTCATCAAAATACGAGGAGACGCCTAGTTGGGAAGTTTATCTCGGGAAGCCGAAGAGACTACGAATCATTCATTTGAAACAGTGTAAGGATACGACTCGCCATCCGAATTTGAAAAGAATGAATTTTAGTACCGGGTAAATGATGAAAGGTCGGTCTTAAAAGTAATAGAATTGAATATTTTAAAAATAAATAGACTTTTAGGATGGACATATTATAAAAGGTCGGTCTTAAAAGTAATAGAATTGATTTTAAAAATAAATAGACTTTTAGACCTAGGACATATTATAAAAGGTCGATCTTAAAATAAAAATTAAATAATAGAATTTTATACCACGTACCTATAAATCCCGCTCTTAAAAGTTTCTCTGCCTTTATTAACTCCTCGTACCTCTCTGTCCTTAACTCCTTATTAATTCCTCACTACCTCGTAACTCCAAACTATGTACCTGGCTATCTGAGAACAGCTCTCTACCTTTATTAATTAACTCCTCATACCTCTCTTCCAACCGCTCAAACCATGGTTAGATACAAGAGAACCGCTCGTAGCGGTGCTCTTACTCGTGATGCTCGTGCCTTCCGTCGATCGTTATACGGTGCGCCTCCTCCATCGAGAGTCCATCCTATTGTGACAGAAGAGTCTCGGGTCATTGGACCCATTGTTATTTCTTTGGATGATGAAGAGGTTCCCGCTCCCTCTCTCCAACCTCTTGGCCCCACCGCGACTACTATTGACCCCTCTCCTCTTTCCTCTAATGAAACATTGTGGCTGATGAGAGTGAGACAGAAACTTGCTGATCTCCAGCGGAAAATTAATGCTGTTAACACCGATATCACCAAGGCTTTTGAGGATAATAAGCTTTAGGATGTTTAGTCAGATTCTTGTTTTTGATAATTTTCTGTTTGTTTTTCTCTCTTAATTTTCTTGTGTACGTGCATATTCTCCAATTATGCATGGAAGCAAAAACTAAGCTTGTGTCTTTCTAATATTCATATTCTCCATTTTTCCTTTAATTTATTTTATTAACTCGATTTACTAACTGCGCTCACCAAATGCAAACCTCTTCTTTTTTTTTTGGTTAATTAATAAACGAAATACTTTTAAGACCGTAGTTCTTATAACTCGCCGGTCTTAAAATTAAATGAATATCGAAGTTGAGCATAAATATGCATTTGGAGTTGGCTTATTTTATATGCAAGTCTCTCGCCTTTTTTGGATTATGTATATGTTAAATCTTTCCGTCTATAGAAATACTACTATGGACCACAGTTGGATAAATGCTTTACGGACGAGTGTTGAATATCATAATGGGGTGAGGGACTTTATTGAATTTGCTAAACAAAATGCTCATGATGATAGTGGGAAGTTTTATTGCCCTTGTGTAAAATGTCTGAATGAGAGGCGACTAAGTGTTGAAGTTATACACACACATTTAATTTGTGAAGGATTTTGTAAGACTTATACGGTATGGGTATGGCATGGTGAAAAAATACCAAGTGGGTCTCAACATAGGGAAGTGGCCTTTGATGATAATGACACAGATATGGATGATCGCATAGAGGACATTATCCGTGATGTAGAAGAAGAGGCTTTTCATCAATCACATGCATATGGTAATATGTGCAAAGTGATGCGTAGACCCCTCTATACCGTGGGTGTAAAAAATACCAATTGTTGAACGCCGTATTGAAATTAGTAAGCTTGAAGGCACGTCATGGATGGAGCGACAAGAGTTTTTCTAAAAATGCTTGAGGCTTTTAAGGACATACTTCCTGATGATAATGTGTTGCCGCATCGATACTATGATGCTAAGAAAATACTTTGTCCACTGGGGATGGAGTACAAAAAGATCCACGCATGCCCGAATGATTGCGTATTGTATAGAAAAGAGTTTGAAGAGAAGCAGAATTGTCCAATATGTGAAACCCCAAGGTACAAGTCAAATAAGGGGCCTGCAAAAGTGTTGTGGTATCTTCCAATCATACCAAGGTTCAAGCGGTTGTTTGCGAATGAAAATGATGCAAAAAATTTGAGGTGGCATGCAGATGAGAGGATTTCTGATGGAAAGCTTCGACATCCGGCCGATTCTTCTCAATAGAAGAAAATCGGATCAATTATTTCCGATGTTCGGCGAAGAACCTAGGAACCTTAGGTTTGCCCTTAGCACGGATGGCATGAATCCATATGGAAGCCTTAGCAAAGATACATAGTTCATGGCCCGTACTACGATTATTTACAACTTATCTCCAATGTTATGCATGAAACGAAAGTACATCACGCATGTCTATGTTGATTTTGGGACGAAACAACCCGGAAATGACATTGATGTTTACCTTCAGCCCTTGATCGAAGATTTGAAGGAGTTGTGAGCAGAAGGTGTTGATGTTTTTGACTCTTTCAAGAAGGAGGTGTTTAAAATGCGAGCCATGATATTTTGTACTATAAACGACTTCCCAAAGATATGGGAACTTGTCGTGGTATAGTGTAAAAGGCCATAAAGCATGTCCGGTTTGTGAAGAAGGCACATGCTACCATCAACTTCAACATGGAAGAAAGACGGTTTATCTTTGACATAGGAGATTTCTTAGATGGGGCCACCCATATCGTCCATTAAAGAAAGCCTTTTTTGGTGGCCAAGAGTATGAAGATGCTCCGGTGGCATTGATTGGGGAGCAAGTTTATGAAAAGGTGAAAAATATCAATGTCGTCTTCGCAAGACGCAAAGAGTAGAAAAGAAACAAATATATGGAAAAAGAGATCATATTCTTCGATCTTCCATATTGGCGCAATCTTGATGTGAGACACGTATTGATGTCATGCATGTGGAGAAAAACGTATGTGATAGTATTGTCGGACGCTTCTCAACATACAAGGTAGTTCCAAGGATGGTGTGAAGGCAAGATTGGATCCGATAGCAATGGGAATACGCGAAGAGTTACATCCAAGGCCAGATGGGAAGAGAACTTATTGTCCCAGGCTTCTCATACTTTGTCTAAGGATGATAAACAAAGTTTTTGTGAGTGTTTACATGGCACAAAAGTTCCCACGGGGTATTCTTCAAATTTGAAGAGGCTTGTATCGATGAAGGACTTGAAATTAGTAGGCCAAAAGTCTCATGATTGTCATGTCTTGATGCAACGACTACTCCCAATAGCTATTCGAGGCATCGCCGAATATGATCTTCGGGTCGTTTTGACTAGACTTTGTGTCTTCTTCAATGCGCTTTGTAGTAAAGTTTTCGAGATTGAAAAGTTGGATGAATTGGAGAATGAAGGATATCTTATCTTGTGCCACCTTAAGAAGCTTTTTGTTCCTACATTTTTTGACATCATGGTTCATCTAATTGTTCATCTAGTGAGGAGATAAAGATGTGCGGCCCTATCCGTTTACAAAGGATGTACCCAATTGAAAGATCTATGAAATTCCTAAAAGGGTACGTGAAGAACGCATACCGCCGAAGCATCGATTGTTCGAAATATGTTTCGAAGAAGCCATGGAATTTTGTCAAAATTATTTGGCCAAAGTAAGACATATTGGGCTTCCAAAACGTCGATGCTTTGAAAGGGGTAGACGAGGGGCTTAGTAAAGAGTGTGGATCCCGATGAATTGTCACAAGTCCACTTATACATCTTGAATAATGTTGATGAAGTTCAAGCCGCATAGCTGAACATAAAGAAGCCGTAAGGAAAGAAAATCATTGAATGACCGAACAAAGGTTGATTAGGGAGCATAACAGAACTTTTGCAAACCGGTTCAAACAAAAGGTCGAGGGAGAGGAATGTGTTTCGATACAATCAAATGGTTAGCACGTGGTCCCGAGGTCGATGTCATAAGTTGGAATTCGTATGTGATCAATGGTTATACATTTTACACGAAGTCCCTAGATGATAGGAGCACACGGTCCGAACAATGTGGTGTTATGTTAGAGGCTGAATCTATGCATTTCTCCGAGTTCAAAAGACAAGAGCCCTCTATTGGCGGTCATGCCATATTATGGGGTTATTGAAGAGATTTGGGAGGTGGACTATGTGAAAATTAGATTTCTCATTTTCAAATGCAAGTGGGTCAATGTCAATAATAGTGTTCGGATCGATCGGCTAGGATTTAAATTAGTCGATGTCCATGGTAGAAGTTTTGGAGATGAACCTTTTATTATGACGAGACCGTGCAAAACAAGTGTTCTATATCACCGATCAAGAAAATAAAATGTGGTCTCGTAGCTCTCCAAGGAAAGAGGGTCATTGATATTGATGAGGAAATGAATTTGAATTATGGTATTCCTGAGAGTACTCATTTTTCAAGGGGTCTACCGAACATAAACGAAGAAGATGAAGCGGATAATGAACCCGGCATAAGAAGTGATCATCAAGAAAGGATATGGGAAGATATCACTTTATAAAAGAGTCAATTCATAAGGTAATATTTATACGCAGATTTCTTTGAAAACTTTAAAGTTTTAACTATATTATATTCCTTCTATATTCATAAACAATGTCACTGATTATGAAGTTTGTTCTTGTTTTATTTTTGTGGTAGGATCCGATCCAAAGGGGCATGTTATAAAAGAGGATGTTACTTTGTTGGGTGGGAATCAGATGAAGGCATGGTGAATATTATTTTGGGCATGTGTGTTGTATTTGTAACTTATTGTATTTGTAAGTAAGTTATCTTATTGTATGAATTAATTTGGGTGTTGTAGTCATAGTATAAACATTAATTAAGAAGCCAAATAACTCATGGTGAATAATATTTGTATTCTTTTTCCAATTCAATTTATTCAAATAATTGTTCATAGCTTATAGCTTAAAGTATCGACTTTTATGTGTTGGATTGGGTGGTGGATTTCGTGTAATACAATCGGGAAGAATGCGAGCAGGGGAAAAATTCAGGAAAATTTACACCGCAAATAAATGCGCCGGTCTTAAATGGTGAGTTTTTAAGACCGGATGTATTTATATGTCTGGTCTTAAAGGTCAGGTAACACATTTTATTATAAGCGCCCGGTCTTAAAAGTCAGTCTTTTAAGACCGGTAATTTATACATGCGGTCTAAAATAAAATTTTTAAGACCGCATTTATTTATCATCCAAATCTTGAAAGTCAACTTTTTAAGACCGCGTATAATTAGTCCGGTCCTAAAATTCTATCTTTTAAGAGCGGCCTAATTATTAGCCGGTCTTAAAAGTTGAGTTTTAGAACTGAACAAAAAAATATTTCAGGTTTATTTTAGTACGACTTTTAAGACCCACTGTTTTAAATGTCCGGTCTAAAATATTTTCTTTAAGACCAGTCGTAGTCCGGTCTTAAATGTAGACTTTTAATACTGGTTTGGAACAAGACCGGTCATGGGTCCCTGGTCCTACGATGCCTCTTTTGTCCGGGCTTAAAAGCCTTTTTTTGCACTAGTAGGTATATGATTGACTGCCACCAAGAGAGGTGGGATCCGCTTGTAAAAGCAAAAGGTTTGCTAGCTAGGATATGAAGAGGAGTAATTCCCATTTCATTGTTTCTGCCCACAAGATTTGGGCACAGTTTCGGTATGTCGAATGCCAGCTCTGCATAAAGCATGTTGATTAATAATTAAAATGATATATGAGTACTTACATGCAACAAACCCGACTCACGGAAGGAATGCATTTATTAGATAAAAATTGGACGCGAAATTGTGCTTGTTGCTCTAATACTGTGTGAAAATTTGAAAGATTAATCAATAATATTTCAGAGGTCCTTATTTTCCCTTTGATTTAATATAATCCTTCAAATTTCAATAAAATATATGTGTGTGTACAAACGCAACATAATGAGAGAAAATCCGTGATTTTTCAGGGTTTTGGTGTGGGACGCATATATATACCATAATGCTCTCTCCAAATGGCGGCGTGAAGTACAGTATCTCCCTTGGCAGATGTGAGGAGCTCATTGTCATCTGCTTTATCAGAAGCACCGTGGAAGTAGATGAAGGCTTGTTTACGATTGTCAAGAATAGCCACAAAAATAGGGTTCTTGCCCCATTTGTTGGTAATTCCGAGCAAGTTCTCGCCCATATTTTTTGCTGCCTCTACGATGTGCTTGCACATTTTCACAGACCCTCTCACAGCTACGCGATGCAGAGGGGTGTCCCCTACCTCATTCTTCCTCTTCAAAACCTCCTTCGGTTTTCCCCCATGATCTTGCCAGAGGCTGAAAATAATATCCACCAGCTTTACCACAACATCTTCTTTGTTGTCGTTGATGGCCATGTGTAGTGCTGTGTCCTCTGAGCTAGTGATCTCTGCGTTCCACACCTCTGGTTTTCTTTTGTATAGTTTCTCTACCTCTTCCCACTTCCCTCGGAATGTGTGCATGTATAAGTCTCTAATAATAGTAGGATCAAATTGATCTTGTTCATCTCTCCCTTGTTCGCTCATTATTTGTGCATTTGAAGATGGAGGCTGATCCATTTGTTTATATTATGAATGATGAACAACACCACTGCTACTGTTCACCGATTCATCTGTCCTTCCATCACCACCATCCCTCTCAATTTATGCCAGACTCCTCCACTTTTATTTTTTCCATAAATTAAATTTAAGGAAAAATAATTTTTTTCCCGAAAAAAAAAAAAAAAAAACAGAGAGAGAGAAAAGAATGCTAGATTACTTTATTCGCTTTGGAAATGAAAAGGGTAGAGTTTATTCCGACTTCGCGTTTGTACTTTAAAGAAGTTTTTACTCAAGCGAAGTACACCTCTCCCCTTATTTAATCCTAATTATAGAGCGAAGTTCATTTACTTTGCAAATTTTAAAGAATGGTAATTAATATATAACATTAAACTTGTAGGAAAACGTACAACCTTCAATTTTAATTTATTCTTTATTCAAATTAATGACCCAAATAAAGTATTATCTAAGAATTGAAAGCAAGCATGCCACTCCAACTCACCTAAACTTTATGTTAGCAGGGGGAAAAAAGCGCGGTAGACAAGAGAAGCGAGCTCAAAGGAATAATATTATAATAAGCACGGCAAGTTAAGTGTTGATGCGGTTATATGGATAAACGTAAAAAAGTTTAGAGACAAACAAAGAAGAAAGGAAAATGAGCAGATTGGGCCTTAAAAATAAAAGAAAAGGTTGTAAGAGACAAAAAAGAAGAAAAGAAAACAGATAGACTGTAATAATCACGCAAGGTCGAGGTTGCATGGGGGTTCATGTGTGTTGAGAAATATTAATTCATTCTCATGTGACAATATATCTTCAAATGTACTGCTTATTGATGACATTATTTTAAAGTTGTGTTGCATGGGATTCTTTTCTTTTCTTCAAATAGTGTATCTCAGCTCATTATTAAAATAAAGTAACATAAAACCAAACATAAATTATTGCGTTGCATAAATTAAAACCAACAACGAATCAAATGCATTGATTCTCTATACTTAATTGGAGGGGTTTTCAAACACCCTCGAGAAACAAAGCACAAATATAACACTCTACTTTTCCAAATTGAGGAAAACCATTTAAGATCAGCAAGAAAGAAACTTCCCAGTTAATTAATAATAGGGAAAACTATTTCTCCAGTCACTGGAGATAGAGTTATCTCCAGTGACCCCAAAACTACATCGTTTTGGATTAATGAAGGATTTGTTAGTAATTTTAGGTGAATTAATGAAGGGTGTTTCGATAAAATATATATGATTAAAAAATAAACACAATTACTGAAACACCCTTCATTAATCCAAAACGACGTAGTTTCGGGTCACCGGAGATAACTCTATCTCCGTTAACTCCTTTACCCTTAATAATAACATATATTTGTGTGTGTATAATCATAAATTTCCAAAATGATGCGATTGGGGAACGTGCCTAACAATGGATTTTAAAACATCCACGTAGAGTGGAAACTGGGATTTCGTAGTAGAAGGTGTAACACACGTCTTACATACCCCTTTAATTATATACACGGAAGCGTTTATAACTAATTCACTTAAGGGCTAACTCAAATACACACTTTCTTAAATTCCAATTGATTTCCAATTCAAAGAATATGTCTAGCAGAAGCAAATATCTTTCCTTTTCTTGATCTGCAATCTTCAATTGCCGGTGTCCGCCTTCTTGCCCCGAGAGCCACGTCCAATACATTTTAGAGATTCTGTTTTCTAGATTTTAGTTTCGTTTTTGTTTAAGGTTTTGACTGATTAAATGATTTCCAATGGTGATGAAACTTTCCATATTTCAAGTAGGAATTATAAGCTTCAGAATGGTATATAATATGAGGAAAATGGATTAGTACATTAAAAATTATATATGATTTTTGGAAGTTAGGTATTGAATCTTGAATGAAATCTATGACAGTGAGGGGTTTAGGCGTGGTTCTGGAATTCTGTAGTAATAATTGGTTGTTGGTAATATTTTATCTTTACAATATATTCAAAGAGCTTTGAATAGGAATTTGAACCACCCCAATTGAAATTATTTAGAATTAATTGTAATTTTTCTAAGTTGGTCAAAAAAACTGGTAAATCCTGTCTTCAGATTCAAGTAATATCTATTCTAAATATTATGGGAAGGTTTCAGCCACGAATTGGTTTCGTGATTATTTTTCCTATAAAATAGACTTGTAGAGCTTTAATTAGGAACTGGAATCACCTCAGTTGGAGTTCCTTAGATTAAATCATTTTTTTCCAAATTCCTTCAAAAGTTATACTCAGTTGTATATTATATACTATGAAGAGTCTTCTTAAGGATTTCAAGTTTGCTTACTCATTTTGAAGTACTACTACTTGATGTAATCCGAACATTAAACTTTTGTATTATTATTCAAGGTCAATGCTCCATGTAGTTTATAGGTAGAATCCATATATTTTGGAATCACATGTTTATAAGTTTAAGGCTTAAGAAATGTAAGTCCACTTATATTTTGTGCCGGTCACCCCTTCTTGTTGCGAGCTTCAATCTTTAGTTGTTTGTCACCGCCGCCTTGAGCTTTGCCTATGGCCTCACACATCTTGAGGGACCCTATTGATGCTGCACAGTGCAATGGGATATCCCCTCAGTCGTTCTCTGCTCCCAGCGCCGACCATGACTGGTTCTTCTTGATTTCATCCACTATCTCCTCCGCCCCTATCGCCTTTGTAGTTGATCAGCGCCACATGCAACAAGGTGTCGCCGGAGCTGTTGATTAGCGTATCGTGAATACCTGGGTTTTTTTCTTTTTGAACGTCGTCAAAGCTTCCTTCCAACCTCCTTGTTGGGTGGAATGGTATAAACTCAGAAGCATCATCTGAAGTTCCACGTTAACGTCCATAACAGTAGTATTCATAATATGACTATGTTGCACTAATTTGCAGTGATGCTAGAACGTAACGAATAACGTAATTAATTAATTAAGATGGTGGTACAGAGTGGTGGTCGCTTTGCTCCCAAAACAAAACTCCCTTTATATACTGCCACATTAATGTCCGCCAAACGCCGATGTGTCTGTACAGTACAGAGGAATCTCTTTTCAGTTTTCACAGTTTCAGGTGATATCCATCTTCGATCTTTTCATTATGTCATATACGTGGAGCACGTTGTTTACCACCTCAAACGGGATCCCAATGGTTTCATCTTTTTAAAAAATAAAAAAATTAATGGATATATCTCAACTATCGGTTTTTCAGAAAAGAAAAATACTTGTTATATAAAAACTATCAATTAAAAATTATTAAATTTGGACCATCCAGATTAAATCTGGAGGGTCCAAATCTGATGAGGTCTGTGAGCTTATCAATTTGCCGACCGTCCATACCAGTTCCCTTCAAATGTGGTGAGCAACCTTAGTCTAGAAACAAATCCTAAGATGTTGGAAAGCATATATAAAACAATTTCTTCCGGTATTGGGTTATAGACGTGTGATAACAACAAAATGTGAAGATAGTTGGCATGAATTTAATTAATATCAATTTGAATTAATTGATAATTGAAAGAAATAAAAGAAGAAAAATGCGACAAAAGAAAAAGGGGTGGGAATCGAAGATCATGTAGGGCTACCTGTGAATATATAGGGTTCACATTAGGTGTTTGTCCTAATGTGCTTCTTATGTACTTGTCCCTCTAATTAGAGGGACAAGCACATTTTATTTTATTTTATTATTTTATATATTTTATTTATTTAGATTAAATTGTATGTTGCTTTCTGAAACTTTTTTTCACCCAGTATCTCAAATTAATTAGTTTCGATTATAATCTTTTCTGACAAATATTTACGTATACGATATGGAAATTAATTCATTTGAGATATTAGGTGCAAAAAAGTTTGAAGAAAGCAACATATAATTTAATCAAATTGTTTGTCCCTCTAATTAGAGGGACAAGCATATAAGAAGTACATAAGGGACAAACAACGTATGTGCTTCCCATATGCATGTCATCTTACTCAAAGGCGGATCTAGAAAATAATTCAAGGGGGCACCAATGGTAGGGGGATTCGGGGTTCGGGGCACTTTTTAAGGAAAGTTTTAAATGCATTAAAAAATAAAAAAAAACATAAACAAGAATATCAAGAAATTAAAGAAATCAAGTGAATATTGATGATGTAATAAGAAAGACATTTATTTTACAAACCTGTCATTTAAAAAAGTAAGGCTAAGTACGGTTAGAAGTGCAGCTACATAAATTACAATGAAGGGTGGGTACTCAATAAGTTCAAGTACATATATTTTAATAACAAAAGTATATTACAATAAAATAATTACAATGTTATCTTTCTAGGTCTTATTTTTTAGAATTTCATCATAATTACCTTATTATCAATGTTATCAAATACATCTTTAACAAAAAAAATTTGGAAGAGACAAATTTAAGGGGCACTAAATACATCTTTAAGGGGAAAAAAAAAAAAAATAACCAAAGTGACAAATTTAAGTGCCCCCAATCTAATGGGAAGATCCGCCTATGATCTTACTGTAGTTTACTCCTTTTGTAAGAGAACAGCGCTTTTTCTTTCTAAAAAGTGAAACTGTGAGCACCAAACTCTCATACTGCTCATCTAGTTCTTGTTTTAGTCTGCCTTTGAACTTTAATTATATTGCTGCTGAAAGAATTTCTTGAATCGAACGCGTACGTGTAAAGGTCAAAAAATAAAGACTAAATCTTCCATCCGTACAAAATCATGAGTGGTGTTTCATATACATGGTGGCCTCGCCCCCCCCCCCCCCCCCCTTTTTTTTTTTAAGAAAAGGATATATGTGCAAATATATGGTTCAGACTTCAGACCAAGATTCAGAAAGAGTTGTAGATTGGCCGAGGCAAACAAAAAACAGGGTTATTATATAATAATTTGGTGTCTTATAATAAAAACTAGAGAAACTACACAACAGATAAATTAGGCGAGATAAATACCTTTCGTGTTCATGAGATCATCAGAAGAATTAAAAGCAGAAAGCATTTTGCCTCTGGCAAGTGGCTGCGGAGAGAGATATAGAATACTTCTAATTTTATATAATATAATGCATAGAATAGAGGAGAGGATGACGCAAACAAAGCAGCTTCTAATTCCTAAAGTGAACTAAATATGGGATCTTTTAATCATTGTGAATTTACTTTATTTCACATCATATTGAAAAATTCGGAAAAATTATTTTTTTATGTGTACGAAAAAGGAAAAAGATTGAAGAGAAATTGTTAAAAAAAAAAATGGTTTATCCAATAGATGAAGAGGTTGCTTGGAATCATGGGTGGAGATTATCTTTATGCAAGACAATGTCAAAACATGGGATCCTTTTCGTTCACACGCACACACACTCGAACCTTCATTTGCCACGTTCACATATATTCTATTATTGTGAGTATGTCTTTACATTTTACAGCATAGGATTCCAACTTATTTCTTTCATAAGCACAGGTATCTATAATGTCGGGTACTAAATGTAAGCATCTCACCCAACAACGAGATTCAAACCTTGGATCACCATGTTATGAGCGATTTACCCTATCCGCTAAACCCAACCCTTTTAGTTAGGATTCCAACTTTTGCTGGCATTTCCAGTGTCATTAAGGCCTTGTTTGGTAGGGAAGGGAAAAGAATATTAGTAAATTCTTCCGTTTGGTACACATTTTAGACAAATCTTCCCGAGAACCCAATTTTCGAGCCCTCCAATCTTTCCTCATACATGGGAAGATCGGATCCCATCAAAATTGGTGGGATCTCAAGTTCCCACGTCACTTTTCATATTTTTTTAGACAAATTTCCCTTTAAATTTGAACTTAGCGGGAAAGTTCGAATTTGGCAGAAAATTTTGTTACATGAGTTTGGACTTGACAAGAGCATATTTGTTTTAAATATATTTTAGCAAAAAAAAAATATATATATTTTTTTTTTATTTTGAATTAATTACTTTTGAGAGTAAAATAGACATTTCTTGATTCTTTACTAACTACTACCTCTTCATGTCCTTCCTACAAAACAACTCATCTTCCCTCATCTTTCAAAATCTTCTCTTTCCTTCCTCCAAGTTCTTTTTCCTTCTCAAATTTTTCTCATACCAAATGGGGCCTAAGTTATTCCCAAATGGTTGGAAGCTTAATTAATTGTGTGGGTCCAGATGCCTGCCGAAATTAAAAGAGAAAGGTGAAAGATTAAAGACAAAATGGAAAAAGGAATATATAGATGAAGCCGTTGCTGAGAATTCCGGGTGCAGTATATATCTTTACGCTTCTCATGCCAAAACATGCTATACTATACTTCTTGTTTACGCCTCTCACAGGCAAATTAAAGAAATAGTTAAATATCTGTATTCTTTACAAAACGATTCCAAAAAAAAAAAAAAAAATCTATTTATCAAAGGAGCGGCTTAGACATAGAAGTATTCTGATTATGAAGGTAGCCTGGAAGAGGTTATCTTCTAGAGAAGCAACTTGGGAAACAGAGGAGGATATGAAGAAGAAATATCCGAAGTTTATGGCCCAGAGCGTAGTTAGGGTAGAGTAAATTTCGAGGGTGAAATTTTATTTAACGAGGGAGAAATGTAAAATCCTAAAATTTCTATTTATCATAAGTACTATGATCTTGATAAATGATACATGATAAATAAAGGAGAATATGTTGTCTCTAAATTTTGTAGATTATTAATTAGATTTTAGACAATTTTTCCTTAGAATTAAATAAACCAAAGATTATATTTAAGACCACATTTAAGGATCATAAAATACAAAATAATTATCATATTAAACTATGGTTCTTAAATAAACAAAGGAGCATGAAAATGTTATGGAAATACTTAAACAAATTAAGGAAAATTAATAAAGATTAATGAACAATTAAGTTTTCACTAATTAAATGATTGTGTAAATCTTTGTAATTAATCAAAGGGCTAATTAAAAATTAAGCACTAATTTTCATGATTAATTAATTAATCAATAGCAAATGCAATTAAGGGATTAATTAATCCTATAAATAAGCTTAATCCTCTTGTAAATTGACTAGCCAATGAGAAATCAAAGAAATGAGCTATATCCTTGTGAAATTAAATAGACCAATGGGAAAATTAAGCCATGGATTAAGGGTGAAGATTAAATTTAAACAAACACAAAATCAAATCCAATGGTTAGGGATCAAAGTAAGAGGATAATATAAAACTTAAGATAATATTTAAAATATGATAATTACACTAGCACATGGGACAATTAATGCAAAAATGGAAGAAGGTAAGAGAGAGAGAGGGGGGACAGTTTTTAGAGAGAGAAAAAGAGAGAGAGAGAGTTTATTGTATTTAATTAATATGAGAACATGTTGAATTAAAATAAATAATAAGCTAAATCCTATGTAATTAAAACTGACCAATGAGAATCTTTTATGCATAATTTGTGCCTTCATAAAAATACAAATCAACCTAAGCCATTGATGATAGAAAATGATCCAAATGTTTGTAATCCTTGGACTTTTCCTATAAATAGAGGGCAACCCCTTTCACAATTCTTCACCTCAAATCAACCCCAACAATTTGATTTGTTTGGAATTAATAATTATTTTTCAAAGTTAGCGGAAATTCTGCCCAGAAAGGTATAATTGGTATAACAAATCCACCCGAGGAAAAAGGGGTCAGTAGTGGCTAAAGTACCTCTTAGAATATTATTTATAAAGGAATAATGTGGTTATACTATTATAAGCTATCTGAAGAAACGTACCGATAGACGAACATACTCTTAAACTATACGGACTAAGGTACGGACGCGTACTGTAACATTAACTCTGATGCTTATTGTATGCTTATATGTGATAGATGATTTCATAGGGTCATGGATAAGAGGTTTTTTTTCCCAAATTACCCCTTTTTAAATAACTAATTATCATTTTGCCACTGTTTCCAAACTATTTCCCAATATGCCCCGGTTTAGTCGACTAAAACGCGGGGCGTTGAATTTTTTGATTGGCCCCGCGATTTAGTCGACTAAGCACTGTGGCTTAGTCGACTAAATCACGATAGAGGGATTTTTTTTAAACTTTTATCACGTTAAACACCACAGATTTCCACTTTTATTCAGTCATATTAATTAAAATATTAACAATATTATAGGAGAGATTATAGGAGATTATAAATTATCAAATAAATTAGTATCTCCATTGATAAATTCCCTTTCATTCTAATTAATTAAATTAGAGTTTTCCAAATATATAACATCCTACGCTTTAGTATTGGTGGGCATTTATTAATAAATTAGTATCTTCATTGATAAATCTTCATTGTACGCATCCATAACACTTACAACCGCATTTAAGGAAAGTTCGGCTTCACGCCCGTTTGTTATTTACTCTTTCCGGGTATGCATTCAATTTAATAATAATTGGAATATTGATGGGCATTTATTAAAAATTCAATTATGCGATTATTGCTTTCAATATTGGATGTGCCAATTTCTCGGTATTGATGTGCCCATAGAAATCAATATTTTATTTAATTATTGATTACTTCCACGATCAATTTATTTTTATTGAAGTTTTGAATATCTTTAGTTAATAAATATATTAGATTTGATTGATATGGTAGTTAATAAATCTCCTAGTATATCTCCTTATTTTATTAAGGATTTGATGAATATTAAATTAATAAAGGGAAGATAATGTATATCTTATGTCCTTAAATTCATCAAGAAATTTTATTGGTTTTATTAGTAAATATCTTGAATTAAATTATTCATCATAGGGAAATTAAATTTTGATGAGATCATTATTGGCTACATGCTTGGTTTCTAGAAAGCAAATATATTTAATAATTAAATGATGAGCTTTATTTAAAAAGGATAGTATAGAGTGTTAGATATGATTAGTTTTGATGATGCCTTATATAGATGTCATTCTTAAGAGCAAAAAGGTTACATATTACATTTACATTATACTTTGATCAATTCTAATATTTAATGTAGATGCAGAGTTTAATAATGGAGTTTGATCAAGAAATGAGACTAAAGAAAGAAGAACGTGTACTATATGTGATGCTAGAAGTCTCTATGATCAAACAGAAATTGGAATGAAGCTTCATCCTATTTGAGCTACAATGAAGCTTTCGGATGTTGAAGAAGGTAGAAGTCAAAGAATGATAAGCCCAAGTTAAATGATGAAGAATGATCAAGTTGGGAGATGAAAGAAGGAAGAACTTGCTGAATGGAATGAAGATATCATTATTCAAGTTCTTATATTGATGCTAGAAAGCTCCAAGATCATATGGAAGTTGGAATGAGTTAATTCAGAGTTAAATCAAGCAAATATGAGGTTTAGGATGAGAAAACTCGAGGTTTGAGTACAAACCTCGAGGTTTGAGTGTCTTCAGCGTCTCTGGTGTCTCGACTAGCAAACCTCGAGGTTTCGCCAAAACCTCGAGGTTTCAGCCAAAACCTCGAGGTTTCGCTAACATCAGCTTTTCAGCTTCACATTGTTTCACGTTCAGCACGGGCGACGTCTGGTAATTCGATGATATCTCCCAAACCAGAAATTGGATTGAGGTGAAACCAGTGGCATATGAAACTAGACTCCCAATACGTCATTTTGATATAAAATTAAAGCTCAAAAGAGTTCAGATCAAGGAGCTATGATTTTTACAAGTTTCCACAAGAATCAACGTCATAGTCCAGACCCACCCTCGGTATTTTGAGTGTAACTCACAAACTAAAAATCAAATTGAGCTAAAATAGGTGGAATATGAAAGTAGACTCACATATCTTTCCATCAAGACTTGAATGGACCAAAACGGAGTTCATACCAAGGAGATATGTCCCTCGAAAGTTGACAGTCAGCTCGGACATTGCAAAAACGCTGATCAAGAATGACTTCATTCATCGATCATAACGGACATAATGCAATGAGTTTGGAGCTGATTCTTCTTGCAGTGGATTCTTACCTCGAGCTTGGACATGTAAACTTGAGTTTGAAATTGGCCAAGAATTTTTCAAGTTTTCTGAACAAAGCAAAACCTCCAGGTTTATGGGAAACCTCCAGGTTTTAGCTCAAATGGTGCTTTCTCAGAATTTTCAGATTTAAGTGAAAACCTCCAGGTTTTGGAGAAACCTCCAGGTTTCTGGCATCCAGAGAGCAAATGCTTTTCACTGATTTTCAAAACCTCCGGTTTGTGAAAAAACCTCCGTGTTTCGTTTGGCGCAAAAACTCGAATTTCCACATTTAAGTGAAACCTCTAGGTTTTGGTGAAAACCTCCGGTTTCTGGATCCAGAGAGCAAACCCCTTTTCACTGACTTCAAAAACCTCCAGGTTTCTAGAAAAACCTCCAGGTTTGCTCTTGGCACAAAATTGAGAATTTTTGAAATTCAAGAGAAACCTCGAGTATTGAAGAAAACCTCCAGGGTTTCTTGATCCGTAGAGCAAACGCCATTTTGCAATATTTCACTTTCAAAGTGAAACCTCGAGATTTCGAGAAAACCTCGAGGTTTTGGCACTCGAGAGACAAAACGCTCTTCTGCAACCTTAAAAACCTCCAGGTTTGAGAGCAAACCTCATGGTTTCTTCGCGACTTCAGAATTTCAAATCTGACGAATTTGCAATACCTTCTTGTTTGATCTTAATACTTCCTATGATTAATCTCTAATGTTCCTAGACATGTTTAACCACTTTTTTAGTGAGTTTCGGATGATTAAAATGAAGGATTAGAAGCAAACCTTCAAAATATCGATTTGGTTCGGAACATCAAAAGTCAGGCAAAAGTTCTAACGGCTAGTTTCTAACGGCTATATTTCTTTATCCAACAAATGAGAATCTTCTCAATGGTCATATATTGATCTCTACCCATAAAAGAAGACAGATTCAAGCGTAAAAACGCAGACACAAGCTTACATCTTCAATATGCCGATACTCGATTTTCACATCATTTACACTCGTTTTTCAGTCTAGACAACTTAGAGAGGGAGATGATTTGTATTATTCTTCGATTGCTCATTTATTCACTCCTGAGAGAGAAGATTTATTGTAATCATTCTATCTATTCGAAAGTTACTCAAGATTGGGTGATCTTGAGTGGGAAACACATTGTGTTGATTACAACTTGTAAAGGGAGTGAATCCTAGTGAGAGGATTACTTGAGTACGAGTGTGTAATCAAGCGGTGTATTGATTACGTTTGTAAGGGGGAGTGAATCCTAGTGAGAGGATTACCTCTTGTACGAACGTGTAATCAAGTTGAAAGAAGATAGTGGATTGAAAATCCCAAGTGAGGCTTAGGGACTGGACGTAGTTCAAGGATTGGACCGAACTAGTATAAATCGGTCACACATTCTCTTCCCTTATCTCTTACATTTCCAAAGATCTATGTTTGAATAACTCTCAATTGATTTATAGCTCATTTCTGTCATACAAACTGAATTTACTGATTTACGAAAAAAATTTCAAAGTTCCTAAATTTTTATACTTCACCCAATTCACCCCCCTCTTGCGTTCAGCCAGTACTTACATAGAGTCCTAAATTGTAGGATGTTATATATTTGAAAAACTCTAATTTAATTAATTAGAATGAAAGGGGAATTTATCAATGGAGATACTAATTTATTTGATAATTTATAATCTCTCCTATAATATTGTTAATATTTTAATTAATATGGTCAATAAAAGTGGAAATCATTGTGTTTAACATTATAAGAGTTAAAAAAAAATACCCTCTGTCGCGATTTAGTCGACTAAGCCACGGTGCTTAGTCGACTAAATCGTGGGGCAAGTCAAAAAAATTCAATGCCCCACATTTTAGTCGACTAAAACTGGGTTTAGTCGACTAAACAAACAAAAGTACATTGAGAAATAGTTTGAAAACAAAGGCAAAATGGTAATTAGTTATTTAAAAAGGGGCAATTTGGGAAAAAAAGCCTGGATAAGACCTGGTCATGGACATGCACCGTGACTAAGACTCGGTCTTAGATCACTGCTTATACATTCATCTTTATATGGGTTATAATCTTGATAATGCCATTGAGTTTTCCCAACGCTGAGGACACGATCGAGGAGCTGTAGTGGCATTGGTTAGTGCAGACGTGGATGACTTTACATTTGATGTGTGCTATGTATTGTTGTTATGTTAACCTTACATCTGCTGTGTGCTTATGTATTGGTTACTGCTGTAATGTCTTGAATATCCGTCATACATATACCGTTTTACTTAAGCATGAGGTTAACCGCTACCTAAGGTCCAATGGGTATTGGACCTCGCTCTTACCATAGCTTCGTGGTCTCGGAGGACGGGCGACGACAAGGGTAAGCAAGACGTATGAAGATCCGACCGGAGATTTTTATTTTGGGGTGTATATATTATTTTGAATTATGGGACAAATGTACCATTATTATAACCAACCAGATACACCATGGTTAACGTTTCTAATACTTATCAGTTACTCACTTATTTGCTCCGATGCTCTATTCTGATAAACATATATTATTTCCGCTTTCTAAAAATGGGGTGTTATACGGTCGAAATTCATCACAAGGGTGGCGTTGATAACAACCAATAAAATTAGCATTGCAATAATTGCAGTCTTATGCCCCTGTTCTATTACTACCAAAAGCACCCAGCAATTTACATGCTTCTTGGATTTTTCACCATTTCTTTGGCTTTTGCTGTTGGATTAACACGCACCTTCACCAGTGGTAAGACTGGGCAATCTCTTTCTTTCTCTCTCGTTTTTATACTCGGCGATTTGAAGGCCGAAGAGATTTCTAGGACTGTTAATTTGTTAATAATCTAGTATTCATTCGTACACAATAAAAAGATTGTGTTTCAATCATAAAACCGCAATATAACGGTTTGATGTTAAAAATATACAATTTAAAATTTAATTAAAATTAGTTAAAGACAATAAATATGTAAAACAATATAACATTTTTTAATATTGTCATCTCGGTATTATGCGTATTATTCGGTTTGATATTATGAGTATGACAAGCACTATGATGGTTGTAAAACAGTATACTTTACTTTCCCAAACATACATATTTACGGGGATGGTGAGTGGGAGAGAGAATGAAAGACTAAGTTTTTTGGGAGAATCACTGTAGAGGCCCATTTAACCACAATTAGCCCAATAAGGGCCCCAAGAATCTGATTTTCCCAGAACAGGCCCTAGGGCCCTTTTTGACATGTGAATGTTAAATGAAAAGACAAGAAAACCCCTAACTAAAGCTGAAAAAGGAAGGGGGTTCTGATTTCAAAACTCTCTCTCTCTCTCTCTCTCTCTCTCTCTCTCTCTCTCTCTCTCTCTCTCTCTCTCTCTCTCTCTCGTTTTGATTAAATCATGTTGCTACTTAGTGTTTGTTTCTTTCTCGTTTGGATCTCTCCACTAGATCGCTTCGGTTGTTTGGCGTTTTTTATCGAGTTTGATGAATCTGTCAATTCTGTATTCTTTGTCGATCTGCTCTTGCCGAAGGAGGAAGATTCCAATCTGTAAGTTTTTCTAATTTTGGGTTTTTGTTTTTGCTCAATCTGTGTGTTGCAAACGAAGGAAGGTCGTCCTTGCTTCTTCTGGTTCGATCTCGTGAGATGACGCCTCGAAAGGGAGGTAGCTTAAAGAGAGAATTTGCAACAAAGATAAACCATATTTACAAATGCATAAAGCAACATTTACAACAAACTTTAAAAATTTGGATTTTCGTTAAAACTCAAGTCCTAAGCTTACGAGGGCATTTACAACAGAAAAAGCCACATTTACAAGATAAAAAACCACATTTACAACAAACTTTAAAAACCTGGATTTTTCGCTCAAACTCAAGTCCTAAGCTTAAAGAGGGAATTTGCAAAGAAAAAGCCACATTTACAACAGAAAAAGCATCATTTACAACAAACTTTAAAAATTTAGATTTTCGTTCAAACTCAAGTCCTAAGCTTACAGAGGGCATTTATAACAGAAAAAGTCACATTTACAAGATAAAAAGCCACATTTACAACAAACTTTAAAAATTTGGATTTTCGTTCAAACTCAAGTCCTAAGCTTACAGAGGGCATTTACAATAGAAAAAGCCACATTTACAAGATAAAAAGCCACATTTACAACAAACTTTAAAAACCTGGATTTTTCGCTCAAACTTAAGTCCTAAGCTTAAAGAGGGAATTTGCAACAAAGAAAAGCCACATTTACAACAAAAAAGCAACATTTACAACAAACTTTAAAAATTTGGATTTTCGTTCAAACTCAAGTCCTAAGCCTACAGAGGGCATTTACAATAGAAAAAGCCACATTTACATGGTAAAAAGCCACATTTACAACAAACATTAAAAACCTAGATTTTCACTCAAACTCAAGTCCTAAGCTTAAAGAGAGAATTTGCAACAAAGAAAAGCCATATTTATAACGAGACAAAGTAACATTTACAACAAACTTTAAAAATTTGGATTTTCGTTCAAACTCAAGTCATAAGTTTACTGAGAGGGCATTTACAACAAAAGCCACATTTACAACATCAAAGTTCGAACGGGTAAGTTAAGTTCGAACGGGTAAGTTAAGTTCGAACGGGTAAGTTATAATACCTAACGTTTGTACAGGTTGTTTTCCTTTTTTGGGGTTTTTGAAATTTTATTTGGTATTTATGCGTCATTCTCCCTAAAAAATATTCAAAGACACAAGCTGTACCCAACGTTTACAGTTTACCTGTTCGAACTTAACTTACCCGTTCGAACTTTGATGTTGTAAATGTGGCTTTTGTCATTGCAAATTCCCTCTTTAAGCTTAGGACTTGAGTTTGAGCGAAAATCCAGGTTTTTAAAGTTTGTTGTAAATATGGCTTTTTATCTTGTAAATGTGGTTTTTTCTATTGTAAATGCCCTCTGTAAGCTTAGGACTTGAATTTGAACGAAAATCCAAATTTTTAAAGTTTGTTGTAAATGTTGCTTTGTCTGTTGTAAATATGGTTTTTGCTATTGTAAATGCCCTCTTTAAATGTTTGCTGTTGTAAATATGTTCTTCCCCGAAGTAATCCATCTTTAATTATGATCTGCAACATAAAGTGAGTATTAACAACTTTAACAAATCACATTAACAACTCTAACAAATCCACATTTACAACAATATCATTTCACCGTTTTCACATTCACCATTCCCCCTAACAAACGCATCCTCCATCTATTTCCATGCCCCAAAACAGAGCAACCTACAACGTTTTAACATTCAGCTCGTATTAACAATTATATCGATCATATTAACAACTATATCGGTCATATTTACAACTATATCGCTATCTTTACAACTATCCCATTTCAAATGCGTTTTCAACCAAGTGTAGCTTCATCCCATGCACCTATTCCCACTTAAAAACACATCTTTCTCTCGTTTTCATGCCAAAAACAGAGCAACATTTTTTTCCACTCAACCCAAAAATGATTAAAGACCAACTAGAATGGTGATCATGATATCTTGAGCAAAATCTTAGTATTTCTTACCTTTTTCTTATCTCGATTATAACATAAATTTGGCCAAGGTCCAACCTTTCACCACCCAACCTTCAACTCGAAAAAAGGTTCAAAGAACAAAGCAAATTCATGGGTAGATGAGTTCAGCCTATAACGAAGTGGATGATTAGTAATATAGATGTTCTCTCCCTCACTGAGTTGAGCAAAATATAGGTTCAAAAAAACCCAGCTATTCTCTCCCTCACGTTTGCCTTGTACGATGGTTTCTTCTCTTTCTCGTGTGGGCGCCAAAATGAATAATGCGTCTGCTCACTTTTTATTTCCGACTTGTTCCTTTTTTCTTTTTAAATCAGGGGTGTTTTTTGGTCTTTTCTTTTATTCATTCAATCCCAATCAGGGCCCTAGGGCCTGTTCTGGGAAAATCAAATTCTTGGGGCCCTTATTGGGCTAATTGTGGTTAAATGGGCCTCTACAAAGTGATTCTCCCATTTTTTTTTGGGGGGGAATGACAGAGGCTAAAATTAATTAAAGGTAAAACTAAAAAAAAATAATAATAAAAAAAACAATTAAATGATGAGACAGAAATAAAGTGTACCTTATATAAAAAGGGATTAAGGAGTAATTTAGCCAACAAACTATTATTTTAGGAGTGTCAATCACAAATAACTTTTAAGTGGACCAAAAACACCAAAAAACTTTTAAAAATGTGCGAAATAAGACAAAAATAGAGTAAAACTTTTTTCTCTATTTTTGTGCTTGAGCTCCTGGAGTAAAAGTTTTTTGTGCTAACTACACATTTTTATAAAAGAAATTTTGTATTTTCAATCCAATTAAAAGTTATTTGTATTGGGCTCCTAAGATAATGGTTTATGCCAAATTGCTCTATAGCCCTATTAAAAAACCACGCTGCTCATAAGTTTGGGTCATATAGGGGGCGTATTTCTTTTCCTCATCTCTATGTCTTCTTCTTACTTCTCTTATTTTTAATCCTTATCATTAGAGGTTGGTATAAGATCAGCAACCATCGGTGTCTACTCCACTACTCAATACCTAAATTGAGTGAAAACCCACGAGTTTCAAATGACGTTTGATAATCTCATTTGTAAGGCATCAGAGCAGACGGTTTTGCTCCAGAAACTCCCACAATCCCTGCAGATCCTCGTCCAATTCCTCCCCGAACATGATCACCGATCAACGATGGTTGCAACAGTTCCAACTTCCACCTTCACAATTTGATGTGCAGGCGATTGTTTATAATTTTATTCGAGCTGCACAGCCAGTTGGAGATTCTTGACTTAATTGAAGATTTTTTTGCATCAACATTTATTTCAAGACTTTTTTTTTTTTTTTTTTATTACCTGGGATTTATTTCAAGAATGAGTGATGTAATAATAATAAAATGTTGAGCAGAGTCAAATGCCGTCAGTGATAGACAGAGAAAGGTAGTTGGTTGTTGGGGATGTAAAGCTGAAACAACAAAGCCGAAAGCTTATACGTAAGACACAATGAGATGAGATGAGATCTGCGAGCAAAGACTATTTTTTAATGTAATAAAAAAAAAAAAAAAAACATGTATGTTATACGTTAAATTAAATACTCCCTCCGATCCTAATTATAAACACTTTACCAAAATTTTGAGAGATTAAGAAGAGAAGTTAAATTAGTTAATTATAATTATTATGCAAAAATACCCTGATTTGGTGGATTTTGACTTCGTCCGCCCACTGGCACGCTGTGAACAACCAGGAACTCTCTCCTCTCCTAATAAATAATTACTGCATAAAAATCAAGTTACATCATCATCATCATCATCATCATCATCATCATCATCATCGCTGCTGCTGCTGCGTTATTTATCACTATTCATTATTATAATTTCAGTTCAAATTAAATACGAGGAATCATTTTTATGTACCTGATACCTATTTATATGGAATTTTTAAAATGTGCGCAGTTTTTTATACGTGATCTAACATTGAAAATATATTGTTTTGACTACTTGTTTCAAAGTACTTGTAAAAACATACAAGTTTAATAATTATTTTCATTTTATATTTTTTTCAACTGAAATATATTCATACTATAAATTAAAAATTAAAACATCACTAAATTAAGACCATCCAGTGAGGGACAACGAACAGTTCGGAATTCACTTGCCAAAGTTATATTGGACTAGAGATATTTGAATTTATTGAAATTATAATTATTGTCCAAAAATACCCTTGTTTGTAACCCTAATTATTATTATCTTTAATTATTATTGAGAAAATATTAAAAAGGGTATTTTAGGAAGAAATTGACAAAAGTTAAAACTTGCTCCTATAATTAGGACCAAGATTAACTCTAAAATGTGTTCATATAATTAGGACCGGATGGAGTATTATACAATAAATTTTCTACTTTGGTACATTTTCATATATTATTGCATATTGGTCATTTGAATACTTGGATCAATTTTCATATTTTATAAATAAAAACCAATAATGATTCAATGTTGGATAGTAAAAAAATTTGTATACATTGACACACACATATATATTATCAATAAAAGATTAATATTAATTAATAATCTAAAAAATTTCATTAATTTCGTCAACGTTCCTTTCTAGGCATTGAGCACAGTGCATGTCTGCATGCACGTATCAATGATAGTAATGCTACTGTTTGTTTCTTCGCCAAGTTACAAATTAATTAGACTTTATTTAAATTCTAATTAATCAAACACCCTCAGTTATTCTTCACTTGGTCCATTCTACTTTCGTAGGTCAGAAGAGAAGTTTGCATTTCAATCCAGCTAAGATCTTCAACTTGAGCTTGCAGTTGAACTAAAATATGGTTGTAATCGGCATCCAACTTGGCCAATACTTGAATAATGAGATCTGGAAGAGGAAGAGAACTACCAGCAAAGGTTAATTGTTTAGAAAGGGTCTTGATATTAGAGAGATACTCTGTCATGCGTGTCACACCTCGAAAATTAAGAAGTGACCGGCCCGGAATATGCATTCCTTAAGCCTTAAAACATATAGAATTTCCAATACTTATATATATACATATTCTCAATATATGTAAAATAAATACCCTAAATATAGTTCATATAACAAAAACTTATTAACTTTTGTAGAAATTTCGATAGAGCCACCCCTGAAAGCAGGACCTCCTGAAAATTCTACAATAGCCTAATATTGTCAAGAGAAGCTTTGCTCCTTGTCATCAAATATAAAACACGCAAATCATGTGAGGACCCTATCTATAGCGTACATCGAGCACCTAAATTACAACAATAAATACATAGGTGTAAATGTTACATTAACTGGAAATTTTCAACATGACGCTTCAACTTCAAACAACAATATGGACCTTCAATGATAAGCAAGAGGATCCAAGTCAGCTGCACTATCTGAGACCAAAAATAATTTTCCGGTGAATAACGTCCCATTAAAATAAGTAAATAAAATACTAAAGGAATAAATTAAGCAAGTAAAATTTTATGAGCATGAAATGATAATTAATTCCATTTCCAAGTACAAAAGCAATAACGTAGATGTCATCATATAAAAGGTGATTAATAAGAAAATACTAGGTAGACAAATAACTCATCGATGAAATTAAGTACCAACTGGTGTGAAAAACTCATTTTGAGTGAGGACTTAAACAGAACGAGAAATAAGCGTGGACACACAGTCCACGAGGGTAACTAACCAAGCGCAGTTCGAAGCCACGAAACAAGCATGGACACACAGTCCACGAGGGTAAATAACAAATCCAGTGCAGCACGAGGCTACGAAACAAGTGTAGGTATAAGACCTACGAATAACAAGCGTGGGAACGAATCCCACGAATCTCAAGTGAGCTCGAGGTTAACCATGGTGCACCAAGGACTAACAATACTGTTGTTAGTAACCAGTGTTCTGTATTCCGTCCTCTTAAAACATTTCAAGCATGCATGGGATCGATTTACAATTTATAAACGAAAAGGATCTGATCTAGAAAACTCGTAAGGGATATTTCATATAAGTGATACCAGCATGAAGGTTTGCACATAACAACTCAAAACTACTTTCAAGCATGCATGGAGTCTACATCTTCCAAATTATTTCTTTTCAATACAATTCAGCATATTTTCCTTTTAGAAACAATCCTTTTACTATCTCCATGCATGAATCACAATTATCAAATACTTCACATATTAAATAAATTCAAAGTGCAAGAAAAACTTATAGAGAAAACTCTAGAAGAGTAAACAATATTAAGTAATACTCTTGTTCTTTAGTTATTTCAATATCAATGTGAAAGTGAGATAATTCAAATAAAAGTTATAACGGGACGCTACTAACTCACCTGCAATGTTCCCAATCTTATATAACTCACTGCAATATATCAGCTCTGGAACTATATTTATTCGTTGATTCCCTAATATTCATAACAAAATCATTGTTATTTCACTTCATAGACTAAATAAATTTAAATTATCATTTCCTAAAATTCCTATTTTCAATAGTAACTACCAATTCATAAAGCACTGGAACTTCATCCTAACCTCCTCAATTTACTCAAGATATAATTCAAGGACTCAACGAACTCAATCTCCATTTTTAACATTACAATCAAGAAAACAAATTATGATTCAACATTCTATGCATAGGAGACAAAAAAGGCCAATCAATGCATCATTATAATATAAACGCAAATATACATGGAATATTCACACCTTCTGAGTCTTATTATTAAGAATAAATATCTGATCAATAAGAATAAATAACTCATGCACTATAATTGATTTGACGTTACCATTTGACCCAAAAAAAAGAAAAAAACATTTGACTCCCTTCTCAAACATTACATTAATTACTTAGATGCACTACAAATTCTAGCACAAGAACATTCAAATTAATATTTGTGTTATTAACAAATACGTTTTTAGCTCCTTCACTACCTTACTTGAATACCTCCTTATATAGAGAATTCATACAGTTAAACCCATCTTCACAGCTCCCTTTCCAACGTATACAATTTAAACTCGATTTTGTTTTATTCTTAACCCATAATTTCCTTAACTTATAAAGAAACAACTTCTCTTCTTGTGGTAAATCAAATAAATGTATGCACTATGTTACTTTACCCACCGTTAACTACTCATTTGAGTTATAATTTCCTCTCAAACATTTCAACAAACACCTTATGTGCATTAAGGTTTGACCAAGTTCACCAAACTTCTTAATTTCCAAATCCCTAACCCATTATTGAACAAACATCAAACTTACACAGCTACCCAAACTCAATTATTTACCTATAAAAAAATTTAAACTCAAGGAAAATCAGAACCTCTTAATCAATCTTCTTCTAATTACAGCAACCAAAACAATTGTAAGTGGGATTATCTACCCGAACTCAACTCTTGACTGCACTTCCAATATGCTTAATATTCCATCCTCTCTCTTGTACTCACACAAAGCAGATGGCGACCCAAAATGTCAATGAACGAAGGATCATCCACGTACACATACCAACAGCGAGAAGAAAGAACAGAAGGAAAAAGACAAGCCGAAACTTTGCACTCCCATGTTCATCGCCGGCCAAGAATGGAAAAAGAAAAAGGAGGGATATCGGAAAGGAGGGAGGGCGATGGGGATCTCAGAATTTCAGAATCGCGAAGCTTCCTCTGGTCTTATGGAAAGTCGGGGAAGAGGGGAAAAACTGTTGGTTTTTTTTTCCCTTTCTTCTTCTAAAAATTCCATTTAAATACCAAATGAATTTGTGAAACCCCCGTGTCCGTCGAATTTGTAAAAAGACTTAGAGGTGACAAGGACTTTTAAGGGTTTTGCAAATTCGCGCTAAACGACCATTTTGCCCTTAATTCTAAATAATTAAAAATAAAAAAGAAAATACCCGGTGGGCCCCACCGCGTGTGACCGCCACCACCACCGGCGGCCACGGTAGGAGGGTTTTTTTTTTTGCGGGTGGGGTGTTTTGTCAAAAATCAAAACAGTTTTTTACAAATGTGGGGGGTAGGGTTCGAACCCCCACCCCCACTCAAAACCAAGTATCCCAACCAGGTTAGAGCTACTTGGTTCTCTTATTATATATATACACTAATAAATATATATATATTCTTCTTAACATTTTTTCAATAATATTTACAAGTCCAAAAGTGCGATTTGTAAGTCCAAAAGCGTAAATTACCGTGTTTTCTTCGTGGTTTCTTTGATGCATGTTTTGAAAAAAAAAAAAATAATGCATTATTACAAGTCCAAAAGCACGATTTACAAGTCCAAAAGCGCAAATTACCAGTCTTTTTCTTCGGGGTTCCTTTGATGCATGTTTTGTAAAACAAAAAAAAAAAAAAAACATTATTACAAGTCCAAAAGCGCGATTTATAAGTCCAAAATTGTAAATTACAAGCCCAAAAGCCCAAATTACCGTCTTTCTTCGGGGTTCCTTTGATGCATGTTTTGAAAAAAAAATAATGCATTATTACAAGTCCAAAAGCGCGATTTACAAGTCCAAAATTGCAAATTACAAGTCCAAAAGCCCAAATTACCGATTAGCTTTCTTCAAAGGTTCCTTTGATGCATGTTTTGAAAAAAAAAATGCATTATTACAAGTCCAAAAGCGCGATTTACAAGTCCAAAAGCGCAAATTACAAGTCTAAAAGTGCAAATTACTTTTTTCTTCAGTGGTTCCTTTGATGCATGTTTTGAAAAAAAAAATAATGCATTATTACAAGTCCAAAATCGCGATTTACAAGTCCAAAAGCGCAAATTACAAATCCAAAAACGTAAATTACCGTGTTTTCTTCAAGGTTCCTTTGATGCATGTTTTGTAAAACAAAAAAAATGCATTATTACAAGTCCAAAAGCGCGATTTACTGAGTCCAAAGTTGCAAATTACAAGTCCAAAAGCCCAAATTACCAAATAAGCTTTCTTCAGGTTCCTTTGATGCATGTTTTGAAAAAAAAAAATGCATTATTAAAAGTCCAAAAGCGCGATTTACAAGTCCAAAAGCGCAAATTACAAGTCCAAAAGCGTAAATTACCGTCTTTCTTCGATTCCTTTGATGCATGTTTTGAAAAACAAAAACAAAAATAATGCATTATTACAAGTCCAAAAGCTTGATTTACAAGTCCAAAAGCGCAAATTACAAGTGCAAATTACCAGTGCTTTCTTCGGGGTTCCTTTGATGCATGTTTTGAAAAAATAATAATAATAATGCATTATTACAAGTCCAAAATCACGATTTACAAGTCCAAAAGCGCAAATTACAAGTCCAAAAACGCAAATTACCGTGTTTTCTTCAAGGTTCCTTTGATGCATGTTTTGTAAAACAAAAAAATGCATTATTACAAGTCCAAAAAGCGCGATTTACGAGTCCAAAAGCGCGATTTACGAGTCCAAAAGCACGAATTACAAAACATGCATCAAAGAGTAAAAAAGAAACCCCGAAGAAAGCACCGGTAATTTGCGCTTTTGGACTTGTAAATCGAGCTTTGGACTTGTAATAATGCATTTTTTATTTTTACAAAACATGCATCAAAGAGTAAAAAAGGAACCCTGAAGAAAGCACTGGTAATTTGCGCTTTTGGACTTGTAAATCGAGCTTTTGGACTTGTAATAATGCATTTTTTTTTTTTTTTTTTTTTTTTAAAACATGCATCAAAGGAACCCCGAAGAAAGCACTGTAATTTGCGCTTTTGGACTTGTAATTTGCGCTTTTAAACTTGTAAATCGCGCTTTCGGACTTGTAATAATGCATTTTTTTTTTTTTTTTTTGCTTTTCAAAACATGCATCAAAGGAACCCTGAAGAAAGCACTGGTAATTTGCGCTTTTGGACTTGTAAATCGCGCTTTTGGACTTGTAAATACCATTGAAAAAATGTTAAGAAGAATATATATATTTATTAGTGTATATATATAATAAGAGAACTAAGTAGCCCAACCGGGTTGGGCTACTTGGTTTTGAGTGGGGGTGGGGGGTTCGAACCCTACCCCCCACATTTGCAAAAAGCTGTTTTGATTTTTGACAATACACCCCACTCCGCCCAAAAAAAAAAAAAAAAAAAAAAAAAAAAAAAAACCCTCCTACGGTGGCCGCCGGTGGTGGTGGCCCTGGCCGCCGGCGGTCGGGCCGGGCGGTGGTGGGCGCGGGTGGGGCCCAAGGGGGTATTTTCTTTTTCTCTTTAATTATTTAGAACTAAGGGCAAAATGGTCATTTGGCTCGAATTTGCAAAACCCTTAAAAGTCCTTGTCACTTCTAAGTCTTTTTGCAAATTCGATAGACTTTCTGGGGTTTCACAAATTCATTTAGTATTTAAATGGAATTTTCCCTTCTTCTTCTTTTTTTTTTTTAAGTACAAAAGGACATTTTAGTAATCTCATGGTATTAAAACAGAAAAAGAAAAGTCGAATATGTCATGGTTTGGATTCAGCCTCTTTTGCCACTAATTAAAGGCTTAACTTGTTTTAAAAAAATGCAATTACTAATTGAAATATATTTTATTTAATTAATTAATTTATATTTTGTTATTTATTATTATTATTTTTAATTTTCAAATATCTTGGTTATTACAATGCGCAAGATTCCCTTTCTGGTGGTGTGTGTCAACTTTGATCGAAGCATGTAGAGCCTGGATTTGGAGACAGATCCAGGTATATCTTTTGCTACAAGCCACAAACCAAGAGAGGTAGAGACATTAGTCATCTCTGAAGAAAAATCAAGAGTCATCATATTTAAAAGCCACCCAAAGAGGACCTGCTCTGCAACCACCCAATCTTTAAATCCGGGGTCAGCTTTGCAACATTGTCTTTTGTAATAAACTGAGATGGGCAGCATTTGGAGCCAATAATAAAGCCCTCGGGCTTGTAACCCTCGATAATCAGCATAACATGTAGAGCTTATACTGAGTAATTGCTACTGTCCAACTTGATAGGGTGAAAGTCCTAATTTACAGCAATGAATGACATTTGTTTGTACAATGAATATACTGGACAAATATCTACTGAGCTATATATGGAGTATCTATAGAGTTGTGGTTCTGAAATTATTGGGCTTGGGTTAGACTTATAGGAGCCCATTACTTCCTTAACACTGCATATCTTGGAAGCGCCGCGCATTGGAGTTGATGATCTCTGACCACAAAGAAATGGCTTGCACAGAACAACACCAACATAGAAGCAATCGACATGAACAATGACGTACGCCAAACCCCTGGGGCGTTGAATCCTCTGGACAATTAGATGCAAATTTCTGTTTCAAAGAGATAATATTGACACTAGGGAGATGCTGCACCTATGTAATTATCTTCTTATGGAGAACAGTGCCAATCACAAGCTTCATCATCAGATTTTCCAACTTCACAGGATAGAGGAGACATCTTGGACACCCCATTCTGCAAATGCAGTCCGCATCGATGTGGATGGTTGATGGTTCAATTCGTCAACAACACCAAGCGGCTTGCGGGGGAGAGATAAGAAATGTCACTTGTATAGTAAGTATCTTTTCTGAGTTTCTAGAGGATTGCATGGGGCTTTCATGGATGATTTCACTGTGTATGGGTTTGATTTTGATGCATGTCTAGCTAACTTGTCTAGAGTGTTGAATAAATGCATAGAATCTAACCTTGTGTTGAATTTTGAAGTGTCATTTTATGGTTGAGTCAGGCATCGTTTTGGGACATGTAGTGTCTAGTAAGGGCATTGAGGTAGATCCTACTAAGATTTATGTTATTACTGCTTTACCTTACCCCACATCTGTGCGGATAGTTCATTCTTTTCTTAGTCATGCAGGTTTCTACTGGCGCTTCATCCAAAATTTCAGCCAGATTGTCCTACCTTTGTCCAACCTTCTACATAAGGACACGAGTTCGTGTTTGATGATAATTGCAAGTCCGCCTTTGATCTTTTGAAGCGGTGCCTGACCATAACCCTAGTGATCCAACCACTATGCGTGATGCCTCTAACTATGTTGTTGGCGCCATCTTAAGCTCAGCGGGTTGACTGAGCCTCTCATGTCATTACCTATGCGTCCAAGACTTTGGATTCTGCCCAATCTAATTACACCACCGCTGAAAAAAAAACGGTTGGCTATAGTGTTTGCCTTTGATAAGTTTAGGTCATATCTGTTAGCTAGTATAGTAATTGTTTTCTTTGACCACGCTGCCTAGACTCATTCGGTTGATGTTATTGCTCCAAGAATTTGATGTTAAGATTCAAGATAGAAGTGGAGCACAAAACTTGGTAGCTGATCACTTGAATTGCATCACCATTCTCCTTCCGATCTCTCCTCCCTGGGATGATTTTCCTGAGGAGCAACTTCTACAGCTGCAAGGTAAGATTCCATGGTATGCAGATTTAGTTAATTACTTAATTGCTGGTGCTTTACCTACTGATTCCACTACGGCCCAAACTCTGAAATTGAAAAGTAAATATAAATATTATGTTTGGGATAACCCTTATTTGTGGAGATTTTGTAGTGATCAAGTAATTAGGAGATATGTGCCTGATCATCAGTTTGATTTCATATTGCACTTCTGTCATGCTTCTGCCTGTGGTGGTCACTTTGGACCCCAAAGAACTGCTAGAAAAGTGTTAGACTATGGATTGTTTTGGCCTTCCCTATTTTATAATTGTCATTTGTTTTGTAAGTCATGTAATAACTATCAGAGAGTAGGGGGTATTTCCCATAGAATATTCTAGTGCCGTGGGGGAGGAAAGACTAATATAGTGAGAGGGAGATTGAGGGTACATAAATTTTAGATTTAATACCATTATTTATTTTTATTTAAAAAAAAAAAAAAAAAACAAAAACCTGTACCGTAATCAATTACGTATTTATTAACTATATGAAACTTGTCCAAGGTTCTTACAAGCACTTTCATACAAAATTATTAAAATATTATCTGGATTATATTTGAAAGTATCAGCATTAATGATGGATTGTTTTTAAAAGATTTTGAAGAATGAAATCCTTCCTGTCAGCCCCGGAAATTCTCAAATTTCAGGCAACTTCGAATTGGATCTAAGCATAATTAGCAAAGAAAGCAAAGACATGTAGCATGTGCTATGATTTTCAATTGAAGCTCCAATCACAATCTAACTTGTAAATATATAAAAGATGGAAAGGTAAAGAAATCAACCATGAAATAATGAAGACGATCAGATTTTAGAAAGAAAAACAAAAATATAGGTCACAATTGGCGAACTAACACATCTCACTCACCTCTGGAAGATACAGCTTTAACTCCCAGAGTGAATCAGATTTTATCACGATATTTCAATGGCGACATCAAGTTCGGCGAGAAGATGTAGAGCTGCTCCAACCAGAACCCCCTCTCAAGTAATCTGAAGCTAACATGGAATTTTTTTCGAAATCTGACAAACGGAGAATAGAATCGGATTTTAGAAAGAAAAGAATAGGATCACGATTCATGAACTGATAAGACTCACTCACCTCTGGAAGATATAGCAAATTTTTTTCAGAATGTGAAACACAGGAACAACCAAATTTTATTTATAGGGTTCCTATTGTGCCGTTGAGAGCGTCTTTCACCGCTAATTTAAATGGGCTTCGGACGAATACTTATATCTTTGAGATTTTAAGGACTTCTCTAGCACAGAATCACATTAGGATTGGCATGGATTACGCAATCACCTTTTTTCAGTTCCTTTTTTCTAAAAAAGAAAAAGTTGAGTTAAAAAGTCAATTTAGTTCAGTTCGAAATTTAATTTTTAAAAATAAAATAGTAATCCACTTATCAACATAATAATTAGTATTAAAATTTTGTATTCAGAGACTTATTAATTAATTTTTCGATAGTCATCATTACCATGGTAAACCCTATTATCATAATAGAGAGTAACCAAACACTCTTCTCTTGGTAATGCAATTAATATTGCCATTATATGCATGGAATGAGGTTGAACCAAATAGGCTCTCAATGTATTCGTGTTTGGATCGACAATTGAATATGCTTAACCCGCTTAGTTATGCTTAAAATCTTAACCAAGGAGCAGAGCTGCTTATGCAGTTGTTGCTTTAGCTTATGACCATTAGGGCATTTAATATTTTTTTTATTAACCCTGATTTACCATTGATTCTCTTCTCTCATAAGTGTGGCTCTCTCTTTTCACACAACTAAATTATCTCTTTTCTCACACCAAATTATATATGACATGTGATCCAATTAGTTATGCAATATTATTATGTTAGAAACTTTTACATATGTATGATTTATAATTGTCTTTTTATCCATTGTAAATATATTTAATTAAGTATTTTAGTCTTGATCGGGGCCTTTTTTCACAAAGACTTAAATTGAGTAATAGACTCTTATAAAGTGCTGATTTTTGTGGTGCCTTTTTTCCTGCACGTTTTTCAGAGAAAACAAGATCCTTATGCTCTCTAAATTTTCGGTCTTTACCAAAGGTTTAGAGAGAAAAGGCATCATCCATAGAAAGGCAAGGTTCCAATGATCTTGCTCCTCCTAATGATGATTGAAAAGATGAAGATAGGAGAAATAATAAATGAGGATTGATTTGATCAAATTTGAATTTAAAACTCATGAGTATTATAAATTGTTATGAATTCTCATGAGTATAAAGAGGACGGATTAATAATTATTAACTAGTTATTCATCAAAGTGTTACTTAATTAAACAAATTTTTGTTTTCAACCTCATGAAACTTTGCAAAAGTCAAATAGATTAATTTTAATTCATTAATAATAAGTTAGGATTTGAAAAAATATGTGCTTGTGTTTTTCTATTTTGTAGGTATACCAAATGAATGATTTAAATTATTATTTAAATTTTTATTTCTTTTGGTAAATGTTGTTTTGTCCCGCTTTTAAATTTTATTTTATTTTATTTTTGATAAATGGATTGTTTTGTCCCAATTTAAATATTGCATAGAGAAATTGTAATAGAATAAGAATGTAAAATTTTAGATCGTGGACAAGTTAAGAAGAGTTTACCAAGAGATCATTCGAACATAGTATGCATGATAGTAGTAAACGCTTATCATCATTACCTGCTGCACAAGCATGCAAAAATTAAACTATGTGATAGTTGTTTTATATGTATGTCTAATTTATGCATGCAAGATAAAATCAATTTAGCTTAGAAATTGACTAAACATTAGTTAATTTATTAGAGTAGAAGACCGATAAGAACCCTCACAAAATTATCTAACGCGTTTGTTTACCTCCCATCATAAAAGAATCCCACGAATGGTAGCTCCTCTAGCCTCCATCATCTTTTGAAGTGTATGACACTTAGATGATGCCTTTGTGCTAGACTAGATGTATAGTCCAGGGGCTTCTATATATTTAGGGTAAAGATGTCACATAGTGATGTGATACTAAGACAAGATGTTGTTAACCTGATGATCTAAGAGAAGACATGGAGATGTTGTTAAACAACCTTATAAATAAGTTTTATTTGATTCCGAACCCACTATGGATATCCTTAAAAGGATAACCCTAAAATCAATATTCGAGGGTTTTGATTCTAGAGAAATAATGGGGAGGGCCACATACGCTCTAAAAAGTCTCGTAATGGTTAATGAAATATTTATAAGTCATTTTGTTTTTGTTTTTCAACATGATTTAAAAATAGTTTTACGCTCGAAAAATAGCATGTGTTTTAGATTTTATGGGTTTGACCTTGATTTGAAACCCATTTAGTTTTTTGAAGAAGATGACAAGCAAGTAATCCATCATCTTGTTTGGCCGCAATGGCCGAGGGGTGATTCATCATCATGGACCATGAGCTACAACTTGCTCTGCGCCTTTGCCACAAATCATATAATGGCTTCGTGGTCAATTATTATATAACAAAGTAGAATCAACATTCCCTCTGAGTTGTTGAGATATGAATTTAATTCATTAAAGCTATGATTTGGATTTTAACCAAAAGAAGAAGGGCAAGGAGAAATCTAAAGGCATTTGCTTCATTGTCAAAAGGAAGGACATTGGAAGCCTTTCTTGTGATGATGTTTCTACATTTGGTGCTAAAAGAAACTTAGAATAGTGAACTTTAGTATTCAAGGTTGATAATTGATCTTATCCTTAGCACCGTAGGTTGGAACACATTAATGAGACAAGATTGTCTCCATAATGATGATTGTTAGATTCCAAGGGCTGCTTGTTTGGTTGGTAAGATGACGAAGATCAAGCTTGAGAAACTTAAGTCAGGACGAGTTTTAAAACTCATTCATTCGGATGTTTGTGAACCATATCTACTCAAGCTAAAGGAGGATAATCATCACCTTTATCGACGATAGCTAAGATTCCTTATCAAAGCTCAAAGAATTTAGGAATGAAGTAGAGAAACGTGATAAGATGATTAAGACACTTGATCTAATCGAAATATCTCAGTCAAGAGTTTCAGGATTATCTAAGAGAGAATGAGATTCTCTCACAAATGATAGCTCCATACGACTACAAACAAAATGGTGTGTATGAGAGGACGAATTGAACCTTTGCTTCACGTGGGTAGGGTCATGGATGAGCAAAGACGGCTCCCAAAAACGTTTTGGGGATTCATCCTCAATACGACATTAAAACCTTTCTCTAGTGCGGTTCCGTCGAAATCGCTCGTACCACTCCGATGAGATACGGAGGGGCTTAAGCCCAACTTGAGCTACCTCAAGATGTGAGGCTGTCTAGCCTATGTCAAGACCCTAAAACCGGATAAGTTAGGGGCAAGAAGCACATTGTGCTAATTTGTAGGATATCCTAAAGGATACTACTTTTTACTACCCCGAGGGACTAGAAAATATTTGTATTCAAGAATGCTACCTTCTTCTGAGAGGATCTACCTTCTCAAGTAGTTAGTGGGAGTAAAGTGAAACTGAAGAAATTCAAGACCTACAAGAACAGATAACAAAGCCCAAGTTCTGCTGGTCGCGATGCCTCAAGTAGAGGCCAAACACTGTGACCGTAGGACTTCTAGGGTTAGTCATCAACTTTAAAGGTACGATTTTGTGATTGAGAATCAACAAACCACATGACGGAGTCACTTCCACACTAAGGTACTAAGGATGCTGACTCCTTCAATGGCTTCAAGCCATAGAATCAGAGATAGATTCGATGCATGAGAACAAGGTATGGACCTTGGTTCTACCACCTTAGGGAATAATTCCTATCATGTGCAAGTAGGTCTTCAAAAGAAGACCGATGCAAATGGAGCAACATACAAACCTTATAAAGATAGGTTAATGTTGCAAAGTGTTATCATCAAAAACAAGGAGTTGACTTTGATGATGAAACTTTCTCACATGTTGCTATGATCAAATCTATCGGATTATGCTACCTATAGCCGCATATCATGATTATGAGGTTTTGGGAAGGTGGATGTCAAAACCGCTTGAATGGTTTTTAGAAGAAGGAAGGTATATAACACAACCTAAGGGTTTTTGAATCCAAGGACCAAAAGCATATATGCAAACTTCAAAAATCAATCTATGGGCTTAAGCAAGCATCAACGAAGTTGAAATCTTTCATTTTAATAAAGTTGTCAAAGGAAACAACTTTATCAAGAATGAAGATGAATCGGGGGTGTTTACAAGTATAGCATGTCAAATGGGAGCTACGTTAGATTTTCCTGTGCTTTATGTGGATGACATTTTGCTCATTGGAAATGACATTCCCATGTTATAGCCCACAAAGATATGGTTATCGTAAAAACATCACCATGAAGATATGGAGAAGCACTCTACATACTTGGTATAAAGATCTATAGAGATAGATCCAAAAGGTTGTCAGTTTATCCCAATTCACGTATGCACAAAATGCTAAAGAGGTTTAGCAATGGATGGGTCAAAAAGAGGTTTTTTCCGCTACCATGGTATCTATCTTTTAAGGCTATGTGTCCTAAGACAATTGAAAGAAATGCATGGAGAGATTCCATATGCATCAAGACTGGATCCATCATGTATATCATGATGTACGACCAAACGCCTCTTATGCTTTAAGCATTACTTGAGCCATACCACCCTAACCTCGAAATGGTCACCGGATGCTCGTGAAGACAATCCTAAAGTACTTGAAGGACTAAGGATCCGTTTTTTTATGATGGTGGTAGCTGAGCTAAAGTGAAAGTGTTCCACTGAAGCGCCTGTCACGATAAAGATGATTGTAAATCCTAGTCGTGTGTGGTTTACACCCTAAATGGTGGAACAACTTGTTGGAAGAGTCCCAAGCAAAAGACCATGGCAAACTCTCCTACTACAGAATACATAGCAGCTTTAGAAGCGGCTAAGGAGGCACATGGATCACATAGTTCATCCATGAACTCGTAGTGGTTCCTTTAGCATTGTTAACCCAATACCTTTGTATTGCGATAACACCGGAGCTAAAGCTCAAAGCAAGGAACCTAGGTCTCATCAAAGATCCAAGCATGTGCTCCGCTAGTATCATCTCATCCAAGAGATTGTTGAAAAGACAAGATATAAATTAAGACTATATCCCCACCGATGATGACTTGGCTAATTTCTCTCACAAAGGAGTTTTTCGTGAGAAAAACATGATAGTCATTGGCGAGTCTGGCATGGACATATCGACCATTGGCTCTAGGCCAAGTGGGAGATTAGTATTTAGGGTGTCCTAGAGACAAATCAGAAGACAGATCAGAACCATTTCTACGTTATAGTATTTCATTATTAATAAATGAGCATATTTTATCTTTATCATATTTATGTCTCGCTTTATTTTAAGGTAAACATGTATAAACAAAAGCCCTAGAATAAAACATGTGTTATTCTCGGGACTCAAACGACAGAGATCATGATCAAGGAGGACTCGAGAACACTCGGATATCTATTGCCTAAAACTCGTCTTTAGTCTTGAATCACCAAGAAAGGGCATTGTTGATCTCAATAAGCATTAGACGACATCGCTTCACTTGCAGTAGAGACATACAAGGTGTGACCTCATGGAATGCGGGTATGGAAGATGCCTTAGCCGGACGCCGTGTAGATCTGCAGAGAAATGATAGTATCAACTGACTTTACCCATAGAGACTCACACAAAGATTCATTGTAGAGAGTATCAGCTGATATGTAAAGTCTCTCATCGCTTTGTAGTACAGATCGTCCCAGACTTATGGATGTCATCTACCATGTCCTAAGGTTATACTTTGACCGCATAACCTATCCACCTAAAAAAGGGGAGAACAAGGTACTGGTGTAACTCGGCTTTCTCAGAGTATAGATGGACATGTCAGAGAGGACTCACTACCTCCCCAAGGGATTAGTCATTCACAAGACCTAGAGAGCTGGATAGCTTTAATTAACTCAAGAGTCTCAAGACAGCAAAATGATCATGAAGAGTCATGATCCTCATGCAGTTAATATAAGAAGATTCCCTCGGTTCCATGGAAATAGCTTACATTTAGTCAATTAAGAGAGATGATACTCATCTTTGCTCTCGACTAAATGTGAATGACGAAGTGAGGGATGATGCTTGCACGCATTCAAATGAAAGGTAGATCACTTGATCAAATCCAATTAGTCTGTGGCCGCAGAGTATTGCTAGTGTCTTACGAGGTCATTAAATGAATTCAAATTAAGTAAAGGGGGCTTTAATTGGTCCAAGTTTATTTATGCCGTTGACTAATTGGGCCTAATGGGTCACACACAAAAGGTTATTCCCGATTGTTTAAAATTAGCAAACTTGGGGGACAATAATTGTTATTGAGCTTTATCAAGAGTAAATGTGCATTTGGGTTGGAGTGGGACTCCAAGCCCAATGAGGAGAAAATGGCGTCATATATGGTGTCCCATATTATCATAATAAAGAGTAACCAAACACTCTTCTCTTGGTAATGCAATCAATATTGCCATTATATGCATGGAATGAGGTTGAACCAAATAGGCTCTCAATGTATTCGTGTTTGGATCAACAATTGAATATGCTTAACCTGCTTAGTTATGCTTAAAATCTTAACCAAGGGGCAGAGCTGCTTATGCAGTTGTTGCTTTAGCTTATGATCATTAGGGCATTTAATATTTTTTTTTTATTAACCCTGATTTACCATTGATTCTCTTCTCTCATAAGTGTGGCTCTCTCTTTTCACACAACTAAATTATCTATTTTCTCACACTAGATTATATATGACATGTGATCCAATTAGTTATGCAATATTATTATGTTAGAAACTTTTACATATGTAGGATTTATAATTTGTCTTTTTATCCATTGTAAATATATTTAATTAAGTATTTTAGTTTTCAAGTTTTTCTAAATAATAGATTGATTTTTTTTTTTTATATAATTTTAACTTTTCCCTTACAATTCACAATATATACCTAAAATATATATTTATTATTTAATAAGATTGATGTCATTTTCCATGTAAATTTGTTTTTAAAATTAATCATTCAAACTCGTTTCAATTTTTATTACCGTGAATCTAAACATAAATCACATTATATTATCTAACTTTTATTCTACCTTACATTTACAAAAGTCATATCGAAAAAAACAAAAAGACTAATTTTACCATCACACACCCATATACTCATAGGCAGTTTCAATTTTTATTACCGAATCTAAACATAAATCACATTATATTATCTAACTTTTATTTTACCTTACATTTACAAAAGTCATATTGAAAAAACAAAAAGACTAATTTTACCATCACACACCCATATACTCATAGGCGGACACAGGGGGGCATGGGGTGGCCCCCACCCCCCCTAAAAAAAAAAAAAAAAGAAGAAGAAGAAAGAAAGATGTAGTCTGTGGGCATCGAACTCGTGATTTGTGAGGTGAGAGAGACGTTCTAAGTTCTAACCATCAAGCCACACAAATTGAAAGCACTATTGAGCAATTTGATATATAGTTATCTGACTGTACATTGGTAGATATGCATAGGATTAAAGATATACTAAATGGCTATTATTTATTGATTTGTTTTGTTTTATTTCGCCTTATAGTTTTTTTTGTTAAACGATGTAATTTGATTTGCGTGTCGAGATGACATTTAATATATCCCAACCCCACGAAATCGCACTCATCTTCTTCCTCTTCCTCATTGCTCATCCGCTATTTTTTTCAACGACTTATTTACAAATTTTGAAAATCAATAAGGAATTCAAAATCAATTATTTTCATTAAATTTTCTTCATGAATTTTATCATGCATGATTTTATTTTTCTAATGATACTACTTTTATACTGATTAGAGAATATTTTAAGGTTTAAATTTTAGATAAGTTTTGATTTTTTGTTAAAATATGGCATAAGAATATAAATGACGATTAATAATTAGTTTTAATCAGTTTACTTTTGTTATTAATATTATTTTTAAAATCATATTGGTTAGAAAAATAATTCATGCTCTTTGTCATAAAGACTAATTTTTTTATGATTCTTTAATTACATATATTGAAAAAGACCAATTTCTTGATGATCTTCAATTACATACATTGAAAAAGATTTTTTTTTTCTTCTTTTTAGTTGAGCACACATTCAATTATAGGTAAGTTTAACAATATAAAAACACGTAGAGTAAAAAAGTCAAATGAAATATTCTTATTTTTTGTAATAGATTTTTTTTTCAATTTTCTATATATTAGGTTTGTATCGTATTTCAAGTATTTTTATTTATGATGTAACATTTTTTTTTTCGCCCTCGTCAATAAAATTCCTGAGTCCGCCCCTGCATATACTTCTGTCTTCTATAAGGCAAGCTTCTTGTATAATGCATCGCATAAATATACACAGTAATACATCTTATTATTTCAATAAATTCATAGAAAACATTTTAACTATATCTTGCAATTATCTGTTGTGAGAGACTGAGGTGTAATATTTTAATCATTATTTTTCAGGTAAAAAATCATTATTCTTAAAATTGGACTACTAAATTTAGCGGGTCAAATGAGAAAATCAAATCTTACCATATTAGTGAAACCAATTTTATATATTTTCCAACCACCATAAATAAATAAAAATAACGCTTTCATTTTTAAATGTCTTACCCCCACTCAAACACATCTCACCGTTTTTTTCTCCTATTGTTTAAGCAGCAAGCACCATAAGGAAAAATAGCTTGCGCAGATGACTGCAAAAAAGCCCCGCTAGGAGACTCACCTACTATAGCCAGGTACGCGACCCGGGTCGGATCTAGATTAGTTAAGGCAAAGCTCTGGATACCGAATGGCAACCGAAAAAAAAAAAAAAAAAAAAAAAAAAAGAGAGAGAGAGAGAGAGAGAGAGAGAGAGAGAAAAAACACACCTAAGCGAAATAATAAAATATAGGAGTAGAATGCAAAAATAAGCCTTGTTACTATGTTACATATAATTCATATCAAGCCACAATTTTTAAGAAATAAATAATGCAGCTCTTTTATCAAATTAATGAAAGGAACCCACATCTAGTATAGTCACTTCAACAAAACATACAAAACCAGAACTATCAAATGAGAATGCTTACTGGAGCCCTCAAACTTCAAAAACACGAGCAGTACCATCGAGTGAAACAGAGACAATGCGATCTCTGGCAGCTGATAGAGAGAGAGATTGAACTGCATCAGAGTGCCCCCTGAATGTTCTTACACATTCACCGGATCGGCTATCCCACACTCTCACAATTCCATCCACACAACCGGTCACCACATAGAATGCACCGAGCCACAACAAACACGTCACTCCCTCCTGTTCATATATATGCCAAAAACCATCTTTATTCAGACTAAAAGTGAAAATATACAGACCAAACCCAAGTACACAGGTGGAGCCAAGCAAAAATTAGTAACTACCTCCAGTCCCTAATATAAGAACTAGTTGAGGGGCTAGATTTGGCCATAAATATAAGACCCAAATCAACTTTATTCCTCATATTTATCATTTTTTCCCTAATCTATTCTTATTGATTGCACAATATGTCAAGGGAGTTTGCATCAAGGGGTAGTTTCAGTGCAAATCATTATAAAGTATGTTTTAAGGAAATCAACACACATTTTTAATAACTAATTAATTTAACTAATTCCCTTAATCTACCCAACTTAGTTAAGTAGGCCTTCTATTAAAAACTGGAGATAGTAGTAGTTTATAACTTGTTCAAATAAATAGGAATGGAATATTTGTGCGGAACAATATTTCAACATACCTCATGGTCACACATGCTTCGTGTTAATGAATGCTCTATATCCCATATCGCAAGTCTGTTATCCAGGCTCCCAACTGCCACCCAAGAGTCACTATCATTTTAAGGCACAAAGAGTTATTAATGCCCTTATTGTATAGCCAGTAAAACAAGTGCAGAAGAGGAAGAAAGAGAATGAAATATGCAGGAGAAAGGAGAGAAGAGGAGGGAAGAAATAATATATATTGGTTAATGAATAGATTAAAATTTCTTAACCCTAGTGTTAGAATATTAGAAAATATATAAGGATTCCTTGGTTGTTGCTCTTTAATTTTAGAATCTTAATTATAGAAACTTTATTATTGATTTTCTACTCTTATTTGTAATCCCCAATTTTCCTCCTCTTATTTCTCTTCACCAGCCTATATATTTAACCTCATTTCATCTGAATAATATCACAAAGTGGGTGTTTATGCCTCTGACCAAGACCTAGTTAATCAGGGCCTTATATAGGGCCCAAAAGAGACATCCCCTGAAAAGACAAGAAGCTCTTAGTGACAGTAAAAAGACAGTTTCTTCAACATGAACTCAATTCCTAATAGCACACAGTCAATCTATTCAGCAAGAAAGGAGTTTACCACCCAGTAAGATCTACGAAATGACAAAAACTGTGGTGTGTTCCTCTAAAAACATTATATAGTCTTACAACTTAGCCAATAAGACTTCCATCAAGTGGACATATAACTCACTTAATGAAGAGATATATCCCTGTCCATCTTAATACATACCTCGGCGCAAACCCAACACATTCAATGGAGTCAGAATGAGAAACCAATGAACTAACAACCTGTAACCACAATAGAAATATTCTTTAGCGGCCTAACCGACAATAAAGTCTAAAAGTCACAAGTAAAAAACATTCAACAGCTTATAGACAAAAGGAACAATCAACACAATAAGAGATCCTATTAGATATTAAAAAAAATATATATATATGACTGCATTAGAAATTTTTTTTTATAAAATAAAATGAGTAGGAGGGAAGCAATCATATGACAATATGAGCTGAAAGTATTGAAATATTCAATGTAAAGTTAAAAGGTTTTAACAATCAGGAAGGAAGCAATAGAAGCACGTACTCTCCCTGTAGAAATATTCACAACGTGGACAGAACCATCCTTAGAACCAGTAAGCGCAAGAGTCGAACTTGAACTTATTGACATGCATGTCAATCCTTCAGTATGATATGGATGACCTGGAAGGCAAGGTTAAAAGTGTCAGAAATTTCTAGGATGACCTTTAAAAAAAAAACTAAAAAAAGAAACCTGCAGCCAAACAGTTAAAAATACTATCACAAAAGCAAGAGATAATTATTCAGTTTCACCTCAATATTGTTAATATGCTAGAAATTGGAGAGACAAAGGACTCTTCAAATCATTCAAGAGGTTTACTTTTAAATTATTCATCCGATCCGAGCAATGTTGGGCCCAATTGAGGATAGCTCAATTTTTGCATTCGCACAAACTCCAACATGTGACTTCATACCTAAGCGGCCAAAACCTCTTCTACTAGGACCAATGCCTATTAGTATTATTCAAACAATTCTTTCATGAAGTTAAAGGGATATTTTCTGAAATTTTAAGAATAGGCTTGACCTTAGTCTTTGTAAGTTTTGAAAAACAAATATCAGAGAATAACAACACAATTACTAGTGAAATTCATATGTTAGAAATCCAAGACTTCAGTGGAAACTATTTAATTCAAAACACAATCATGTCAAGAATAAAATTTATACCGCAAGACCAAGAATCACATTCATCACACGCACACAGACAACAAAATCATGTCAAGAAGAAAATTTATACTGCCAGACCAAGAATCACAGTCAACATACACACACATGCCCGCACACGTAATATATAGCACAGAAATTAACATTGCAATGTAGAGTAGACTAAGGCAATATGGGATGTATCTCAAATTGAGTAGAATGAGATTCTCAATAAAGAATTCCAGCAGGTAAGTTCTCACAATACAATAGCTAGCTTTTGAAGGAGTGCTCACCATCCCATGTGTAACCTTCATAATTAAAAATTCCCAAAACAAAATATTTCTTGCACTCAATTATTCATTTAACTGCATGACGCCTGTTAATGGTTCTTTCGGAAGTATCAGAGCATTAATGATGGATTGTTCAAACAATCTTGAAGGATGATGATAGCGACCCAACTCGCTATGCTTTAATTTATTAATTGAGTCGGTTTTGATTATCTTTTATCTTTTATTTAATTGAGTCTGTTTTAATTACATTATTTTTAGGAATATCTTATTAGATAAGATATAGTTTTTAGGATTTTTAGTTAGTCTGTTTAATTATATTTTATTATTATCTTTAGGAATATCTTATTAGATAAGATATAATTGTTAGGATTATTAGTTATCTAAATCTTAGATTTAGATATATTTTTAGATGTCGTATTTGAATTTTGAATAGAGTCTACTCTTTATAGATCATTATAAATAGGCTTAGTGCCTCATCAATAAAGTGTCGAATATTTCAGAGAGTAAATTGAAACGGGAGATTCTCCTTGGGCTTTATTAATTAGTGGAATTCCTAATTATTAGAGAGTTGGCTAATCTAATTGAATTCGCAAGAGTCTTGCGTCTTCTCGTAGATTAGAGTATATTCTACAGTTACCTGCCTTGTGTCTTTACAGATGACATACTTCCACTCAGCCTTGAACACACAAATTCCAGGAAATTTGAATTGGAATTAAATATGATTGACAAAATGCGTTTTTGACAAATAGAAATCACAGGTTCCAATGTATAACTCTAACTGAGGCTCCCAACACAAGCTAACTTGCAAATATATATATATGATGGATATCCCAGTATGAGAGACAAACAATATTGAGAAAAAAAAAATCACGTGATCTTTCTGGTCATCGTAGTGGGAGGTTGATGCAGGCTTCCACCTTTTTCTTTGCTTAGGTCGTAGTTTGATGAACTAAGGGAAGGACCTAGCAACTAATAAACAACAAAGATGCATCAAAAGCAATTTTTACATACCCCGCACAACATGAAGGTTTTCTCCGCTTTTGGGATTCCATATTCTCATAGTCGCATCATCAGAACCAGTACATATTATTTTCCCTTCAGCACAAATTAAAGCACAAACAAATGGAAAAATCAATGTGAACAATAACAACAGAGAAGGGAAGGAAAATATGAATCAAGATGAAGAGAAGTTACTACCATCAGGAGTGAAATCACCACAGGATACACTACCACCATGACCAGCAAATGTACTAAGAAAAGCACCTCTATCAGCATTCCACATCCAAACAGTGGAATCCTCAGAACCAGCTAAGAGTAGGTGTCCTCTTGGATGCCACCTAAGCCACTGAAAGGTCACAGTGTCACACATTTAACCAATTTAATTATTACTAGGGCAAGCAGCACAAGCAAAAAATTGACGCTAACCTCAATTCCCCCTCCAGGACCTTCAAGAGCGCCTCTATGATTTCCTGATACATCCCAGACTTGAACGATTCCATCTAAGCTTCCTGATGCAAGCAACTGTCCATCATTACTAAAAGCTAAACTGCTAACCGAATCTCCATGACCTGCACAAAGCAACACATCAAAACATGACAAGTGTCATATCATATGAAAATTTCATCAATTATAACTATCCTGAGGTAAGATACACCAATCAGTGAATTTTGTGTCATGTCAAAACCTTGAACTTCAGAAGCCCAGTCTCCTTGACCAATCCTCCAAAGAAACCCTCTGTCGTCACCTCCCCCTGTTGCAACTAGTGTTGCATCTGTTGGGCTACAGGCAACTGTGTATAGTTCTCCTATTTGAGGAAAAAAGCCAAGGAAACATGAAATATAAAATCCATGTTGACAGACCAAAATCTTGTGCAAACATATGACACGTGACCTCAAAAAAATATATTAGGAAAATGACATTATCATCCAACGAATAAAATCTTCAGCAGGAATAAACTTACACACAACACAAATATTTTTAAGTAAATGACCTAATAATTTCACATTAAGAAAGGCCTACATAACAAGTAGACAGTTCCCCATTCCCTAGAATGTTAAAATAAAGAACTAAAATTATTTGAAATACTGAATTTGAGTTAATAAATCAAGAGTTTGGTGTGAACAATGCTTAAGGGAAAACACAAGTTAAAGGATAGAAAACTCACCAGAATGACCAGTGAAGATGTGCATAGAATCATCAGGCTCCTCTGAAATCATTAGATAAAATGATTAACAAAAACACTTAAATGGTAAAATGCAATACGTCTTGATTCTTTTTAATAGTAGTACAAGTCTCAGAGACTACAGTTGACAATTTTCACTTGAAGAAAATATTTAGAACACCATGAAATTTAAAAGACAGTATGGCTATCCAGATGGATTCCCAGCAATGTCCTACCAACTTGTTCCATGTCAGAATCTTCATCTGCATCAGGAAGATCTTCATTGTCCAAGGCAACTTCCTGGATGATGTCAGACTCATCCAGAAAAACCTCTTCATCATTATCTTCATCATCATGAAGAGATGGACTAGAAGGAGCATTCATCTTTTTTTCTCAATTCTCGATGTAATTAAAATACACTTTGAATCTGTACACAGATATGAAAGAGGGAATTATTAAAATAGATTTGGCATCCAATTGCTTTTACCATTCTCTTCCAAAACTATTCAATTACTTTCCCATCTTCATGGGATTACTCATTCAATGTAATGGTTTGTAAAGTGTGAAAAAGAGTACCAAAACCATCCAACAGTATGACATAATGGTGAGAATTAGGATAAAGTTTGGTAATCAAATTACACTAAGATGATTAAATAGCACAGAAAACTAAATATGCTGCAGAAACATTTACAAAAAAAATGGAAAGAGAATAAAATAAGTTAACTACAAACATATACTACATTTTGAAAAAGAACATTGATGAGATGCTTCACATGGTCACTTAAAAACTCAAGAGCAGAGTGTAACTATACTTAATACTAACATTAATATTAATATTATTGATAAAGTCTACAAATGATGAGGAAGAAGAGAAAGCTTAAATGTATTATCATGAAGTTGAGTTTGGATTTTTAAGCAACTGTAATTCTGGAATGGAAGACCAGGTTCGATATTCAAATAGGAAAATTGGCTGCAGTCTTGCTGGAGATAAGGAAGGTACGGCTTTTCACTGTTTCACAGAAATGGATAGTGAACCAACCAATCTTACCAATTCAATTTGTCCTTACCACAAATTCGGATGAAGCTTATCTGGTGTGTCATCCTCATTAGCCATATAATCTTGTTTGTGTTACTCTTGATATGAGGAAACTTCTTGTAATGTTCTTTATTTACAGCTTTATATTAGGAGTTACCATGGTTAGGTTTTGATTCTGTATTATTTTTTATATTGTAACTCCTTCCAACACACAAGGAAAAGAAGGGAAAAAAAAAAAAAAAAAAAGATTGCATAAATACAAAGATTCTTTTCAATTTTGAAGTGGGAAGAGAAACAAAACAGAATTTAAAATTCTGCAACTGTACTTAATTTTTAGCTGCATGTGGAAAGAAGAGCATAGGTGCACACCCAGAAGTATAAGAGACAGATTGCACCTCCTATGAGCACAACAATTAGACTTTTTGTCTCAAAATTTAGAGAAAACCCGACACATTTATAATTAATCCACCAAAAAAATAAATCACATCTTTTTTTTTTCTTGTTGGGGGGGGGGGGGGGGGGGGGGGGGGGGGGGACTTCCCAGAAACATGTCTTAAAGTAAAATACTGGGAATGAAAATCATTTTAAAACATGAACAAGAATGGAAAGTAACTGCAAAGTCCAAAACGAGTAGCCAGAAAAAGTTGATTACTTGAATGTTCAAAATCAAAGGCAATGATGGGCATGGGCAGAATAAAATTGGGTAGCACATAACAATAAGGCCCTACAATATTCCAACAAAATTAAACTAAAATAATAATGACTATGCCCTCAGGTATCAGCATGGACACTTCATCGACAACTCTAGGAGCCTCTCAACATAAGCAGTGCCCACGGCATAACTTCCACCATCTCAACCACCACCAGTATAACAATAACAACAACAACAACACCACCACCACCACCACCAAGTAACGGCATTGAGAAGAGAGGTAGAAGAAATGGAGTGGCTTCAAAGATTGTCAAAGTACCATCATAAAATAGGCAATCATCATTGGGCTTAGGACTGAAGAATATGAATCAAATTCAAATAAGGGAAATTGAACAGTTAATCGTATCTCAATTTCATAATGCAGCATATCTAATAGAACTGAAAACTAAAAATAGATAACAACTTCAAGAACTCCATGGAAAAAGTCTCTTGCACCCATATGCGTGAATATCATAACATTTTTTATCGTATACTTATTCCAAAGGTGGCAGAAGATATACAAAACTTACACAAGGGGAAATGCTACCAAGCATCCAATTAGTAAGACCAATCCACAGAAACAAAGGAGATGAAGCAATAACAGCTCAGTTCGTTAATGGAAAAACAAGAGAGAGAACGAAATGAGATAAGAACAAAACTCACCACTTTCAGCCCACCCTCTCTTCTGCGGCTAACGAGGGCAAAGGAATGGAAGGGTAATGGACATACAGATCATAACCGGAATAAGGTTGTGGCGGCTAGTGGACTTGTGCTGCTGAAAGTTCTCACAATTGCGGCCGCGGCGGCATTGGCAACAGGCAGCTCTCCTGGCGCTCCTGCCTCCACAGCACCATAGCAAGGGATGAGATTATGAATCAGAATCATCGAATCTAGGGTGGGGATCAAGTAAAAAAGGGGAAAATTAATCTTAGGATCCTTGGTTGTCGTCAATTTTAAATTAGGTCCTTGGATTTTAATTTCTTTTTCTTTGGTCTTTAAGTAGAGACTAACGGTGTTAGTAAATCCGTTAGACATTGATAACATGTCACACAGATGGGCATATTTGACAAGTTGGATATGATTAGACATCCAGTAGAAAATTTAATGAAAAAGAAAAGAGCGTATGTGTGAAGTGAAATAAAGAAAGAAGAGCAGCATCATATAATTCCCAAAAGCTTCACAGTCCCCACCATTCACTTGATGCAATAGCTTTTACCATACTTGAATCATCAGGAAAATGGTAAAAAAGAACAATTAGATTCACACTATCCGAATTATAATCATAAGAACAAGACTAGCAATTGAGAGAAAAATCTTCAATTTAGCCACACATAAATAAGTGCCTGCAGAGCAAAAATATGATCCTATATTATTCTGGGAAGGAGGGAAGGATGAAGAGCAATACAGAATAAGATACTTCATGTCTTACTATAAGGCACCATTCTTCCCCTGAACATTATGCAAAGGAAAAAATATCTACACGTCTGAGCAATTTCAAAAGAGGTCTTCAAAAATCGGATTTTGACAACATTACATCAAATCTTCAATGCTGAACTATAAATTGAACAGTCAGCAGTAGAAACTAACTAAAAGGAAAAACCTTGTCAGCCTAAGACACTACAAATGATGATGTGGCTAGCAATCTTCTCTTCCCTCCGCCTCCTCTACAATCAATGACCCTTGTGTGGGAATCCAAATGAGCGAACAGCATAAAAAAAACATGGAAGATTCACACACAAATCCAATCGATTACATTCCAGACAGGAAGATAACCATGGTGTTGCAGCGGCCTTCTCTGACCCCTCTACCTAATTTACATCAACAATTGAGCCCTTTCGCCCAAAAATACCTTAACCCAACCTCTTAATTTGTAATGAGATCTCAATTGTTTAAATTTAATCTGAACGATTTAAATTTATAATTTTTAAACGATAAATTCAATTTTTTAAGGGGTGATAGTTATAAGGTCATATATTTAACTTCGCATATAATAAAGTAAAAATTTATTTAAAATATAAAAATTAAATTAAATTTGGACCGTCCAAAATCAATTTAATCGTGAAAATGGGTGATGAGCATATTTTTCTTTTTTTCTCATCACTTATAGGGATGTCCATGGACCAGACTGGACCAGGTTGGGGGTCAACCTAAGGTAGGACCTCGGATTGGACAAGTTAGCCCGAGGTCTCGTTTGGTCCAGCACTAGCCCGTCAAGCTAGACCTGCCGGAACTGCCTGGACCAGTCCAGGACCTGCTTGGGTTTTTTCCCCCTCTTGTGACCTAACTTCCGAAAGCTCAAATTGAATCTAATAAGACTATAACATTACCTATAATCAGGAAAAACACATCACAAAACATTAAAACCCAATCATAAATCCATAATAATCTCCAATAATATTGAACAAGAATAAAAAAACAACATTCAAGTTACATTCAAGTTGGAAGTCTGAGATAGGTCAACACTTGAAGTTTGCTCTTCTGCCATGACTGGAACAAAATGAAAATAAAGTATTCATCAATTAAGGAAACAACCAAAAAAAAAAAAAAATACAGATAAACTATTCACTATTGCCACAAAACAAAAGGCTAAACGGTATCGAGTCAGGGAGATTAGAAAAAGTGACTGAAAAGATTGAACTTATTTCCACAAAATAAACTGAACAGATTAAACTTATTGCCAGAAAAGGTCGAACTTATTGCCACAAAGAAAACTGAACTGATTCAACTTATTGCCACAAAAAACAAAAACAAAAACAAAAAAAAAAACTGAACAGATCGAACTTAATGCCACAACAGGAATAAAATTAGTATCCATATTTCAGAACAGATTCAACTTTTGGTTTCGGTCCATATTTCAGAACAGACTGAACTTAAAATCTCCACAAATAAAATTAGTATCCAGTAAACATTCAGTGGGTAAGGAAGAACAGAACCTATCCATTTGTATATACCTATCCATAAACATTCAGAAAAGTTTGAACTTATAAATATGTTTCCAAACTGTAGAACAGAACCTTACCGGAAGGAAATCAGTGGGCAAGGAAGAAATCACTATTTTAAAGCATATCAGACGACTAAACGAAAAATAAATCAGGGGTAAGGGGAAAAAAACCTTACCGGAGGTCTGAGGTCGATTCGCGTCTTTGGATTCGAGGTCAAAGACGAGCGGACGGAGGTCGAGAGGGAAAGTGACTTTAGGGTTTCTGAGATTTAAATTCAAGAAGAAATGAGGTCGAGGTCGAGAGAAGAGCTGAAGTATACTAGAACGAAAGCCGGAGGACGGAGGAGAGACGGACTGGAAGTCTGAAACGATGAAACGGAAGACGAGAAAGAGGTCGACTCAAGAGGGTTGCGGGCCTGAGAGGCGATTTTTTTAAAAAAATAAATAAATATCGCACCACTAATCTTTTGAACCGAAATCCGGCCCAACCCGAACAAATCTGATCTGATCAAGTCTGCATAATACTGTCTTAAGTCTTAACCATCTTTTTATTTTTTAGAGAGGACTGGGCTGGGTTAAACCGGACTATCTAGACTGTTGGATTGGGATTTTTTAAACATATCTATTAAAATGTACTCTCATCAGGATAGCTGATGAGGGCCTTTTTGTTTTTAGCCTTGGGATCCACAATAAAAAAATAACCAAAGATTGCGTATAGGCAAATCGAAGATTGTTCTCTCTTCTCGAGGAGCCTTTTATTGATTCCTAGATAATCTAAATGCCATAAAGATGCAATTAAAACAAAGGGAAAAATAGGTTTTGAATTTTCAAACTAATAAACTAAAGAGAAATGCAATTTAATTAAATGCTAAAATATTATTTTTGATATTTTCTTTATAAAATAGTGAATGAGTGAATGGAATGGTATTGAAGTGAAAATATGAATGATGAGCGTTCTTGGTAATGAAAAAATGACAATAATTGCTCATAAAAGATTATAGGAGTTTAACTTCATCAAGTTTTAAGAAAAACCTTAAGATAACACTTACGTCCAATATTCTCAATTAATAGTAGCTCCTACAAAAATAGCTAACCACTACCTCTTGAGAAATTGTTAAAAGCCACTTAATGTGCAATTAAAATTGGAATAATGCAACTTGAGTCTTCTTGAAATTGAGTACATAACAGTCCCTCAAAGGGCACAAATCAACCACATTAACTAGACAATAATACACTAATTAATATAATCTCATTGCAACCACAAGAAATTAAAACTCATATATTTTTCACATTACAAAATCCAATATCAACTACAATTATCAAACTAACAGAGACAATAAACATTAATCTCAGTTCCAAAATTTATACAGAATAATTCTAACCTAAATATATAAACCTAGACTAATAGAATGAACAAATTAAATCCCCTTTGAAGCTCTAAACTCAAGTCAATCTCCACCACCAAGAATTGAGAAATTAGCTACATATAGCCATTAAAACACTCGCCGGAATCTGGGAAAGAGTCGCCGGAACCTGGAAAACAGAGGGAGGACGGTGAACGTCACCAACAATGATGGAGTTAAGAGCAGAGATCTGTTTCTGGTCTATCACGGCACTGTGTTTCTGGCTAGGGAAGAAGGTCGCTCACCGACGATCGTGGTGGAGGAGGAAGTCACCGGCGAGGGTGAAGGGTCAAGGTTACAAAGCTGATCACACTAAAGAAATTGAAAACAACACTTACAAAGCTGATCACATGGGTGAATGTAGATAGTTTTGGCTGCCTCATTTACTGCAACATTATTAATAACTAAGATTATGCCAAACAAAAGAAAGATAATGGTTTTTGAGATAATGGTGTTGAAGCAAATTAGTAAATAATGATTTACCTATAATGAAGGGCATGGTGATGAGCCCACCTTTGTTTGTCGGGTTTTGTAAATCGAGGACTACGAACCATTCGGCTTCAACTCATTGGCCTGGGTTTCGAAATCGAAATTACAAAACATTCGGCATATGGATGCAACTGAAATTTCTTCCGCAATAGATTGTGCTCGAAATACTTAAAGGGATTAGTAAAAAAAAAAATACGAGAGCAATAATAGAACATGAAAATGAGATGATTCCACTAATATTTTACAAAATTAGATTAGGTTAACAATAAAACCTTAGAAAATTCTTCTGCAATAGATTGTGGAAGATCAGAACGAAGTTACCTGTGCTATCCCGTTCTTTGAAGAGATTAAATTAGGTTAACAGTAAAACTTCAAAAAACTTCTTCCAAATGAATCCCATTATTGAACACTCACATTGGAGATATTTATAAGCAAATCACATATGGCCCGATTTGCAGCACCTCCCCTCTATCTTCTCATCACGTTCGCATCATCGTCAACTTGGTTTCACTCCCAACTTCTTTTCCATACCGATCTTCGATTTTGCTCAGATGGCCCGATCTTCGACCTCACTAAGATGTTCTCATCTATGGCATCTCGCTCAGAGGATGAAGGAAAGCGGAGAACATTTCAGCAGTTCTGCAAATCTGAAAGTGCAGTTGAGAACGTGAAATAATAGGAAGAGAGATATGAGCATTTTAAATTTCAAAAGTTTGAAATGGTTGAGAGGAGTAACAGTAACGCACATGATTTTCAGGCACGGAGCCTCAAAAAGTAACGGGCTTGCAAATTTTAGTCGACACTGTTACCTTGAATAGTGATATGTGAGAGGCACTATACTACATGGCTTAGATTGATTTCCTTATTAAGTTTATGTTGATGTTTTAACTATTTGATCATGTTTTGAGATTTAATGCTGTGTATTAAATAATATTATAAAATATAATATAATAAAAATCTACGTTAAAATATTGTTATATAATATTTAATCTTACCTATTAAAATATAAGGTGAAGGTGCAGATTTGCCAACCAACTATTACCCGAGGAGCATCTGACACAAATAACTATTGAAGGGACCAAAATTGCCAATCAACAATTAAAAAGTGAAAAAAAAAACACCAAATAATTATTAAAAAAACAACTATCACAATTAAGTTAAAATATGAGGTACTGACGTAGGATGGTACAGAAACGCAGGAGAAAAGAGCAGTTAAGCCTTATTGTTGGAAAAGCAAAACACCAACAGAGATGGGACCCATGGAAGCAGGCATTGTGGCAGCAGTGGTTGCTGCTTGTGGCATCGGAGGGATGGAACCAGGGTGCAAGGTGCGTGCTAGTCGAACGCTGTGGACTACTGGATGAGTTCAAGAGGGTAAGTGGAACACCCAGCATTAATAGAAGTTTTGGACATGCCACGTCGCCGATATTGTGACAGTCAATGGAAGACGGAGACACCAAGATAATGACGGGGTAATAGTTCGTTGGCGAATCTGCTCCAAATTGTGGTTTTTTTTCACTTTGTAATTGTTGATTGGCAATTTTGGTCCCCTCAATAGTTATTTGTGCCAGACGCTACTCAGGTAATAGTTGGTTGGCAAATCTGCAGCTTGACCCTAAAATATAATATAATAGTTGAGATATTAAATGAAGGCGAATGGAGAAGAAAGTGAGGGGAGGGGGGCCCTTTCACGTCAAATATACTGTTAGTTTTGCCAAATCATCAATGCCCGACAGATTTGCTAACATTGCTATTGCCTAGTTAATTGTTTGATATAAAATATAAAGAAATCAATGCCCGAAAGATTTGCTAACATTGCTATTGCCTAGTTAATTATTCGATATAAAATATAAAGAAATCAAGCGTTGAGTTTCCTTCATCATCCATCATAATTTTTAAATCATATTCCTTTCATCAATCTAAAAAGTCATATTATTACTTTAACTTTTCTCTTATTTTCTCAATCCAAAAATTGATATAAAAAAGACAGGTTGCATTTTGCATCCTTCCGGATTGGAACGGGGATGTGAAAAAAACGAAAGATAGGAAGGAAAAAAACATCAATCTGATCCATCCCTACCCTTTGCCAAGGAAAACACCCAAAAAAAAAAAAAAAAAAATCAATCACCCAGATGAAGAGGAAGGATGATAATATCATTTAAAATAAAATAAAAAAGCTGGTAAGGCTCCATCAGATGTGGTGGAGGAATAGATGTTCATAATCACATAGGCCATTTCTAGAATTTGAAAACGTAACCTGTGTTCACATGGCAGCAAGCTCAGGCAATGCCCCTCCACTCCAGATGATAATATCATGATAATGAATTAAATGAGAAGGTAGGTGAGTGCCGAGAGAGGGCATTTTATACAGTCAACAAGACGAAGCAATTTTTTAAGCAAGCATATCAGTGACTTCCTCTTTTAATCTCACACTTCCTCTGCCCTTTATTTTTCAATGAGCAGATCTGTGTCTTTCCTGTATTTATTTATTTACTTTTTTCCAGTAAGCAGATTCTTTTGAGTGGGAGAAGAAAGCAACCAAATGAGGAAAGGAGAAGCGAGGAATGATGGAAATACCTACAAGAGACTGACGATGGTGGGGAGTCTGAGAGAGACAACGGTCGAGCCGGAGAGAAAGCTGGGGAGTGAGAGGCGAGCCTGCGAGCGGCCGACAATCAAGGGACTTTTTTTTTTTTTTTTTTTTATATAAAAAAGTTGAGGTGGGGTAGATACCAGTATCCTATTAGGGTCCGGACATGCCTTTAGGCTCACGAGTGCTTATAAAGATACTTATAGATCGCATACCAACAACGCCCTTACATCGACCAGTGGGTATCGAACCTTCTCTCTTTCAGAGTGAAGGCCAACACCTTAACTAACTGTATCACTCCTCGTTGGCGACAATCAAGCGACTTGATGTTTTTCCTTAGCTTTTTTCATCTGGTGGTTTCTTATTCCCCTTGGGTTTGGGCCTTTTGAGTCCCTATGTTGTGATCCTTATGTTTGTAATTAGCTTCATGAAGTCCCTTGGTTTTGTCAAGCTGGACATGAAGACACTAGTCATTAAGGCCTTGCTCCCAAGCTTTGTTAAGTTATTCTTGGTAGTCTAGGGTTAAGAGGTTATCAAGCAGAAGTATTAAATAAGAATTTTTATCCAATACAATTAGGATTTTATTTGTCTTATTATATTTGCAATATATCAATAAATTATGATATTTAAGTTATTATATGATTATAAGAATAAGATATTGTTACTACCAATTTTAATCACTATCATTTTTTTACCATTAGATCTTAGGTGACCCTTTATCTTAAAATAAAATTCTTTATTCTCCTATTGAGATTCTGATTTAACAATGAAAAAAATGATAATGAACAAAATTGATAGTTACAATATCATATCCCATGATTATGTTGGTTATCTTAGGATTATTATTTGATTTAAGATTTATATTCAAATTTGAATATAAAATAGTATTACTTTATCATTCATAAATAGAGTTAGGGTTTGGTATTCGATTTTTTTGGTATTGAATAAATAATTCCTATTTGAGAGAGTTTGTATGTAATGGCTTATAAAAAAAGAAAAAAAAAAAAAAAAAAACCCCCTTATATAATAAGGGGTTGAATATGTGACCTCCTAGTTACGTTATGGGAGCTTTTATATTATTGGGCATAAACGTCATTGCCCTTTTTAAAAGACTTTAATATATATTTTTATTTTATAAAATATTTTTATGAGCAATATAAAAAATAGGTGTAATATAAATTAAAATAAAATTATCTGAAGACTTCAAAACATTAACGGCAACTGATAAAATTTTAATAAGAGGGGGCAAACATAAAAGGGTTCTAATTATTTTATTCAGGTAAAAAAATTTCTAAATATTTTATGAATGATTGAATTTAGTTGGTTAAGTTGTTTTGGGGTAAAGTGGTGCTTTTAAAAAAAAAAAAACAATTGAGACACCTCAGCTAATCCTTAATGAAATATTTCATCAATTCCAATCTTGACATAGGTAAGTTGATGCCTTTGAAGGGCAAAGAAAAACATAGAATAAAATTTTCCTGATCTAAAAGCTATCTCTTTCCTCCTTGTAGTTTCGTGTTTATTTTAGGAGGAGATTTTCTTATTATCTCAATTTTGTATAATCTTTTATAAATAGATATAAATTATTGATTAGAAAGAAGAGCTAATTTGAACTGTTGATTGGGAAAATAAAAAAAAAAAAAAAAAAAAAAATTAAAGAAGTGATAATTTAATGATATAGTTCATTTTAAATCTTTTAAATTTAATTAGACGAGCATGAAAGATGAAAGAAAAATTGGACAACTAGAGACACCGACCGATTATCCCACGCAGAGTCGACGCGCAGCGAAGCCTAAAAAAGTTTAATGGAATAAAGAAAGAGGGAGATTAAAAACGAAAAAGGAAATCTCCGAACTCGGTTTTACAGATCCCTGAGAATCCTTGCTAACTAAGGAACATTCAAAGGTATTGATTTTACTCTCTCTCTCTCTTGTCTTAGTCACTGTTTGCTTGATTGTACTCTCGACCTTTCTCAGTTTTTCCTCACCTTCTTCTATCAATTACACCCATAGAATCGGAACTTCAAATTCGCATACTTTCTTCGTTTTCATCACTCGCTGTGGTTTTCTATCTTAGTTTTTATTTATTTGTTTTTGTTCAGTGATTGATTCTGATCATTGTCAGCACCATGTCGATGATCGATTCCTTCTTCAGCAAGGGCTTCAAAGGGTCCAAATGGTAATAATTTATCGATAACATATTCCAGTGATAATTTTTGTGATTGTCCTAGTATTCGCTGATCTTGCTTTAATTTTTTTTTTTTTCAATTCGAAGTTTTAAGGTATTCTGTTGCAATTCGGGGTTGATAAAAGTCGCAAATTGTGAATTGTGTTCTTCTCTTTAGTTAGCCTTAATGAACTGTTTTAGGTAATTTAACTTGAACTGTTGTAGTGTCTTATTTTTGTCAACAATTTATCTGGATATCGCGGAGCTTTTGTTGTTTTCTAGATTTTCACTGCATCTTTTTCTGTCGGATGCCCCCTTTTCCCGTTCGATTGTTTATATATGAGGAGGCTGGTGTTTTTGAATTTTAGGTAGTCCTTACTGTTGGTATATTTTTCTATATCAGTTGGATTGGTTCTGCTATTTTATTTTCCTCTATGTTTCCTGGCAAGTGACTTAATTTTTCCAATTTACACTTTCAGTAAAACCCTTCTGAAGTTGACAATTCCACGTATAAAGTTGCTAAGAAACAGAAGAGAGATCCAGTTAAAGCAGATGCGCCGTGACATTGCCAAACTACTTGAGACTGGTCAAGAAGCCACTGCTCGCATTAGGGTAATTTGCATGAAAAGTTGTCTAGTCTTTCTGTTTTTCCATTGGTTTGAGAATTTTGAACCCGTAACCTAGGGCCTAACTTTTTCCCATCCTGTTTTCTATTTTACCATTTTCTTTGTTTCTTTTGCTATATGTGGTTTGTAGTGCTTTTCATGATGTGGTAACTTGTGCAGGTGGAGCATATTATCCGTGAAGAAAATATGATGGCTGCTCAAGAAATAATTGAACTCTTTTGTGAGCTTATTGCTGTCCGCCTTCCGATAATTGAATCTCAGAGGTATTATACATTGCAAAACCAAAATCTGACTGACTGGCTTAACTTCTGCTTTCAAATTGTTATTTTTGTGATACTTGTGGTCATGTTAGATTTTGTGTTTTGAGTTAGTAATGTGTTTGCCATGCTCCCAATGAAATCAAAGGCATTTTTTGGCCATCATTAAAATAGACAAATCAATGTTATCATGAACTGCAGTACTGATTTATTACTAGATATAAATTTAGTTATTGTGGAACAAGACTGAACATTGATTCATTTCAAAGGCCACTCTGGTCCAGGATGTGCTTCATAAACTGAAAATGCTGAAAAATGAATATTTTCTCTTCAGAAGTTTTCTTTTCCAATCTTGCTCAATTCTCTGTCAATATCATTGGATCATCTTTATAATTTTGTTCTGTCTATGCGGATAAAAAAATATTTTGAATTGTATTTTAATATTAAGTTGACATTTCCCTATGTGTTCATGATTATTGAATTCTCAAGATACGGTTTGGTTGATAAAAAGTCAAACAAATGGAGAAAAAGATTGTTCTTTGGTTATTCCCTTTCCACCCTTCTTTTAAATGAACAGTTATGCTCCTTTCACCCAAATTGATTATGTGATTTGACAAAGAGATAGATTGCCCCACACTTTTGCAACAAATTGTAGAACTAATGTGCGGAAATAATAGCAAAAGAGATATAATATGTGAAGAACATGCTGATAACAATGTTGACTGAATCTTATTTATTTATCTACATGTTTATTTGATGTTACCTAAAAGATAATTTTGGAAGGATAATTTTTGAAAAGTTTAAGATGTCTAACTAACTTTACAAAATTTATTGGTGTGTAAAGTAGTTAAAGGTGACTTTCATTCTAGGACGGAGGGAGTAGTAGTTTTGGACTTTGGTCAATTATATGTATGGGATCACATTAGCACATAAGAGTTGTAACAATAGAAAAAAGAGGGTAGCATTATAACTTTCACTGCTTAAATCATGTATTAGTGTGATGATTCAATAAAAATCATCGGCAATTAAACCCTTTTGTTGTTGGCTAATTTGGTAGTTTAAAAATCTGGATCAAATACTGTATTCTCAAAAAAGGAAATAAAGAAAGAAAGGAGTCATACAAATGCTGAAAATATCTGCCTATTTATACTGTGAAAAGCCAGTGATATTTTTCAATTGTATGTATTCTAACCTTCAACGTTGTTCAGGGAATGTCCTCTAGATTTAAAGGAAGCAATATCTAGTGTATGTTTTGCTGCACCAAGGTGTGCCGATCTACCAGAGTTGTTGCAGGTTCAAATGTCATTTGCTTCCAAATACGGGAAGGAATTTGTATCAGCAGCAACTGAGCTCAGGCCAGATTGTGGTGTTAATCGCCAGGTTTTATGATTTTATATCCTCTATGGACTTATTGGCAATTATAAATGCTATTTTTATGACATTATTTCTCCAATTTGCAATTGCAGTTAATAGAGCTGCTGTCAATTCGGGCTCCTTCGCCAGAAAAGAAACTGACACTTCTAAAAGAAATTGCTGTTGAGCATGACATAGACTGGGATCCATCTGCTTCAGAAGCTGAGTTCTTGAAGAAACATGAAGACTTACTGGTAACTATTACACCACTAATTCACAAGAATGTGCTGATTTTTCTTTTGGTCCTGTTATAACCTTTATACGTGCTCACTTTGTCAGAATGGCCCAGCACAATTCTTTAGTGGATCTAAAGTGCCCCTTCCTGAAGAAAAAAACTATGAAGCATTGTACTCTGCTCCTGATCAACCCAACAAAGAGCCTGATTCTGATTCTGGCTCTGACACATTAGAATTTCCTGAAGTTCCTAAAGTATCAGTGAGGTCAAGTGCGAATTTTGCCACTGCTCCAGAAACAGTTACATCCTCTCCATCTATTCCACCCCCTGAAACTGGTCTTCACTCATCAAGCAGTTCTGGGGATTCTGCAGGTGTAAAGTCAGAACATGTAGAAGAAAATTCAATGGTCAATAGAAATGAACCACATGATTTATCTGGCAGTATGGACAAGAGACAGTTTGTGCCTTTCATCTCCCCTCCGATATCTTCTGGATCATTTTCTGCAAGGCATGGTGATTCCCCTCCCTCCCTCCCAAATACCAAAACTGAGGCAGATGTTGACTTGAACGATGTGTTGGTTGCTGCTCATACTGCTGCTGAAACTGCTGAACGTGCGGCAGCAGCAGCTCGCTCCGCAGCTACTCTTGCACAAATTCGCATTAATGAGCTTACCAAGAAAAGTGGTGAAACTGTACCAGACAGTAGTTCTGAGAACCCATTTTATACAGGAAACGATGTAAATCAGTCTGGAACAGCCGAAACAGAGAATTTCACTGAGCAAAAAACTGCAGATGACTACAATAGTCATGACACGAGTAATTATGAGCCCCACCATCGTCACAACGCCACACCTGGATCTGATTCATCGAGAGTTACTTCATTTGATACACTAAAGCCAGATTTTGATTCTTCTCTACCCAGTTATTATGTACCAGAAGACAAAATATCTGGCCACCAGCCCAAGAGATTACCTTCAATGGATGAGGACCCATATTTCTCGTACCCCAACTTGTTTACCTCACAAAACTCAAATGCTGGATCTCATGCTCAATCAGATAATACCAGATCCCATCATGATCTGTGACAGGTTCTTGATATGTCTGAGATCTTGCTTGTGGATGAGTTTCAACAGTGCTGTAGAATTATAGTCTAGTTTTTGTTATTTATGAACTTTCTGTCTTTATAACATATTCTACTTCCTTTACATTCAGTGAAAATTTTGAATTTCAGTTATGAAGTCTTCTTTCCTGTTGCTGCTGAATTTGTTGATGGTGATTGAGGGACAATGATTGTAAAATTATTAATGTTGGGAATAAAAGGTTTTCAACGTCAGCTCTGTTTCTGTTTAAACTTTTTACTTGTTCAACAACTCAATGTTTGTGTCGCCAGCGGATTGCAGCGGGGAAGATAAATCATGTATTCATGTTCACTGGATTAATAGTCTTTAATTAAAAATATTAGTCCATTTGATGCTAAGAGTAAGCTATTCATCAGTTGACTTAATTGAAATTACTTCCTCTTGTCTTTCTTTAATATAGGATCTAATTAGAGAATTGATCTTAGTTTTAAATATAAGACCTATTTATTATATTTATTAATCTTTTCCTAATTAATTCATATTGATGTTCCTTTAACAGTAATCAAATATGAGAGATAGGGAAGGAATCAATACGACTATAAGAGAAATAGGAGAATAAACCATGGAAAAATCCCATTTAAATACCATATGCATATGATTGTAATTCAAAACCCCAAAAGGTTTGTTAAAAAATTAAAAAGACAAAGGTGATTGGGAGGAATTTGGGATTTTAAAATTTAAATGTTTTTACTAAAATGCCATAACATATTCATCCTCTCTTCCTCTTCCTCTTCTTGATACTTGTGGCGGGCTTGGAAAGCTTGGGCCTTTTGTATTTGTACAACTCTCCAATGGTGTCTCCTCTGACCAAGATCGTGTCCTCGCTGCGTGGAAGACGATCTTCTCCTTTCTATCCACAACGTCCTCCCTCCCTCCCTCCCTCTCTCTCTCTCTCTCTCTGTGAGTGCGTGCGCGTGAAACAAAAACACGAATAATTTGAGGTGTGTGTGTGTGGCGCACGCTTGCACGCTTGTGTGTGTGTTGTGTGCGCGCGCGCGCATGAAACAAAAACAAGAATCATTTGAGGCAGGAAGGAATTGGTTAGGTTTGTGGGTTCGCGCTAGGAGAGAAGATTTATGCAGCTTGAAGAAGAGTTTGGTTGATATTGGAGAAAGCCAGGAGTAGAAGATGGTGAATAATAATGAGATTGTCAAAATCCGTATGTACTAACAATATGTATAAAATGATTGATATCAATTGAGTGATGAGATTTACAAAATGAGTAATAGAATTGACACAAATGTTGGTAAATTCTAACTTGCATGTTTTTATCAGCAAACACCTTTGTCAAAACTATTATTAGAAATGCTACAAATGTTGGTGAATCCTAACTTGTATGTTTTTATCGGCAAATGCTTTTGTCAAAACTATTACTAAATTTGTCAATTCCATTAGGAATTTTGGTGAAATACCATAAATGTTGGTGAATCCTAACTTGTATATTTTCATTAGCAAACGCTTTTGTCAAAATAATTACTCAACTTGTCAATCACATTATGAATTTTGGTGAAATGTCGCAAATGTTGGTGAATCCTAACTTGCATGTTTTCATCAGCAAACTCTTTTGGTCAAACCATTACAATTCTTATCAAAACCATTACTAAACTTGTCAATTTTATTACGAAATTTGGGGAAATGCCACAAATGTTGGTGGATTTTGACTTGTATGTTTTCATTAGCAAACTCTTTTGTCAAAATCATTACTAAACTTATCAATCCTATAACAAATTTTGTGAAGCTCATTTTACATTTAGTTAATACCATATCAAAATTTATGAGACAACTAGTTCTTCAAAAACCAAACGAGATCGAAGGCGAAGGAAAGCATAGAAAGATAGAAATCAAGAAACAATAATCAATAACAGAAAACTTATGAAGATGTTGGATTTTTTTTTTTTTGATCGATTGAAGATGTTGGATTAGAAACAAGAGAGAGAAGAGAAATCATTGCACCAGATGCATAGAAATGAATGAATGAGAGGGAGAGAGTGTGCCAGCCATTGAACCAAGCAGAGAGAAAAGAATATGAGAGAAAGAAGGAAGATCTTTGGTTTGAAACCCACGTCTTTGGAAATCTGCACCTTCAATGAGATGGTTGGGGAGTTTTTGAAGATAGAGGCATGGCAGAAAAAGAACCAGAGACGCCATTTTCTTCTTTTCATCGCCTTCCATCACCAAGCACTCTCATCGTCGTTGGCGACCTCTACCTCCACTACCATAGTTGCAGGCGACCTTCACAATCTCGCCACCTTCCTTCATATATATATATATATATATATATATTGTGACAATTCAGACCAAGGGAGTGCCATTGACACTTGAACTTGGGAGACCTTTATGTTCCACCATTTACACTTTGCTCCTCCACCTTGGCTCCACCATTTTTCTTTTTTTGTTTAAAATTTGAGGACATAATGGTAAATTCAACAACATTTTAAAATTTAAATTTCATTCGTGTGTCATCTTTATGTCCTTTACAAATGTTAACAGATATTTAGAGATTTTGAAATTTCATATGGCATTTATCTGAGGTTCTCACATAATCCATTTAGTTGAGTCTCCTCATTTTTATCTCTGCTTTTACGGTTCATAAGAGCAGTGCTGGCTTAAGCCTTTAAGCTGTGTGCTATAGTGGTGACTTAGCATGAGGCTTTGTGACCTGATATGTTGCTTTTGTTTCCCTCAACAAGCACCAACTCCCCCACGTGATGCGTTGGTGCAACAATTCGCTAACATTAAAGCACATTTTCATCTTTCACTCATCCAAATTATCAAGAAATTCAACAAGACATAAAAGAAAAAATCGGATTTTAAATTTACCAACAAAAAATAAAAGTTGTCTCACAACCCAAAAACACAACATGCATCACAATCACATCAGTAGTTGTACTCTTATATGTTTAGCAACTTTTACATTAGCTGGAAAGTAACAAAAATTACATCAAAATGCTAGCCATCATAGTACATAAATATTACTATATGCAACATGAACATGCATTATCTCACATGTGTTGCCAAACATTTCTAAAGATCTCCTTGTGAACCACAATGATAGTTGTAAGTTTTTCATGATTATTCTCGTCTTCTATCAGAATCTTTAGACTGTGATATTGTTAACTGTTAATAAAGCAACATATAATCCTCCATGTGTGAACACTAGCTTCAATAAATATAACCTAACATTTTGTAATTTAGAATAATTATTTAATTTGAAATTTTTAAAAATTAGTAAATCGATGTCAAAAAAAATTAGTAAAACAATATAGTAATAATACAATAAATTAGCATGCGTAATCAATTACTTACACTGATAATTTAAAAAATCAAGATGGCTAACAATTAGTCAATTAATATTAACAATTATTACTCATTATGATCCTATTTATAAGAGTTCAATAAAGTATTACGCGGTTTGAGAAAACGATTAGATTAAATAAAAACAATAAGTAAGTCTGAAATAAACTTTTTATTTCAACTATAGCCTTATTTATGAGGAGGTAATTAAGTAAGAGAGACAAATAAAATAAATATAAGTATCACATCCCTTTTAATTAAGTTCAAACATATAATTAATTAGAATAAAAATGGTAAAAACTTATTAAATGCTCAAACAACTTTTACCAGACGTTTATAAAAAAGATCAAGATAAATCAACTTTTAGATTCCCCCACAAAAATTACAAGTAGCTGTTAGTCACTATCAATGCCTAGTAATACTATTATTTGGCCAATAGTTTGGTAGTACTATTTGCACTATTACCTTTTTTGAAACCACCGTATAGGTCATACCATGAGCCTTCACCACCATACAACAATATAGGTCATACTATTATTTGGCTCATGGTTCAATCAATCAGCCATCAACTTTGAACATGGGAAGATGATTTTCTTGTGTACGTGTGAACATGGGAAGATGATTTTCTTGGAAATTAGTCTTCAAAACTTGCGATTGCTGAGTGAGACGTTCAATTTCCTTTTCCATTATCTCATTCTCTTTCTCTTGATGTGTCATTCGTCTCATTATAGAGTCCATTTGATGGTCAAAGTTGGCCTTGTGTGACCGTTTCTCATCTACAGTCTGATTCACTTGATTCTGCAATTGTGCAAGGACTTCACGAATGGTAGGTTTTTTGTTTGGCACACATGGTTGAGAATGAGGTCCAGAAAGTGGCTCAAATGAGTTTAGGAATTCATGAGATGGATGACAGGGTCGGGAAGTGGGATGGAATGGAGGAGGGGGTTCATGGTATGGCATGTGGTTGTATGGTGGTGAAGGCTCATGGTATGACCTATACGGTGGGTGTGGTGGGCATGAGCCAAATAATAGTATGACCTATACGGTTGATGTACTATCAAAAAATGTAATTACTCTTAATTATTGATTTTTATGAGAATATTTGATGTTAGATTAATTGGTTTAAATTGTAGGTACTTGAAGAAATTGGACTAAATTTGAAAATGGAAATTTAAGCTCAAGTTTTAAAAGTATCAGTTTAGTCCCTCAAGCAAACTTTTCAAAATGTTCAATCAGGTCCCTACAGTGAAACACAACGTTTTGGATTAAATGCACCAGCTGAGAGATGCGTGAGGAGCTGAGGGGAAATTGAGTCCAAGACAAAATTACAGAAAAGGACCCAGTAGTTTGGAAATTCCAGTCATGCCCCACAAAAGTTTTGAATATTTTCACTTAAGTCCCTTGCTGAGAACTTTTAATCTTTTCAGTTAGGTCCCTAATAAAACTCGCGTTTTGATATTGGAATCAATCTAACCTAGCTGAGACACACACACACCCGTGAGCCGGAGAAAACCCGAAAAGCTGAGGGAGATTTAATATAGGGTCAAGGAGCGATTTTGCCAAACAACTATTACTCTAGGAGCGCTGTAGCCAAATAACTTTTAAAGAGACCAAAAATGCCAAAAAAACAATTGAATTTGTGAAAAAAATACAGCTTCGTTAGGTTCACACTAACTTCCATCTGAATGAACGCCACGTGGGATTTTGAAGTCCAGGTCAGTCCTAAGTGGCTTATTTTGTTTTTGGTGAAGAATTTCCAGCTAGCTTCTGTTAGTTCTCAATATGTTTTGATGATTAACAACAAATGTAAAACATGTTTTGAAGTTTGCAAAGTTGTTTTAAAAACACTCGAAAGTTGCAAACCGCAGTTGCATCTGCAAACTCGAGTATTGGATAGCCAATACCGCAGGTTTGCATTTGCAAACTCGAGTATTGGACGACCAATACCGCTTTGCTTGGTAAACTCGAGTATAGGCCATACGAGAAAGAAACCAAGTTTTCACCAAAGTCGATACTGCGGTTGCATAGGCAAACTCGAGTATTGAATGGTCAATACTGCAGTTTGCATGGGTAAACTCGAGTATCGAACTTCTTGTGAATCAAAGGATTTTTTCAACTTAGTCAATACCGCAGCTTGCATTTGCAAACTCGAGTATTGACGTACCATCTGCAGCTTGCTTGGCAAACTCGAGTATTGACTTCCGAAGCAAAACAAGTTTTTCAAACGAAGTCAAAACTCGCGGTTTCCAAAACCAAACTCGAGTATTGACCTTCCGAGAGCAAAGGATTTTTCAAGATAAATCAATACTCGCAGTTTGCATTGGCAAACTCGAGTATTGAATGGTCAATACTTTGCGGTTGCGTTGCCAAACTCGAGTATTGGACTTCCGAGAGCAAATGGATTTTTCAAGTTAAACCCATACTGCAGTTTGCATAGGCAAACTCGAGTATAGGTCTTGTCTTTCAAATACAAGACACGATGGCTTGCCTCTGAAAAATGGAAACTCGAGTATCCAATTGGATACTGCAGTTTGGTCACTTGTGAACAGTGCCATACTCGAGTTTACAAGAACAAACTGCATATGCAACGTAAAAACTAAGTTTTGAATTATACGAATTCGTGAAACACTCTTGTTTGTTCCAAATGCTTTCATGAATCATTCACTTATGATCCTGATATGTTTAACAAGTTTATTTAGTGGATTTCGGTTAGCACGATGAAAATTAATGAAGATCAAGGGAAAAAGCAAAAAGTGGTCGAGCATTTATTGCACTTCAAGAAATTAACATCCTTTTGGTTAATCCATCTCGAGCACGAACTCTCAACGTTCAAAAACACTTTCTTCATCAAGCAAATTCTTCTCCAACGGCAAATCCTCGAGTTCCACATCGACCATATCGATCTGGATTAGTTGGAGCTTAGAGAGAGAAGATGACCGGACTTAATGCTAATCACCTACAACGGTTGGATTCATCATTCAACGGTCATTTAATGTTCTCTACCTATAAATAGAGTTCATTAACTTCTTCTCAAGTTGACACAACTACGAGAGCGAAAATTCATTGATTGTTATTTATTGTGTTCAAATTTCATCTATATTGTATCAATCGATACTTGCACTTCAGTTGTTCATTTTATCTCGCTTCGAGAGAGAGTTCTATCTCGTAAATCATTTATTGATCGAGATAACCATAAGTTAGGGGACTTAGTGGTTGGGTGTATTGATTACAACTTGTAAGGGGAGTGAGTTCTAGAGAGAGAACTACTCTTGAGTACGACCGTAATCGGTTGTGAGTATAGTGGATTGAAAATCCCAAGTGTGACTTGGGACTGGATGTAGGTCAAAGATAAGACCGAACCAGGATAATTTCTCTTGTGCAAGCTTTCCTTCCCTTCCTCCTTTGTTTATCTCTCGGTTTCATTACCTCAAAAACAGCATATTCTGAAAAGTTTTTTAAAAATACCCAATTCACCCCCCTATTGGGTATATAGCTCCATTTACATTTGGTATCGAGCAAGGTCTTCTCTTAAGAGCTTAACAACTCGAGAAGGATCATTATGGAAGGTATCTTACCCGATGGAGCTTCTATCAACAAAGCCACCCCAATGGAGAGCATTACTCCTTCCGGAAAGCAAAGTTCAAAGTCTTTGTGAATGCTACGAGTATGGGCTGTGGAGAGTATTTGAAAGAGGAAATTATGAGCCATCAACCGTTGAAGATGGAGTTAGAGTTCCTAAGCTTGAAGAAGAATATGATGAGAATGACAGAAGAAGTGTCACACTCAACAAAGAAGGTCATCCCGCTTCTTCAAAGTGCTCTTAGTCAACAAGAGTACTTTCGTATTTGCAATCTACCTTCTCGCAAAACATATGTGGGATGCTCGAGATAGCTCATGAAGGAACAACTGGAGTAAAGCAAAATAGAGTCAATACTCTTATGACCGAATATGACCTTCTACGAATGAAGCATGGCGAATCCATTGGTGATTTCCAACAGATTCACCCATCTCATCAATCAACTTGCTGCCTTGGGAAAAGAATATGACCAACCAGTCCAAGTAAGGAAGATCTTGAATATCCTTAACAAGGAATGGGAAGCAAAGGTCACGGCTATTGAAGAGGCTCGAGGAGAGTCAATGACGTCGATGGCCGCTCTATTCGGAAGTCTCTCCGAGTATGAGGCTAAACTCAAGTTCAAGAAGGGACTTGATGAAGCTCATGGCAAGAACAAAGGAATTGCCCTCAAGGCTGCAAGAGAAGTTAGAGATTCGGATGAGGAAAATGAGAATGAAGACGAAGATGAAGAAATTGGCATGATGGTCCGAAGATTCAAGAAGTTCTACAAGAAGGACCAAGGCTTTAAGAAGTTTCACAAGGGTAGCTCCGGTTATGAGGCAAAGAAGCCAATCATCTCGCTACGAATGTCAAAAGCCTGGCCACATCAAGTCCGAATGTCCTCACTGAACAACAAAGATAAAGAAAAGAAGAAGTTCAAAGAAATACAAGAAGAAAGCTTATGTCTCCAAAGATCTGGGGTGATAGCTCATCGATGAAGATGATGAGGATGAGGAAGAGAAAGCCAATATATGCCTAGTTGCTGAAGAAGAAGAGCAACGTGCTAAACTTGAAGAGGTATATGATTGCAAACCTCCTTATGATGATCTGTTTGATGAATATATGACTGTGCAATTTGAATTTGAAAAACTTGCTGAAAAATATTTCAAACTGAAAAATAGAAATCTTACTCTTGAATCTCAAGTTGAAAAGTTGTCTTCTTCAGAAAATACTATTTGTGAAGATTGTCCTGATCTAAAGAAAAAGAATTCATATCTTACCAAGGCACTTGAGAAATTCACTAGAGGAAGTGAAATGCTCAATGTCATTTTGAAACAACAACGTTTTATAAATGATAGATCGTGGCATTGGTTACGGACCGATTTTGATAGAAAGAAAGGCAAGAAGAAGAGTGGTCGAGAAAACATACATGAACTATTTTACAAAATCAGTTCACTCTTCAAATCCCTTTGCACATTGCAATTACTTGTAATAAGAAGGGTCATTCTACTTCATCTTGCTTTCATAGAAAGGAAAGAAAAATTAAGCCAGTGGGAAATTATCAATGGGTACCGAAAGGAACTTATGTTCCTAAGGTCAAAACTAACTCCAAAGGACCCAAGAAAAGATGGGTACCTAAGGCTTGATCCCTTGAAAATTGCAGGTTTGTCTTAGAGCATCAAGACCCAACAAGTGGTACATTGATAGTGGGTGCTCAAGACACATGACCGGAGATGAATCAAAATTTCTCTCAATCAAATCAAAGGATGGTGGTAGAGTCACATTTGGAGGAGACCAATCGGGAAAAATTGCTGGAATTGGTGAGATAGGAAGCAATGAAGGTCCTCTCATCAAAGATGTCTACCTAGTAGAAGGATTGTGTCACAACCTCCTAAGTGTGAGCCAAAGCACCGACAAGGGTAACTTAGTTATCTTTGACTCTAATGAATGTTTGATTGTTAGAAAGGATTTAATCTCCATTGATGATTTAAAAACTAAAGCCTTATTTAGAGCACCTAGAGATGGAAATTGTTATACCCTTAATCTCTCTAGCAATGCTTCGGCTTTCGAAAATTGTTTTGTTAGTAACTTGAATGAGAGTTGGCTATGGCATAAACGATTAGCTCATGTTAATATGTTTCAACTTGACAAGTTCTTTGAAAAAGGATTTGGTCATTGGTATTCCTAGATTGAATTTCAAAAATGATATGGTATGTGATGCTTGTCAAAAAGGAAAACAAACCAAATCTTCTTTTAAAGCAAAAAATGAGATTTCAACTAGTAGACCTCTTCAATTACTTCATATGGATCTAGTTGGACCAGCTAGAGTAAAAAGTCTTGGTGGAAATCTCTACACTTTGGTCATAGTTGATGATTACTCTAGATTTGCTTGGACAATATTTTTATCATCTAAAGATGAAACATTTGATCAGTTTGTTACCTTTGCCAAAAAGGTCCGAACGAGAAAGGCTTTGCAATTTCGGGTATAAGAACCGATCATGGTGGCGAATTTGAAAACAACGCCTTCGCTGAGTTCGTGACAATGTGGGGATTGATCATAACTTCTCGGCTCAAGGACTCCTCAACAAAACGGTGTTGTTGAGAGGAAGAATAGAGTCCTCACCGAGATGGCAAGGGCAATGTTAAATGAGAACAACACTTCTCAAGTGTTTTGGGTCGACGCAATGAGTACGGCTTGCTACATCTCCAACCGAGCCTATTTGAGGAAGAAGCTGAACAAGACCCCATATGAACTCTACAAGGAAGGAAGCCAAATCTCAGCCACCTACACGTCTTCGGATGCAAGTGCTATGTGCACAATAATGGTAAAGAGAATCTTGGTAAATTCGATTCCAAAGCTGATATTGGTATCTTCATTGGTTATTCAAATAGGAGTAGAGCCTATAGAGTCTTTAATACTCGCACTCGTATTGTTGAAGAGTCAATACATGTTGTTTTCTCGTGAATCCAAATCGATAAAGCCTTGGACAATGAAGAAGAAAATATTTTCAAAAATCAATTCTTTTCGAAAACTACTCCGCTTCTATTGAAAATCCCGAAAATGTTTTTGAGGCTGATCCCTAAAACAACATTGAAAATCCCGATCGAGACTCAACCTAGAGCTTGGAAATTTATTAGAAATCATCCTTTAGACCAAGTTATAGGTGATATTAATCAAGGAGTAAGAACCGAGAAATAGTACTTTGAATGAAGTAACCTTTTCTGCATTTATATCTCATATAGAACCCTCTAAGATTGATGAAGCCCTTTCAGATAATGATTAGGTGTTAGCAATGCAAGAGGAGTTACATCAATTTGATAGAAATCAAGTTTGGGATTTGGTACCTAGGCCCAAAGACCATCCGGTCATTGGCACCAAATGGGTATTCAAGAACAAACGTGATGAGTCGCAATCATTGTCCGTAACAAGGCAAGATTGGTTGCCAAAGGCTATAATCAAGAAGAAGGAATTGATTATGAAGAAACTTATGCTCCAAAGGCAAGATTGGAAGCCATAAGAGTACTTCTAGCCTTTGCATGTGTAAAAGGATTTAAATTATATCAAATGGATGTGAAAAGTGCTTTTCGAATGGTTTTATACAAGAGGAAGTTTATGTGGAACAACCCCCGGTTTTGAAAATGAACATTGTCCGATCATGTGTATCGTCTCAAGAAGGCTCTATATGGCCTTAAACAAGCTCCTAGAGCTTGGTATGAGCGATTAAGCAAGTTCCTTCTTGATCAAGGCTTTGTTAGAGGAAAAGCGATACAACTCTCTTCATAAAGAGTAACAAGCTTAATGAAATTTTAATGGTTCAAATATATGTGGATGATATTATATTTGGTGCTTCTAATGATACTTTGTGTGAAGAATTTTCAAAGACTATGCAGGGAGAGTTTGAGATGTCCATGATGGGAGAGCTCAACTATTTTCTTGGATTGCAAATCAAGCAAAGAAAAGATGGGATATTTGTTTCCCAAACCAAATGTCTGAATGATTTGCTGAAGAAATTTGGGATGGACCAATGCAACGGAGCTGACACTCCTATGAGCTCAACTGCTTCATTGGATGCTGATGAGAAAGGCAAAGATTTCAACATCACAAAGTATAGAGGAATGATTGGATCATTACTCTATCTCACAAAGAAGTCGCCGACATCCAATTCAGTGTTGGGATGTGTGCAAGGTTCCAATCCGCTCCAAAAGAGTCCCATGCTGAACATGTGAAGAGGATATCCGGATATCTCTCAGACACGAAGACTCTTGGATTATGGTTTCCCAAAGGTCAACCGGAACACTTGGTGGCATACTCAGATTCGGATCATGCCGGCTACAAGACGATAGAAAGAGCACAAGTGATCAATGCGAATTCTTTGGTAACTCACTTGTCTCTTGGTTCAAAGAAGCAAACATCTCGTGGCCGTGTCCTCTACCGAAGCTGAATATGTGGCCGCCTCAAGTTGTTGTGCTCAAGTGCTATGGTTGAAACAACAACTTGCTGACTTGGGAGTTTACTTGAAGGAGATTCCAATTTTGTGTGACAACACAAGCACAATAAGCTTGGCCAAGAATCCGGTGCAACATACAAGAACCAAGCATATTGATGTGAGGCATCACTTCATTCGGGATCATGTCCAGGAAAAGAGATGTCAAAGTGATGTTCATCCCAACTCATCTTCAACTTGCGACATCTTCACAAAGCCTCTAGCCAAAGAACCTTTCAACTTCATAAGAAGAGAATTGGGAATGGTAAATCCCAATGAATTGTAAGAATTTCTCATTCAATCTAATGTTAGTTATGTTTTTGATGATTAATCTTTACTAACTTGAGCATCGGAGTGTTTAGATATGTCTCTTGCGGGATATTTCAATGCTTCGAAGTTCCATACTGCAAGATAGGATGGCTTACTCGAGTTTAGGACCGCATTTAAGCCAAACCCGACATTCAGCAATAGCTTGACTCGAGTATGGGGAACAAAACTGCGGTTTAGGACCGACAAACTGCGGTTGTAAGTGCAAGTATGCTAAACTCGAGTAAGGAAAAGCTAAACTCGAGTATGTTCATCGTGGGTTCAAAAATTCACGCTACATTTTTGAAGTCCAGTTAGTATACTTTCACCTTTACCGCATATGTAAATGAAAGTTTGCTAAACTCGAGTAAGGAGAAGCTAAACTCGAGTATGCCACCGTGAATTCCAAATGTTACACTATTTTAAATCAACGATGTGACATACTTCCATTTGTACTCGAGTTTATTAGTGACAGTTACTAAACTTCCATTTGTACTCGAGTTTATTAGTGACAGCTTTCCTAAACTTCCATTTGTACTCGAGTTTGTTAGTGACGGTTGCTAGACTCAAGTAAGAAATAGATAAACTCGAGTAAGGAGGTCTGTCTATATATATATGTGAACAAAGGGTGTTCTTCCAAACTCGCGTCTTCACTCCAGTAAACCCTAGAGTTTCGACTTTCTCTCTTCTTCTCCTTCTGAAACCATCACAATCCCTCATCACCCCCCTCAAATCTTCACCAAACTTCATCTAATTCTTCCTATCTTCTCTCTTTCCGAAACCCTAAGCACTCAAATGTCTAAGGAAGTCTCTCAATCCTCTCGACCGATTCCTCCACGAGCTCCAAGGAGCAAATCGATTCCACGAAGTTGCGAGAGGCATTGATACAAGAATCCCCTGGAGTGGGTGTTGTGATTGAGGATAATCCATCCTCGAATCCCAAGAGAGGGGATTCGACTTCAAAGGGTCCGAACCTTCATCACCACAAAAGGAAGAGGACGGGCCGAGTCGAGCAAAGCAAAAGGGAAAAGAACCGTTGTTCACGGAAGACAAGGTCCAAGAATGCCACCCCGCTTCGGCTCTCGCTCCACGATCGAGGTTACCGGTTCTTCGTCGACTATGAGACTGAAGAAGATGAGCACGAAGGAGTCTCCCCATTCATCGATAATGCAATAGAGGAGATTAAGCTTCACAAGACTCCGCCTCCTGGATTCAAAGTCACCCCTGTTCCTCTTCCTCCGGTCTCAATGCCAAGTTCAAGGACTAGTATTCATCTCGTGGCTTCGTGCGGTTGTCTCGGTTGACTTGGAGCAAATGTATCGCGAATGCAATGTGGATCTCTCACCATGGTTTGGGCCCTATCGGTCATTCATCTCCATCGAAGCCGCTTACTACCCGAGTTGGTCAAGATGTTCTATTTCAATATGGCGACCAACAACCTATTGGACTCAAGGCTATACTACCGAGGAGAGGATCACCACGTGTGTCGGGGGGTCCAATTCACCTTGTCCGCCGCTATTATCAACAAGATCCTAAAGGTTGCTCATCCTCCACCGCGTCCACACCACAATACACCAATGCTTGAGGTGTATAGGACCTTAATGCGTACTCGGGACGTGCTTGGATGATCGGCTTGCTCATTTGTCTATCAAGCCCTCAGACATGCCAGCACTGCACCGAGTGATTTGGTACATCTACACTCGGAATTTTGTGCAGAAAGGAGGGAGCTATACTCACTTTGCTCGGAAGGATTATCGATTCTTCACGGCCTTCATCCAGAAGAATCCTCTCAACATTGGGCAATGGATCTTCAAGGAAATCGCGCATTCAAGTTTACATCCCGAAAGGGATCATACATGCCCTTTGCCTCACTGGTGTCCCTCATTATGTTCTACTACAAAATATGGTATGTGGGACCACCTGAGCAGATGAAGTTCATCCCATCCTTCTAAGAAGACTCGGTTGAACTTTATGAAGATCTCATTCGAGCCGGAAGGATCGGGCCGATCAAGGGCTCCTCCGAGGTCACAAGCCCGTGCATCACGGTCTTATGCGCACGAGGCTCGATCGCATCCTCCTCCATCATTGGACCTCGAAGAACGGTTGAGAGAGATGATCGATGCTGCCCTCTCATCTCATGACGATTATGAAAGCCGAGTTGGACATCTCATGCGAGCCGAGTTCAAGATGGGTCTCATGGATGTGAAGACCGACTTGGAGAAGTCAAGGATGCCACCGACCGTGCGCCGCGCGAGATTTTTGATCGGGGATTGATCTAGACTCCGGTTATGAATGACATATGAGCTTGCTTCGTAAGCCGGAATAAGATTGATCGTCGATTGACCATTTTGGTCTTGGTGCTTCTTCGTCCTCCACGTTTGGGTTCACGACGGTCCATCCTCATCCTCTCCTATACCCGAGACCCACCACCGAGACACACATTTCCCCACCTTCCTCACCTCCCTTCTCATTTCCTAGTCCACCTCACACCACTTCCCCCTCCACTTCCACTCCTACCCCGTGATTCCATCGTCTCCTATTACCCCTTCCACGAGAGATTCTACCCGATCGCCCTCCATCCCCATCTACCCCGTCTGCGAGAAATTCCCCACACCTTCTCCTCACCTTGACCCTACCTTTGATCCATCCACTTTGCCATGGTCCTCGGTCCCCTCCTTTTGTTATCCTTGATCCCGAGTATGTTGATGAAGACAAAGGGGAGAAGGAGAGAAAGATGTAGATGTATAGGGTCTATTGGTTCTAGGTAGTCTCGTTATTCTAGATTTTTTGTTTTTGTCATCTCGTACTTTGCTATTTCTGAACTTGTTATGATTATCGAATGATATCGTAGTTATCGAATATCTATCTTGTCTCGATATTGTTCATTGTTTGCTTAATTGAATATAGTTCAGCTTGTTTACGTTTTTGAATTCCACTTCGCCGCTATTCTCTCGAACCTCAAATGTTGAAATGACAAATTAGATGGTTTTCTCGATAACTCAAACCTTGAACTTTGAAAACTTCATCTCAAAACAAACTACATCTTTCAAATTCTTTGCAAAATAATTTACAAGTGTTGTCATCATCAAAAAGGGGGAGAATGTTAGTTCTCAATATGTTTTGATGATTAACAACAAATGTAAAACATGTTTTGAAGTTTGCAAAGTTGTTTTAAAAACACTCTGAAAGTTGCAAACTGCAGTTTGCATCTGCAAACTCGAGTATTGGACAGCCAATACTGCAGTTTGCATTTGCAAACTCGAGTATTGGACAGCCAATACTGCAGTTTGCTTAGCAAACTCGAGTATAGGCCATACAGAAAGAAACCAAGTTTTCGCACCAAAGTCGATCTCGCGTTTGCATAGGCAAACTCGAGTATTGAATGGTCAATACTGCGGTTGCATGGGTAAACTCGAGTATCGAACTTCTTGTGAATCAAAGGATTTTTTCAACTTAGTCAATACTTTGCGTTTGCATTTGCAAACTCGAGTATTGGACAGCCATATCTGCGGTTGCTTGGCAAACTCGAGTATTGGACTTCCGAAGCAAAACAAGTTTTTTAAACGAAGTCAAAACTGCGGTTTCCAAAACCAAACTCGAGTATTGACCTTCCAGAGCAAAGGATTTTTCAAGATAAATCAATACTCGGTTGCATTGGCAAACTTCGAGTATTGAATGGTCAATACTGCAGTTTGCGTTGCCAAACTCGAGTATTGGACTTCCAGAGAGCAAATGGATTTTTCAAGTTAAACCCATACTGCAGTTTGCATAGGCAAACTCGAGTATAGGTCTTGTCTTTCAAATACAAGACACGATGGCTTGCCTCTGAAAAATGGAAACTCGAGTATCCAATTGGATACTGCAGTTTGGTCACTTGTGAACAGTGCCATACTCGAGTTTACAAGAACAAACCGCAGTATGCAACGTAAAAACTAAGTTTTGAATTATACGAATTCGTGAAACACTCTTGTTTGTTCCAAATGCTTTCATGAATCATTCACTTATGATCCCAGATATGTTTAACAAGTTTATTTAGTGGATTTCAGCTTAGCACGATGAAAATTAATGAAGATCAAGGGAAAAAGCAAAAAGTGGTCGAGCATTTATTGCACTTCAAGAAATTAACATCCTTTTGGTTAATCCATCCGAGCACGAACTCTCAACGTTCAAAAACACTTTCTTCATCAAGCAAATTCTTCTCCAACGGGCAAATCCTCGAGTTCCACATCGACCATATCGATCGGATTAGTTGGAGCTTAGAGAGAGAAGATGACCGGACTTAATGCTAATCACCTACAACGGTTGGATTCATCATTCAACGGTCATTTAATGTTCTCTACCTATAAATAGAGTTCATTAACTTCTTCTCAAGTTGACACAACTATCGAGAGCGAAAATTCATTGATTGTTATTTATTGTGTTCAAATTTCATCTATATTGTATCAATCGATACTTGCACTTCAGTGTTCATTTTATCTCGCTCGAGAGAGAGTTCTATCTCGTAAATCATTTATTGATCGAGATAACCATAAGTCGGGGACTTAGTGGTTGGGTGTATTGATTACAACTTGTAAGGGGAGTGAGTTCTAGAGAGAGAACTACTCTTGAGTACGAATCAGAATCGGTTTGTGAGTATAGTGGATTGAAAATCCCAAGTGTGACTTGGGACTGGATGTAGGTCAAAGATAAGACCGAACCAGGATAATTTCTCTTGTGCAAGCTTTCCTTCCCTTCCTCCTTTGTTTATCTCTCGTTTCATTACCTCAAAAAGAGCATATTCTCGAAAAGTTTTTTAAAATACCCAATTCACCCCCCTCTTGGGTATATAGCTCCATTTACGCCTTCAAACGGAGAAAATGACTAAACCCTAAATAACCTTCGACTCCTTCGACACCTGAGAGCGACCCAAAAAAACTGAGCCATCCTTCGACTCCTTCGACACATGAGAGCGATCGAAAGAGGAGGCAGACAAACCCAGCCAAACCTGACGGAGAAAACGATTAAACCCTAAATAACCCATACCGTTCTACTTGCGACCCAGAAAAACTGAGGTATCCTTCGACTCCTTCGACACCTGAGAGCGACCAAAAGAGAAGAGCCAGACGAACCTAGCCAAACCCGACGGAGAAGGCTGAATCGAAGGTTACTTTAAGCAAGTTATTGTGACCGATTCTCCTACATGGGTTTCAAACAAGTGTGATTGAGGAACCTCCGACGAGAATCGCGAGTGTATTTCATGAGCGACAGTGGCGTTAGGGTTTGCGATAACTGAAATTTTCCAAAGGTAACAGTCGATTTTAGCCAAAAATTGGGCCTTTTTGTGGTTTATATAAGTGTTCCCGTTGTGCATGTTAAATGAATGCCATCTAAACTTTAATTAAATACAAACCCTAGGATTTATCGAGTCGATTGATCTCCTTTTTTTTTTTCTGTTCTTTTTTTTTTTGTAATGATAATATTATAGAGTGTGAGCTTGACTTGGGGTTTGGCTACTAGATGATTTATCAGTATCCAGCTTCTAATTCATGTGTTGTGCTCAAAAGAGAGTTCAACCTCTGCACGCCAGACTGACTTAGATATATACTCGAGTCATGATGTACGAGCCTACAAGAATGTCTCCTGAATTTAGGCTTCCAGTTTTCATCCGTTATAAAATTTTGAAATGAAAAGGGCATCTGGTTTTAGAGAGTTGTTAAAATGTGGTACATTATAGTTGCCTAGTTGTATAACTTGGGCATTTTTCCCGTAAGACATAACTTATATTGTTTACATTGGATTATAAAGATTTAATTACATGGACAATGATCCTGCGTAGCATCATTTCAATTGTGTCAATGTTTTCCCATAATAGTTATTTATGTAAGCAACTTGATGTCTGACTTGGAAGGAATTTGCTCTACAGATATCAGGTACTGCATTGGTTCTGGATGAAAGCATCAACCATGTGCAATTTCTACAGCGGAAAGTGGAGGTTAGACCCCTTAGACATTTTCCAGAATTATTTAGGAAACCAATTGAATATAACTATGGATAAAGGTTGCGTCATGTCCTTTTTTTCTGAACCCTCAAAATTGACAGCTTGTATAGCTTTTATGATATTCTGGAATATTATGGCGGTACTAATCCACTTAATGAGAACACGCAAATTTTACTTGCCTGTAAACCTTAAATCTTTAAGCGAGTCCCAATCTTATTCTTTTTGGACTATATGATTTTCCATGTTGCTTAAATTATTTTCATCAAAGGAAATGAAAGTGGTTTACATTCAATAGCAAGGCCTGCATTGTGGATTTGTGGCTTGATATTACAGACTTTTAGAATTGTGCATTGATGATGCAATTTAATGAAGTTTATTATCTAATATCGACATGATCTTCTACTGATTGAGTCATTCTTGTATGTTCGGTTCTTATCAATGAAATTGGTTTGTGGTTAATCCAAGAATTGACTTCAACCTTGACAAAGATGTTGGCTACGTAGTAAGTAACAATCTATCTCACTTCCTTGATGACCTTTTCTATTTAGCAGACATTTAATTGTTAAGCGAATTTTTAAGCGAGTCATGCGGTGCCATGTTTGGTTTATCTTTTTTCTATTCATCAACTCTTATGTGATGGCTGTCCCATCTAATTGTATTTATGCTTGATATGCAGTGGTAATGACAGAAAAAGGAAAAGGTGTAGCTTGTGTAGAAGATGCGATGAAATCTATGTCTAACGATGATTATATAGAAGAATTAGGTGAGTTAGATGACATAGCTTTGGTAAAGGCTATAGGTGGGTTAGAAGACATTCCATTGAACAAGAATGTTGGCGAGACAGAGGAAGACATTATGTTCAATGAGAAAGTTAGAAGACATTTTGGGGAAGGTGATTGCCATGACTCTGACAGTGACAAGGGAGAGGATAGTGGGGGTGATGAGGAAGAGGGAAATTTAGGTGATGGTGGGCCTTTACAAGAGAGGCCTACTCTAAGGGAGTTGGATGGGTCTGAAAGAAGGTCATACTTCACGTTGGGTATGACATTCTTGGATAGAGGTGAGTTGAGGAGGGCCATTGATAAGTACGCTATTGAGAGTGGGGTTAATGTGAAAATAGCTAAATGTGAGAAGAGGATGTCAATTGCAACTTGCGAAGAGGGGTGCCCATTTAGGTTGTATGCATCTAGAGACAAAGTTGGAGTTGGGTACATTTTGAAAATGCTAGTTAATGAACATATGTGTGCAAGAGTGTATAAGAATGCAAGAGCAAGTGTGAGGTGGCTAGTTGAACACTTTAAGGAGAAAGTCCAACAAAATCCTCAATATAGTATAAGTGAGATGAAGAAGGACGTTGAGTGCGAGTTCAAACTCTTTGTCAGTAGATATAAGTGCAAGAGGGCCAAAAGGACAATAATGCAGGACATGGAAGGGGGTTTTGTAGAAGAATTTAACAAGTTAGAAGCTTATGGCAATGAGCTGAAAGTGTCTAATCCAGGATCCGATGTAAGTGTTGAGTTAAGTCCGGAAGCTTTAGATCAAGGCAGCAGGGTGTTTAGAAGAATGTACGTGTGCTTTAATTCATCTAAGGTATATTCTGTGTAACTAATATGAGTTATTTTCTATTGTTATATTCGTGTTCAACTAAAGCGCAGCTAATGGAAATTTACCTTTGAATGTTATTTGTGTTAGGTTGGCTGAAAATTAGGCTGTAGGCCATTTATTGGGCTAGATGGCACATTCTTGAAGGGGAAAGCTAGAGGGATTTTGTTGACTGCGGTGGGCTTAGATGCAAATGACAGCATGTACCCAATAGCTTTTGGGTTGACCGAGAAGGAAACGAGTGTTAATTGGACTTGGTTCCTAGAATGGATGAGATCGTCCCTTGAGCTTGACGAAGGTGTTAAAGTCACTATTATGTCTGACATGCAAAAGGTATAACCTAAGACTTTGTTTTTTTTGTTTTATGAAAACAAGAGTTTGGCCTGTTTGATTAATATGAAATTATTTCAATACTTATGAGCTTCTTGCATAAACGTGATACTTTGGTCTGTTTGGTTAATTGTTGCTGCCAGATGCTTCTTGCATGTTCTATGTGTCATGATACTTTGGTCTATTGCTAACTTTTTTTCGCTAAGTTGCTAGATAAGGTATAATTTTACTAGTGTTAAATAACTTTTGAAAAATCTGCAGCCACTTGTTTTGTGTAATTTAGTTGACATTAATTTAGACATCTACTCCGCCCCTATACAGATTAGTTAAAGTATTGTTATGATGAGGACAGATCTGAGTCTGAGTGTTATGTCTGTTAATTGTTATTCTCCTGTTCCTATTGATTTCTCACGCCTACTGTTTGATACATGCAGGGCTTGGCACAAGTTGTCAGTCAAGTCCTACCATTGGCTGAACATAGGCTTTGTGCAAGGCATATTTATGCCAACTGGAGCAAAAAATGGAGGGGCTAGGAGTTGAAGAAGAAATTTTTACTTGTGCATGGAGCACCTACAAGGAAAAGTTTAATGACAACATAAAGGCGATGGAGAAGATTAATAAGGCAGCAGCTGCTGGAGCATTGAGTTATAGCGTAAATGGATGGGTAAGAGCCTTCTTTACCAATTGATGCTTGTCTTGGATTGTAGACAATAATGTATGCGAGAGTTTTAATGCATGGATTTGTGAGAGTCGGTATTTGCCAGTAATTAGGATGTTTGATGGCATTAGGCTTAAGCTAATGGAAAAATGGGCTAATAGTGAACAAATTGTTAGCGGTTGGAAGGGGCAACTGACCCCAAAATGTCTTGAATTTTTTGAGACAAATAAATATTTGGTCGTCGGTTGTAGGCTTTTTTTTTAATGGTGACGATGGGTATGAGATTATTGAGGGGAAGGATAGGCACATAGTACAGCTTGCTAACAAAAAATGTACTTGTAGGGCATGGGATTTAACTGGAATCCCATGCCAACATGCCATATGTGCAATGTATCATGCGAAGGTTGACCCCATTACTCAAATTTCACGACATTACCATAGGGAAACATTTTTAGCATCCTATAGAACCAAATTTCAGCCCGTACAACAATTTTGGGAAACACACAACTTCTCCCCAATGCTACCCCCACCCCTATGCAAGTTACTGCAGGCGGACCTCCAAAGAGAAGAAAAAGAACTGAGGAAGCACAAAGAAGAATGAATACTTCCAATGCACAGACAAGTCAAGCAGCTGGTAACAATGATTCGGCACCACCTCGTGTGGAAAGATTTAGCAAAAAAGGCTCGGTGTTAAGATGCAGCTTTTGTAGAAACGAGGGACACAAATGCACTTGCAAAGAGGTAAATTAAAAGTTTGTTATCGTATTTTGGAATTTTTTTCTTGTTTTGCTGTTTCTATTGTCTTGATGGCATTCTTCAACAACTTTATTTTGATCCTTCTTACTTGTAGTCCGGCCTATTTGATTCTTACTTTCTTTTTACAATTCAAACTTGATGATTCATAAATATTTACTAATATTATTTACATAATCATGTCCTCTATCGATTACTTGTTTCGGGCTCCCCTTCATCCAATCCTCGTCCCGGGACGGAAAGAGAAGAACACCTTCTACATGTGCAAGCACTCAAGGATCTTCACATTCAGCTTCCCAAGCAATGTCACAACTGTCCGGTACTGCATGTACACCCAGGGGAAGGGCTCCTTTTTACAAAACTGCATGCATGTATGGCTTTGGGATAATGGTTGATGAGGCCACTGGTCGAAGTGTTTACAATGTGAGCTTTATAGTGTTTTTTTTCTTCTGAAAAACCACCACTACTTTTTTTTTTATGTTGTTGTTTTACTGTGTGCATATTTCTTTCTTGGTAGCCTGGACTGAGATCTGAAAAGATCATTGAGCAAGGAACACCAACAGAGTTAATGCATGATGCCACCTCTCAAATTTATTTTCCAATCCCAAATGAGAAAGAAATGAGAAGGTCTTCAGTTGCGACATTGTCCTCCCGGAAGGTTCCCGGAAGATTGATTTCTCACCTCTTACGATTCACCTTTGGCGGTGCAACCACCGGATTGCGGCGGAAGGGCCAACCAAGTGTTAGCGGCTCGAACTCCGAATACAAAGCCAACGAGATCTTGACAAGATGAAGAGCGCAACTAGAACACAAAGAGATAAAATTTGGACTAGGAGAATGGCTAGGTCCGGCAAGTAGACTTATTTAGGATAGTTTTATTTTTTTGGGTGATTTCTTTTGGGATATATGTGGAATCACCAAACTTTTATGTAACCTGGAAGCTAGACACACTCAATTTTGTGTTTGGGGTTATGACCACACTGTTGCTATATTGTGTTCAAGAAACTTGTGGGATCCCAACTTTTTGCCTGGCTGGAATGAGCAGCCTATTGTATTTATACACATGCTAACAACTTTCAATTGGTGTATGTACTTCTCAGGTGTAAATGAAATAGAAAGTCTTTATGATTGTATTATTTGTCTACTTCCTATCACTTTGCTTATTCGGGGCTTTTTTCTATATTTTCCACCTTTTTAATAATTAATTACCATTTTGCCACTCTTTTCAAAATATTTCCCCATGTGCCACCATTTAGTCGACTAAACCAAGGTTTAGTCGGCTAAAACGCTAATGTTTTTTTTTTTTAAAATTCCCCGATATTTAGTCGACTAACTCACTTGGGTTAGTCGACTAAATACGACATTTAGTTGACTAACCCAAGTAGCTTAGTCGACTAAATGTCGGATTTAGTCGACTAACCCAAGTGAGTTAGTCGACTAAATATCGGGGTTTTTTTTTAAAAAAAACTCCTGCCGGATTTAGTCGACTAACTCAAGTGAGTTAGTCGACTAAATATCGGGGCCATTTTTAAAAAATCGGCCACCGCGATTTAGTCGACTAAATCTTAGTTTAGTCGACTAAATGGTGACACATGGGGAAATATTTTGAAAAGAGTGACAAAATGGTAATTAATTATTAAAAAGGTGGCAAATAGGGAAAAAAGCCCTTATTCAAAGGTTTTAATGTATTAGGTGGTTGCAATTAGGTGGTTTTATGGGGGTTGAAGATCAGATTTTTTTTTGCTTGGGTCTGAATATATGCTACAGGTGGTTTTATGGGGGCTGAAGATCAGATTTTTTTTTTGCTTGGGTCTGAATATATGCTACAGGTGGTTTTATGGGGGCTGAAGATCAGATTTTTTTTTCCTTGGGTCTGAATATATGCTACAGGTGGTTTATGGGGGCTGAAGATCAGATTTTTTTTTCCTTGGGTCTGAATATATGCTACAGGTGGTTTTATGGGGTTTGTTGGGGCTTTGGTTATTGAATGAAATGAAAAGGTTCTCTATTCATGCACAAGTTTAAATGAAAAGGCTTTGGTGTGGCATTAGAGCTCACTTTATTTTGTTTGCTTTTGTTGCTGTTTCTATGTATCATGCACTTGCAATTTAGAATAGCTTCCAGTTGTCCAAAGCTCAGGGAACTTGATATCAGCTATTGCTATGAAACGCCCAAATTTGTACATCCGTAGGTCTTCTTACCATGCTGAGAGGTATGGGCATTGGAGATTGTATTTAGTCAGAAAGATCTTTTTTTTTTTTTTTTTTTTTTTTTTTTTTTTTTTTTTTTTTTTTTTTTTACTTTACATGGTTTCACATATAGAAATTACCAATCTTTTTTTTTTCCTTTTTGGTCAACACTTGAATTCATATCTTTTTCCCCCATATAAATTTTAAACAACGATGATTTCCCCCATTTTTATACAATATAACATGATGTTCCATATTATTAAACCATAAGTATAATTGAACCTAATTGATTATCACTCTTTTAAGGTATTTCTTCATTTAAAAAAAATTAAAAATTTCAACTTTGTCTCATAAAATCGAATACATTCCCCTTAAGCCAATTAATATTACTAAATCGATCAACAGCACAATAAGAACAAGTTTAATTGAAGAAGAACATGCATACTTAATAGTGAACAAGAACAAGTTTAATTGCCTCACCAAACTAAATACGGTTTAACATGACATAGTTCGAAGCACTTGCATTATATAACGATCCTAGGTGACGAAAAATAAATAGCTCCATCTACAAAGTAACCATTTTACATTATATATAGCTATTACATCTTCAAATAGATCGCACACAACCAAACACAAGTAACAACCAACAATAACATTGTTACTTTAAACTTCTTTTCCGCCTTCCTAAGTTCCGCATCATATAGCACATGTTTGTGTCTAAGTTTCCTCAGGTCACTTTGTATGGAATCAAGCTCTCCACCGAATCTATGCCCATGCTCCAGTCTTCGAAGAAAGCAATTTTCATCATATAACTTGTCAATGTCGTCTAAAAGCTCTTTAATCACAGAATTTGGCCTCTCACCAAATTCGTTATCATGCCAAGCGAAGAATCCGCACCCCCATCCTGTGTTCCCAAGGTTCTATCAGATAAGAAATTTCACAAACCACCCACCCACCCAAATCATTTCCACTTTGGTTAAGCTTGCTTACCTGGTAGTAGTATGGGCGCCCATAGAACCTCCGACCTAGGTTTCCGTCAGTCCACGCCGTCCATCTCGACACCACCATTTTGTGATAACAGTACCTCATCGGAGGTTCATATTCGACCTCACGACTGGGTTGTCGAAGAAGCACAACTCTCCGCCTGCATCTTGCCGTAGACGATGAAGACGATGTCACCATTCAACTCTCCGACTGGGTTCTCGATTAGGTTTGCAGATCGCCTTCTCCGCTGGGTTCGCGGTGACGTTTGCAGATCGCCTTCTCCGCTGGGTTCTTGATTACGTTTTCAGATCGCCTTCTCCGCTGGGTTCTCGATGACGTTGGTGTGGTTCTTCGTTCTCGCCTTCTCTGACGCACGCTCTGGGGTCAAACTGAATGTTCTGTGTCAAGGTCGCGTTCTCTCTCTCAGTTGGTGTGGTTCTTTTTGTTCTCCGCTGGGTTCACTTCTTTGTTCTTGTTTTGTCTCGACAGGGTCTCGAAAAAGAAAAGGGATTCATCAGAAAAAAAAAAAAACAAAAAACGCCACCTGGGCATTGACCAAAAAACATAAGGTACTGACCTGGACTTCAAAATCCCACGTGGCCTTCTTCAAAATCCCACGTGGCGTTCATTCAGACGGTAGATAGTGTGAAACTGACGGAGCTGTATTGTTTTTACAAATTCAATTGTTTTTTGGCATTTTTGGTCTCTTTAAAAGTTATTTGGCTACAGCGCTCCTGGACTAATAGTTGTTTGGCAAAATCGCTCCTTCACCCTTTAATATATTTACACACAGCGCCGCGAGCTTCTGCATCCTAAAAAACCTAAACCTCACGCCCTCACAGCTCACGACTGGACCTCCACATTCCTTCACCCTTTCTTCTTCGTCGTCGGTGACTTCCACCATCCCCTCCATCGTCGCCGGTGACTCCACAATGCCAACCACCACCCTCAGACCATCGACCACGCATCCTCCCTCTCTACCATCATTCTCACTGTCGTTTTTTCACCACCACACCTCCAAGTATCCTATTCTCATTCTTCCATCTCACTACACCTTTTATCTTCATCGGTTTCACCACACTCTCTCCACCTTCTTCAATAATTCCTTAGTTTTTCTTTTCCCTTATACCTTTCCATGGATGTCAGTAATTTCAAGCTTGGTGGTGACAAAGGGGTTCAATGCGTGGCTTAGGTGATTTTGTTTCTTGGTGGTGGATATTGACTTGAGTTCCAAAGCTTCAAAGGGGAGTTAATTTGTTCATTCTATTAGTCTAGATTTATATATTTAGGTTGCCTAGTTTTAGGAACTATTTTGTATAAATTGAACCGAGATTAATGTTCATTGTCTCGTTGGTTTGATAATTGTGATTGATATTGGATTTTGCAATGTGAAGATTTTATTTGTTTTAATTTCTTGTGGTTGCAATGAGATTAAATTAATTAGCGTGTTATTGTCTAGTTAATATAGTTGATTTGTGCCCTTTGAGGGACTGTTATCTACTCAATTTTAAGAAGACTCATGTTGCATTATTCCAATTTTAATTGCACATCAAGTGATTTTTAACAATTTCTCAAGAGTTAGTGGTTAGCTATGTTTGTAGGAGCTACTGATAATTGGGAATATTGGACTCAAGTGGTATCTTGGGGTTTTTCTTAAAGACTTGATGAATTTTAACTCCCATAATTTCTTGAGCAAGGATAGTCATTCATTCATTACCAAGAGCGCCATCTTCCATATTTTTAATTCGATTTAATTTAATTCTCTCATTCACCAATTTTATAAAAAAAAAAAAAAAAAAAAAAATACCAAAAACAATAGTTTAGCATTTAATTTAATTGCAATCTTATTTTAGTTTATCAATTGAAAAATCCAAAACCAATTTTCTCCTGTTTTAATTGCATTTGCATGTTATCTAGATTACTTAGGACTCAATAAAAGGCTCCTCGAGAGAGAGAATGATCCTAGGTTAGCCTATACGCAATCCTTAGTTAATTTTTGATTGTGGACCCCAAAGCTAAAGACAAAAAGGCCCTCATCACTGATTTAACTTAATCAACCCATCTCCAATATCACAGTAACCTTTGAAACTCTGCAATCCCCCAATCCAATTTCTTGGTGTAGAGATATTATAAGTCGTTCCTGAACAATGGTTAACTACAAGGGAAAAAAAATCACAATATATATTAGAATATTTATGGTAACTAAAGCTATACAGGACTTGTAGAAGACAACAATAACCTTACTGTATGATAAGATATCAAGTAAGAGATCACATCAGATAACCAAATATATATATATTTGAAAAAGAATGGAACGCAATTTTCCATACACCAAAACGAAAAACTTTGTACTCTATGCAAATTTTTTATTTGAATTTTATGTAACCAAAGAAAAATAACATAACATGAATCCATGTTTCTAAAATAATGTAGAGACCTGCAAACATACCACAAATTATTTGCAAGAATTTGCCTATATGATTGCAATTTTGTGATAAATTTAAGCACATCAGAGATGGAAGGTCTTTGATTTTTGACACCATCATCAGTTAACCGTTTGCCACATATTTCCAATGACCTCATGTTTTTAAATCTGCGTCACCAGGAAAAAATGTTGAAAAAATAGTAAGAAAAAATCATAAATGATTAGAAAGCTTAGGCACTGAAACATCATTTGTAAATTACCAAAATGCAACATTACTTTAAATGAAAGAATGCTAAGTCCTTTTCAATAGCAAAAAAAGAGTAGCAAAATTGCACCGGCCAATAAGCAAATTCTGAGGTAAAAAATTTTAAAATTGTGATATTCAAGTTGCATCTGGATTTCTGTGGATTTTAGCTAATTCTTGCTATAACAACTTATTCCCTTTGAATCAAAATAGATAGATTGTTGTTCTGGTGAATTCTGAGGTCAACAATTTTAAAATTGTGATATTCAAGTTGTCAAGAATTGGGCAATTTCGCCTGCTGCAAGTTGGACTGAATTCTTGCTATAGCAACTTGCTAGCTCTGAGTTTTGAAAGACATAAACATGTGACAACGAGTTTAACTTGTTGGGTGATCAATTTTTCGTTGAATTGTGCTGTTTCACAATGATTTCTTGCCCAAACTTGGTTTAAATTCTGTTTCTATTATCTGCTGGTTTAAACATTTGAATCTGAGCTGCTGGTTTGTAATTATTGCATTAATTCTAAACTCAAATTGTCCAGCAGTACGTGGATTTAAAATTTTGACATAATTTTGTTCCGTATTCCTGGGAACTTGCTGATGTAAAGAGTGGACTTCAAAGTTTGATGTGGATTGTTGCTTGACATTTGGGTTCTTTTTATAATGAGAAATTTTAATTGAAAATATGTGTTTTCATTTACTTGAGTTTTCTGTGCTTCATTGTACATCCTGCACCACTGCAAGTTGTTACACTTAGATTGGGATTATTGGCAAGGTTTTCTATTTTTGTTGCTGTCAATTTCTGATTATAGGCTACCGTGTTTGCTGTCACTTGTGTCATAAGCTGCACTATATGATCATATATTTGAACTAGTTGGATTGAGAGCTTTCATTGGAAATCAATTGTTGTTTGAAGCTGTCTCGTCTAACTTGGGTGAATATCTTTGGCTCATTGCTATTGATGTTGATTTTTACTGGAATCTAAACTTAGTGAATCCTTTGAAATCTGATCAGACTGGTATGTATTGCTGCTGTACAGAAACATCGGGAGCCTAGGATTTGTATGCAAAGGCATCCTTGTTTCTTGGTCACGTACAGATAAGTATTTTATTTTTTCATCATACAAGATTATCGCTTCGTTTGATTTGAATGGGGAAGTCAAGATTAGCTTTGAAGAGTCATAAACATGATGCGGCAGTAATTTTATTGTTTTGTATAGATCCTTCTTTAATTTCTGGTTTTTAAGACTTCTTATTCTATAAATTCAAATTCTTTTCTTGCCAACTTCTTCTTCGACTTTGTAATGGCACAAAAACATGCCTCAAGTCATACATTGATGCCTATAGTTTTCCTGAAGCTATTATTACCACGAATTATTGCACAATTGAATGTATTACGTATTTCTAGTTCAATGAACATGTTAATTTTCTCATTTAAACAAGTCAAATTGTAATTAAAAAAAAAAAAAAGCTTAAAAAACCAAAGGAAATTAGCCATATTTTTGGAAATTTCTGTGGGAAATTACCTGAATTTTGAGACGAAATTCCGTGGGTAACTTTCCCACGGAATATTTCGACTCTAAGGGGAACATGAAAGGGCAAATTGTGAACTTGTCAAATTTCAAAATTTAACCTTTCTTGTTCCATTTACAATGAGTTTCCTCTCCTCTCTCTTAATTTGCTTTCTATACCTTGTTTATGATAAGAAGACCCTTCCTTAGTGCTCTTTTCTCTTGCATCTTCTCGTCATTCGGTGGAATAGATGGATTGGTGGAGTGGGTGGAGGCTCTGGCTATGGCGATGGGGGCGACATGGTTTAGGATCCTCAGTACTGGAGTCATTTGTTGCCACTATCTAGCCTTAGGGAGGAGGAGGTGGTGGAGGAGGGGGTAATGGCGGTGGAGGAGGAGGCGGTGGCGGTGGTATAGGAGTTCTTTAGGAACTTATAACATAATGAAGGAGAGGAGAAGCTGGAGGCCGAAAAAGAAAAGTAGTCAGAATCACAAGAAATGATTGAGTTTAAAGAGTGGTCTAATAGATCACAAAGGGTTGTGAGTTATGACTTATGGAGGTCTAATGGGATTATGAAGGGTTATGATGAGTTATGAATTGAAAGTCTCAACGTTACGAAGAGTTATGAAAGAGCTAGATGATGGTTGTTTCTGAAGATCGCTATGTTTTGTCTTTAATGATATAAGAGTTTGGAAGTTGAATCATTTGTAAGTATTACATGGCGGTTGCTTAGAAAGAACTGTCATATTTCTCACTAAATAAACAACGATTATTAACTAAAACCTTCAGTTTTTTGTTTTAGCGAATACTTCCTCGCAATACATTACAGTGCGCATAATAAACCGTTATATTTAAGCATTTATATCCTTGCATAACCTTTATCTCGGCATACATGACGTTTATTGTCTTATGTATGAGGCAATATAAAAGCCCAAATATGCAGTAGTGTGAACACAAACAGTAAAGTTACATGAAAAAACTCGTGTGAAAAGAAAAAAAAGTATGAAAACTTGCACATTTTGATCGGAAGTTATCAACAATTATGGCAAAACAATAAATGTCAATTAAATTTGGTCACACCACCAATTTCTCTCATAGAAGGATTGGCCTTCATGCTATAGTTTTGGCTTTGATGAAATGTTTATAGTTAGTAGATCTTAAAAATAATAAGGTTTTTAATGGGATCTTTGGTGCTCTTGTTGCAATAGCAACAACAATAACAAAAATGACTTTTATAAAACTTATGTACTCCCAACTCCCTCTTCTCTGAACCTTGCTATTCCAACTTTCTAAATCACAAATGTATCATTCTTCTAAATCAGAAGTAGTTCTAGGAACCCAGATTGGAGTGATTCACCATAGGTGAAAATATAAATTATCTAAATCACTAATGTATATTTTATCCAAATCAGAAGCTCTATCAATAACAATGGCTGATGAACCCTACTATGAGGTGAATGAACTCAGAAACTCTTGTTCTATCCTCAACATGAGCAATGTGAGTGGCAAAAGCAATAAATGAAATTAAATGTATTATTTTATGGGTTTCAAACTGAAAGTGTTGAAGAAACCAATATCATAAATAAAAGGAAAAAGATTTTCCCTCCCTCCTTAACATTAATATTTCTTTTTTGGTATGTCTAGCACCCTAAATTACCTTAAGATTTGTGTTCGTTCATGAATCAACATGGCTCATGAATTTAACATATAGTTATGACCTTTTAATTGAAGAAGTATAGTGCTTCAAGAGGTACTACTTCAAGGTATCAATTCATTGTCTATAAAAACCCCAATCAAGACACCATTTCCAGAGAAGACAAGAAGCCTCGGTAATCTCTTTTTGAGGTTCTTATCTTCCGCCAGTTCTATCACCTTGTATCCTTAAAGGAAGAGTTTTTTAATCCTAGGGAGTGCCACTTCCTATCTATTGAGAGGATTGCGGAACAACCCTTAGGGATAGTGTCTTCGGATATGGCTCAAACCAAATATTTTGCTATTTCTTTTGGAGATTTCGCCAACATTATATACTCTCCCATGTCTTTAATATAAGATATAATTGACTTTTTATTGGACACATTGAGAAAGCTAAATAAATTACTTAATCATAGTATATGTGGTGCAACCATAGATTATAGATAAGTTTATAAGTCTAGTATATTAGTTTGAAGAAGAGTATAAATATAAATACTTTAATGTAACTTAATTAGCTTTCTTAATTTCTACAAAAAAAAAAAAAAAAAAAATCAATTAGATTTTATATTTAGGATTGAAGATAATAATTTGCATCTACCTATACAATGTCTCTAACTTTTACTGCGCTCTTTTGTCAACTCTGTAGCAGAATATTTAATTATTTACTCTGCACAATGTATCTAATTAATTTATACTCTGTATCTGCCTATATACAATGTACCTGATTTATAGTTCTTTGACTATGTAGGGAAAGTTTTGTCCATTTACTTTATACAATGTATCATTATTATATACAATAATACTTTCCTATATACATTGTACCTGATTTATAACTCTACTATGCTTTTTGTCAACAGTATATAACTATATATATATATATATATATATAGTACTAGTCGAAATCAACCTCACTCACAAGACTGGCACATAAATTCTCTCTCTCTCTCTCTTTCGCTCCCTCACACCCTAGGGACCAACCCTGATACACTTTTCTTATAGTGCTTTATTGACAATTCATTGACAAAGATCTTTGGATAGACGATATTTTGAAAGTCAAATCATTTGAGACCCATTTCCTTTCTCTTCTTCTGTAATAGCCTTTGTTGCTTGGCTTGTGTGCATGCATGGTGGTTCTCGGCGACTCTCCCTTTGATGTTCTCCTAAGCATGTATGTTCTGATGGCAGTGCGTGTTTGGTGACATTGATGGATCATCTCTTAAATTTGAAAAATGATGGTGAATCACTCCGATCTGGCTTCCTAGAGCTGCGAAGGGGGTAAGTTTTGTCTCAAACTCATCAACTATTGCAATTTTCATTTAGATCTGGTATGCAATGCTTTGTGGTTTGGGAGTTGGTGGTCAATGGTAGCGATGATTGGGATATGAAATTATGTTTGTGTTGTTTTAGATATGAAAAATTTTGTGATACGTTTTGTCTAAAACTCATCCACTACTGCAATTTTCATTTAGATATGGTATGGAATGCATTGTGGTTCGTGAGTCGGCGGTCAACAGTGACGATGATTGGGATCTCAAATTGATGGATCGTCTCATACACTTCCAAAATGATGGTGAATCACTCCGATCTGGCTTCCTAGAGCTACAATGGAGGTATATTTTGTCTCAAATTCATCATCTACTGCAATTTTCATTTAGATTTGTTAAGCACTGCTTTGTGGTTCGTATACTGGTGGTCTATAGTAACGATGGTTGGGATTCAAAATTGTCATGGTGTTGTTTTTTTTTTTTTCTTCGAGTTGTTTTGGGTGTTATTTTGTCATTGGCTCCTAGTTTTTCTAATCAGGTTAGGAAGATTTTTTTCCTGATTTTGTATCTTTAATATGTGTTTTTTTCCCTCTCTAGTATTATGATTGATTTAATTTAAGAAAAAAATCAATTTACTTTGTTGAAATTTGTTTCTCTTGCGTTGTTTACCTTGAAGTTTGACGAAGCTTATGATGATGAAGATAAAGAGGATAAAAATATCATCGAGTATATGTATGCAGCCTATCAGATCAATGGTGTACCAAAGGTATATAGCAATGAGTATTTCAATCATATATTCATTTATACACACATATCAACTCATATGGTCAACCTCCATAACAGCTCATGATTCTTACTCACTCTAGTCGATATAAAGTTTCTTTCAAATATTATTAGAAAATCTTAGCATATATACCAACTCTACGGTAAAAGCATCATACAACCTATTAAGATCGGTTGATTATATTTTGTTGTCATGTTCATCATATTAATTGTTTTCATTTTTTCAATTGATTTTAAATGTTTAAAATTTTTTAGTGGCTTTGAAATACGATCAAAGAATGTTGTCGATTCAACTGTGACTAATTATAATTATAAACAATATGAAGATCCAAACGGATTGTGCTGGAGCTTTATCTCTAGGATGGCCAAACTCTAAAATGGAGATCATTAAAGGATTGAGATTGTTCTAAATTACACATATAATATTGATTTTCCAATGTGCATTATTTTCATTATTTCAGACATCAATAATATCTTCTTACAATATGTTAAAAGGGATGAAGCTGCCACTATTCAAAGGCGAGGAAGAGTTTCCCCATGGGAAATAAAGCCAATTTTGGTTTGTGGTTCAGCAAACATTTATCCTTCAAGAAATGTAAAGACGAAAAAGCTCAAGCTTACTCGTATTCCATCATATAGTAAGAGAATCTTCAACCCAAACTAGCTCTTATGTTTGATCAATCTATTTGTTGGCTTCTTACTCAATTGCTTCTCCATCATTGAACACTAAGAAGCCCTGGTATTTCTTATGTTTCAACATCACACACTTATTATTTATTACTTCTCCAAATGCATACATGTTAGTATAACTGATAAAGGAACAATAATAAAATAGTATAAAAAGTGTGGAACTACATGTTACTCGTCGTGAAAAACACAATAAATTTTACCTAGTCTGTCTTACTTCATCAGCAATATATAATTTAAATAAGTTGTATTTTTGGCTGATCATCTGTGTTCCATATGAACTGGTGCATTTATGATATTTTGCACATTGTGGTCTTATTTTTCTTAGTGAACTATGTACAATTGATATCTTTCTCGTCAACAAATAATTAATATTATTTAAACATGATGAATGTATAGAAGAGTGTAGAAGTTGCATTATGTTGATGTTCCCGATAAAGAATTAATTCTTATATTATGAAGTCTGATGAAAAAGTTCTTGTCACAGATGAAGGAAAGAAGAAGATCCATATGCTTCATTGAATCTTCATCATAACATGTTAAGCTTTCCTTATCAAATCACCGACATACCAAAGGTATATGATTGGTTATTTCACCTCGTATATTCATTTATGCACACACATTTCAAATTAAATATGTGACATCACATGAAAATGGATGTTTTTTCATTAGACTTTACATATAAACACAAGCATAGGGTTAGAAATTACAAGAATATACATTTATTGTTGAGTACTTTCTGTTTCTTTGGGCTTTCTCTAATGGCTAAAACCATTATTCTCAGATCTTCGATGTGGAGGATGTGGAGATAAATTCGAGAGCACTAATGTAAACAATTGGTTTTACATTTGAATTCTTATATGCCTTACTTTGACTTCTCCATATATAATAGATTTCTGTAAATTTTGATATATGCCTGTCTTACATGAAATTTTCAAGTTTTCCTTATCAAGTTGTGGATAGGTTTTGAAAATGGCATACCATTGTAACAAATTTTGTTATATAGTATGACTATAACTAAGATTTCCATTGATTGGAGCTTATTTTTTATTTTGTGTGTGTGTGTGTGTGTTAGTCTTCGATTGGTACATATAAGGAATTTTCATTCATCTCTAGATGATGTGGTTTACACCAGGACAAATGAACACCACTTTCTCAGTCATTTCATCCTTGCACAAGGCCATGCTAATCTTCTCTATATCATTCCAATTTTATTGGATGTCTCCAAAGGGACCACATGAACCCCACTTCTGATGAAAGTGCACGAGTACTTTGATCTGCACCAATTAATTAGAAACTGATATATATCAGTTATGGAAATGAAAGCTTTATATAAGATTGAAATGAAAGTATACAATATGTAATTATTTAATTTACAGGTGTCGTCTAAAAGTTTTTAAAATAGAAGGAACATTTACATAATTAAGATTAAATAAAGATGATGCTAGTGCAATTTATTTATATGAAAAACATTGAATCGTGAAATTTTTCCTACAGAATCTTGTTCAATATAAAAGTTAATATAGAAATGAATACAAACATTAAAGTTACGTGGAAAAATTTCTTGCAACTCTTATTTTTGACAATAATGTGAAATGAAAAAAATGTGGGAAAACTGGCGCTTTTTGATAGGAAGGTATCAACAAATATGGCAAAACATTAAATGTCAACTAAATTTGGTCCAACCACCGATTTCTCTGATTGAAGGATTGGCCTTCATGCTATAGTTTTAATGGGATCGTTGGCGCTCTTGTAGCAATAGCAAATTAGGAATAACAATAATGATTTTGTAAAACTTATGTACTCCTAACTCCCTCTTCTCTCAACCTTGCTATTCCAACTTTCTAAATCACAAATGTATCATTCTTCCAAATCAGAAGCTCTAGGAAGCCAGATTGGAGTGATTCACCATAAGTGAAAATATAGGTTTTTTAAATCACTAATGTATGTTTCATCCAAATCAGAAGCTCTATCAATAACAATGGTCGATGACAGCTACTATGGGGTGAATGAACCTTGAAACTCATGTTCTATCCTCAACATGGGCCATGTGAGTGGCCGAAACAATAAATGAAATTAAATGTGTTATTTTATGGGTTGCAAACTGAAAGTGTTGAAGAAAACAATATCATAAATAAAAGGAAAAAGATAAGATTTTCCCTCCCTCCTTAACATTAATATTTTTTCTAGGTATATCTACTTATCTAGCACCTTAAATTACCATAAGATTTGTGTTCGTTCATGAATCAACATGGCTTATAAATTTAACATATAGTTATAACCTTTTAATTGAAGGGGTATAGTGTTTTAAGAGGTACCACTTCAAGGTATCAATTCATTGTCTATATACCCCAATCAAGACACCACTTCTAGAAAAGAGAAGAGGCCTCGGTAATCTCTTTTTAAGGTTCTTATCTTCCACAAGTTCTATCACCCTATATCCTTACAAGAAGAGTTCATTTAATCCTAGGGAGTGCTGCTTCCTATCTATTGAGGGGATTGTTGTAATACCCAAAATTCTCATTTATCTTGAATACAATATTTTGATATTTAAAACCTATTTAAAATAGGTGAATATGTGGTCTCAAATTTTGTGATAAGTTTATCCTATTTTCTAGATAATTTTTCTTTAGGATTAAGGTGACCAATAATTTAATCTTCTAAATTTTGTTAGGCATCATAAGATATCATAAAATATAATAAATACCATATTAAACCATGGTTCATGTGGAATTTAAAAGTGCAAGAAAGTGTTATGAAAATACTTAAGTAAATTTAGAGAAATCAATGGCAATTAAAGACCAACTAAATCTTCACCAAATTAAATAAATTGTGCAAGACTTCACAATTAATCAAAGGGGGCTTAAACACCAATTTTTATAATTTTCAAGAGATTAAATTAATACCAAGTTCATATTTCCAAGTTCATATTTAAGTCATAAAAGCCAAAAAGAATTATCAAAACACTTGGGACAATTAAGGGGCAATTACCAACAATTAAAGAGCAATTAAAATTACACTAATGGAATATTTAGGTAATTCTTTACAATTAATGTTAATAGTCACCAATTCAAGATGTATTAGGATAATTAAAGGTCAAGGACCAATAAGGGGTTAGGATTAGCATAAAGATGATTATTAATGATCATGATTAGCAACCAATCAAATAAATTTAATAACACCTAAAACACCATTTTAGGATTAATGACCAAAGATTAAGCTAATTAAAGACTAAACCCTAAGAGTATTTTGCTTAATTGCTAACCAATCACCAAAGTCATCTAGTTACAAGTATACTTAGAGTAACTAGGGAATTAGAACACCAAGTTGGGAAATGCATGAAGGTGGAGAGGCCACCAATGCAAGCTTGGAGAGTGCATGAAGGAGAAAGAGCCACCAAAGCACTCTTGGGGCCAAAAGCTTGACACATGGGGACAATTTTGACACCAAGGCAAGAGGCTTTGGTGAAAAATCAAAGGAGGAAGAATGGGGGGAGGTAGGCCACGTTTTTTTGGCCTTGTAGGAAGAGGTATTCAGATTTAAACCCATGGCCACAAATGAAAGATGTGTAGGTTAGAGAATTACAAGTGTGCCATAGCTTTTTCCTATAAATAGAGCACCAACCTCTTCACAAATTTCACACCAAAGTAAGCTTAGTAAATCTGATATAGAGAGTGAAAGTGAGAGTGAGGAGTCTTGAATAAGGAGGAGCAAGGTTCTTGGTAAGTTCCCTAGCTCTAGCTTTAAGTTCTTTAAGTTCTAGTTCTTAAATTCTTAGATAGAAGTAGCTTAGATCTTAAATATGCTAGGATAATTTTATTTACATGTTTTTATAGTCAAAATTATCTTTATTTTGAAAAAATGATGAGGGAGGTCATATAGCAAAATTTCTGGAAGAAAATCATCAAAGTAACGAAGTTCTAGCGAAATTTCATCGGTTTCGGAATTTCTGGAGGCAGTGATCAAAACGCCAGAATTTCATATTGAAAATATGGTCAAAAAATTCTGATAAAATTCATGGTTAAAATAGACATATAGGGATTTTTAAATATGTCAATAACATGTCAAAATGATTTCTGTACAGAGAGATAAAAATCCTCAAAGTTAGGCTACGAATTTCTGGAAAAATTCTGGGCAGAGACTCCAAACTTTAAACCTGGGAATGATACGTAGAATCTGGGCAAAGGTTATTATTTTTACTTGCAAATAGACATCCTGAGGATTCCAGATAATTTTACGGATCCTCGTTTCGATTTTTCTAGAATTAGTTATGATTTTTCAAAGTTAGACAGAAATCTGCCAAATTGGCACCAACGTTGTTCTACGAATTTTGAGGAAATAAGGTGAAAAATAAATACAGCAAGGGTAAAAAGGTCATTAGGGACTAGGATATCTTCTAGGATATTATTTGTAAATTAATAAATGTGATATTACCATTATAGGATAAACGTGATCACCATCCGACCAACGACGTACCGAAATCACCGACGAAGGTACGGACGCGTACTGTAACACTAACTCTGATGTTTATCGTATACCTATATGTGTGATAGTTGTACTCCTAGACTGAAATTCTGTTTTTTTTTTAAAAGTATTGATCATACATATACAGCTGTACACGGGTTATGGTGTTGATAACGCCGTTGAGTTTTCCTAGCGTTGAGGACACGACCGTACATCGTGGCACTGGTGAATAGTGCAGACTGTAATAACATTCATATGCGGTGGCTGTGTTGTTATTACTTTTTTATATGTGAACATAGCTGTGATGTCATGAGATAACTGTCATACATACTTGTACATAAACATGAGGTTAACCGTTACCTGAGGTTCAATGGGTATTGAACCTCGCCTTACCATAGCTTCAGGATCCGGAGTAAACAAGACCGGAGACAAGGGTAAGCAGCAGATCTAGGAGCCGGCTGGAGATAGTCCTTTTGTTTGTACTTATGATATTTGAAATTTTTGTACCCGCCATTAAGGCTGATCACATACATTACAGTGGATTTTATCAGTTACTTTTTAAATACTATTTACTTCCGATGCTTTACTCTGATCACGATACCATGAAAACGCTTTCGAAAATTGGGATGTTACAATTGTCGAATAACTCTTAAAGACAATGTCTTCAGATACTGCTTGAACAAAATATTTTGTTGTTTCTGTAACACCCCAAATTTCATATTTCAAATCGTGTTGATTGACACTTAGTTTTAAGAAAATCGACAGAGTTTGAGGTGCTACTACTCAGAATAATGCGGAAACCGAGAGCATGCGCTTACATTTGGACAACAAGTAACTGATATAAAATGCCCAGACATATGCTGATGTACGGACATAAGCTGATATATTAAAAATTTCCTGAAGGAATATTTGTGTGATACAACAATACAGAGCTTGTATAATTACAATTTTCCCATGGTAACTATACAACCTTAAACCAAGCCTTAGGTAGACTTGGGGCAGTGAACCCAACTCAGTTAATCAAACAATTTGGTCAGGCCGGTGTTTTAGTGGAAGTCTCCCCGAATTCACTGTGACTCACTGACTGAACCACATAGACGAACCCTTTCTAGACACCAAATGGTTTGAAGTAACCTTATTAGATTCATGCCAGAAGGTAGGCTCTGTTAAACTTCTTCCGGCATTTGCTTTGACCGATGCCTCTTCACGGCTCCGTCCATCAGTGCCTCTTTACGACTCTATCTACTGGTGCCTTCTCTGTTCCAGGTTTCTTTCCTGAACTTTAGTCAAATCTAAGGTCCAATACCCATCGGACCTCAGGTAACAGTTAACCTCATATGAAAAGTATAATAGTATATGTATGACAGATGTTCATGACATTACAGCATTAATCAACACATAAGCACACAACAGATGTAAGATTAATATATCAACAGTACACATCACATGTAAAGTTATCTATACAATTCACATGTATAGTTGTCTGCACCTCACTGTGCCACAATGGTCTATCGTGTCCTCAGCGCTAGGAAAACTGTAACAGTATTATCAAAACCATAACCTGTGTATAAAGCTGAATGTATAAATAGGTGATCCAAGCCCTATAAACTTAGTCACAGTGCATGACCCAAGACCTAATCTTGTCCATCACTTCATGAATCATTCCATCACATACATGCATACAAGACACATCAGAGTTAAAGTTACTAGTACGCGAACGTACCTTTCACCATGTAATGGCCAACACGCCTGACCTTTGAATCCGACTCTGGACTTCTCGGATATCCTATACATTATCGTCGGATTATTATATGATATTTGATAAATATCATATTGCTTAGAATAATATCCTAAAGGTTGAGTTTACATTTCTACCCTTGGTGGATTAATTATTACAACTTTTCCCTTACATTTTCTTAAAAAACGCTATGATGAGTTTTTGGGCGAGAATTTTTGGTTAACTTTGCAAAATCATAATTAAATCTACAAAAATCGAAACGAGGATCCGTAAAATTCCCCGGAATCCTTAGTATCTATTTTCAAGTAAAAATACTTGTATATACCCAGAATTTATGAAAAATTCCCAGTTTTCATCTTTCACAATGTTGCCCGAATTTCGTCCGAAAAAATAGCCTAACTTCAACTGATTGTATTTCTTTGTACAGGAATCAAAACGCTACATATTATATATATTTGGAAAGCACTACATATCTAATTTATTTCTGGAAATTTTCGTGATTTATGGGCTTCATTTTCAACATAAAATATTAGCATTTCTTTCCCTGTTTGCCCAGAATTTTACCGAAAATTCCGTCGATTTTTCGCTACTTTGATCTTCAACTTCCAAGAATTTTTCTCTATCATATTTTCGAAATAAAGGCATATTTAATCTCAAAAACATGAAATCAAAACTTCTTGGAAGATTTAAAGATCAAACTTAAACTAACTATGATTTTAAAACAAGAACTTAAGAACAAGAAAACTTACCCTTGAAGAACTTTCTCCTCCTTCTTGCTTCCCACTATTTCTCTCTACTCTCTTTCTCTCTAAAACTCATCTACTTTGGTTGAGTTTGGTATGAAGAATGAAGAGATTCAAAGTCCCTATTTATAGGAAAATGTCATGGCAAAAATGGTAATTTTCTTAAACTCCCTCTTCTTGAATTTGAGCCATTGGATCTTGGCTTAATAGAAAAGATTAAATCCCAACTCTTCCTCCTCATAAACCGTCCCTCCCCCTCTAATATCTAATTAATGCCTTGTCCTCTTGCTTTGTTGGCTCAATTGGCACCATGTGTGATTTTGAGAAATATCTAGATTTTATTTGCTAACCTTTATCCCATGTGCTCATATGAATTGATATCTACATTTTTATAAACTTAATAATGACTAGCTTCCAAATGTCCTTTTGAACTAGTTGCAAATTGGTAGTTGGTTACCAACTAAACAATCACACATTTGGGTGTTAATTATAAAATCTATCCAAGTCTCATTTAGTTCATAATTTTTGAAAATCATGGCCTTCATTAGATATCTCTAATTTCCCTTTATCATCTTGAAATTAAATATATAAGTTGTGTAAAAATCAAGGTGATATTTAACCCAAGCTTTGATATGTATGTTTGTTCAAGATTAATTCTCACCATTAATCTATGATTTTAAATCCTTCATTGATCCATTAATTAACTAGGGATTTAGATCATTTATTTGATCTATCATATATTCTTCTATGCATAAATGTGCCTATGTGTCCATTAATAATTATTTTATCACAAATTTTATATTATCCTCTTCCAAACTCATTAAGAGACCCATGTGATTTTATTAATTCTCTTTCCAATTTGTCCCCCCTAATTGATGCTCCCATGTGTTAATTATCATGTACTTAATTGAGCATTTAATATTTTTTTTTCCTTCTTCTTCCTCAAGCCACAACCGTTGCCTCCCTCTCCTCCTTAGCTCTCAAATTGTGTTCCATAATGTGCCACACAAACAATAACTTTAGCTTCCTATTGGTTCCTCAAATTATCACATGGATTAATTAAGGCCTTTGGATTTAGCTTTATTAGATTTAATCTTGGCCTTCCATTTTTATTAACCTCTCATTGGCTAACTAATTTACAAGAGGATTAAGGTCTTTTTCTTGATTTATCATTGGCCAATTTAATTATTCAAGGATTAAGGTTAATTGTAGGATTAATTACAACCATTGGATTCCACTTTATTTACTCAATCTTAGCCTTGTATTGTTGTTAGAAAAATCCTACTACTATCAGTGGCGGAACCAGAAAATTTTTTTAGCCCGGGCCTAAAAAATAAACATATTGAACTACTCCCTTTAGTTCTTATCATAAGACACTAATTAACAAGTATATTTGATCCTTTTTATAAGGCACTTGCTTGTTTCTAAATAGCATTAAATATTTTTATGTATACCCATAATTAAAAAGGTAGTGAGTGAGAGTAATAATTAATAACAATTAATTATTACTCTTTTTTAGAAAAAAAGAGTAATAATTAATATGATATTAGAATTTAGTATAATTAATAGGGATAGTATTGAAAATTACTTAAATTTTAGGACAAATTTAATGACTTTAACTCAAGTTTTTATTGACTTGTGAGATTTATTAGTTGGTTCTTTAAATAAGGACCAGAGGGAGTATTTACTAAATAGTATCAAATAACCTTGAAAATACAAATAAATAATAACTGATAATTATAAATCAAAACAATATGTAAGATGATACTAACTTTTTCGGTATCTCAAACAAGAATTTTACTTTCTTCTCACAGCCAATGGGTAATGAAACAAACATTATTTTTACGGAGAAGATAAAAAATTAGTCAAATCAAATTTGTGGCCAAATAAAATATCATACAATACCTACACATATATTTTCACAAATTTTATAAAATCAACCGGGACCAAGGGGCCAAGGCACCACCGCCATTGAATGGTTCCGCCCCGACTACTATTGAAGATTTTTGTTTTTAAGACACATGTGCTTCTATAATTTATAATATCTCAAAATCACTTGGCTCATATTTCACCACAAGGTCATTGGTTATGATTAGTTTTGATGATGTCTTATGTAGATGCCATTATTAAAAGCAAAAAGATTGAGTAATATAGTTATCTCCTACATTGACTAACTGTTGTATTTAATGTAGATTAATCCTAGTTGAAGTATGGAGATTGATCAAGAAAGGAGACTAAAGATATAGGAACTTGCACTATATGTTGTGATACTGAAAGTTTCTATGATCAAACGGAAGTTGGAATGAAGCTTCATCATATTTGAGCTACAATGTAGATACGAAAGATAGCACATGAAGTTCGAAGCTTTCGGGTATTGAAGAAGGTAGAAGCTGCAAAGAATAAAGAGCCCAAGTTAAAAGATGAAGAATGATCAAGTTGGGAGATGGAAGAAGGAAGAACTTGCTAAATGGAATGAAGATATCATTATTCAAGTTCTTATGTTGAAGCTAGAAGCCTTCAAGATCATATGGAAGTTGGAATAACTCAATTCGAGTTAAAACAAGCAAAAATGAGGTTGGATGAGCAAACTCGAGTCTCCAAGTATTAAACTCAAGTTTACTACCTTGCCGCAAGATTTTGCCTCTCGACATGAACAAACTCGAGTTCAGACCCCAAACTCGAGTTTAGGACTTCAAACTCGAGAAAGGAATCACAAACTCGAGCTAATAAGTGTCTTTAGCATTTCGCGTCTCGGACTAGGCAAACTCGAGCCTATAAGTACAAACTCGAGTTCTACGGTCATCGCACTTCAAAGAACTCGTTTCACGTTCACCTCGAGCGAGGTCTCGGTAATTCGACGATATCTCCTAAACCGAGAGATCGGATTGGGAGTCTACTTTCATATGCCACCGGTTTTGAAGAGAACCAAACTCGAGTCTATTAGTTGGAAACTCGAGTTTAAAACAACCCGAGAGCATTATAGCTTTTCGATGTATTGAAAACCTCCGGTTTAGACCGAAAACCTCCGGTTTGATGTTCGACTAAGATCAACTTTTCACATTAAAGTTCAAACTCGAGTTTGGAAAAACAAACCTCAAGTTTGCATCGCTCGAATCGAAATTCAAATTCGACGATTTTGAAAAACCTTCATGATTGATCTTAATACTTTCCATTATCATTCTTCTATGTTCCTAGATATGTTTAATCACTTTGTTGGTGAGTTTCGATGTTTTAGAAGATGATTAGTGAAGGTTTAAAGCAAAAGCAAAAAGTGACGTCGCACTTTAAAAGCAAGACCCGAAAAGCTACATACTTTTGGGTAATCCTTCGCACATGTTTACAAGGAATTAAAGAATGCTTTCTACATCCAAGACTACCATTCCAACGGATCTATTGTCAAGAAGTCAACTCGAACTTCGCACACTGGATTAAGCGAAACTAGAGAGAGAAGAAGACCAAAGCTCAACCCAAACCTTGTCTGATATGGGCAACGGCTATAAACGGTCATATGGTGTTCTCTACCTATAAAAGAGGACAGATTCAAGTAGAAAAATGTGGAGATACAAGCCTACACTTCCAACATGCTGATACTATGCTTTTACATCATTTACTCTTTTTTTCATGTTTAGATAACTTAGAGAGTGAAGTAATTTGTATTTGATCTTCAGTGTTTATCTATTCACTTCTAAGAGAGAAGATTTATTGTAATCATTCTATTCTTCTGAGAGTTACTCAAGATTGGGTGATCTTGAGTGGGAAACACATTGTGTTGATTACAACTTGTAAGGGGGAGTGAATCCTAGTGAGAGGATTACTTCGAGTACAGAGTGTGTAATCAAGTCGTGTGTTGATTACAGTTTGTAAGGGGGAGTGAATCCTAGTGAGAGGATTACTTCATTCTGAAACATGTAATCAAGTTGAAAGGAGATAGTGGATTGAAAATCCCAAGTGTGGCTTGGGACCGGGCGTAGGTCAAGGATTGGGCCGAACCAAGTATAAATCGGTTTGCACATTCTCTACCCTTATCTCTTACATTTCCAAAGATATATGTTTGAATGTGCATATACATTTAAATGTCTCGATTATCACTTTATAAACTGATTTCGAAGTGAGTTATGAAAAGATTTTCAAAGTTCCTAAATTTTTATACTTCACCCAATTCACCCCCCTCTTGGGTTCAGCCGGTTCTTACAAAGGCTAGGCGCACATGTGGTCCATTTTGGGCTATTCATTAGGCTTGAATTAGGAGAATTATGCAAACCATTTTAATTAGTGTAAGTTTAATTGCTCATCAATTGTTGATAATTTTTCTTAATTTGATTAAGTGCTTTCATAGCATTATCTTACTTATTTTAAGCCATAAACAATTATCATTTTATGTGATAATCTTATTTCATTTTATTGAAGTATTTTCATAACCCTTGGTTATGAATTAATCACCCATTTATGTGTTATTTTCTTGCCTTATGATCATCAAAAATACTTATTATTTTATGTGATTCAATATTCATTTAATAGTCCCTAATATGTAGTCTCGTAATTAATCATTGGTTAATTAATCCCAAAGTGGAATTTGGAAGAAAGTATAATCAATAGATTATAATTCTTGAGACACATATTCACCTTTGTATTTTAGTAATTATTGCTAAAATATCATAATTATATGAGTTATGAAAGTTAGGGTAATACAGTTTCTTTTGGAGATTTCGCCAACATTATATACTCCCTTATGTCGTTAATATAAGAGTCAATTGACATTTTGTTGGACATATTGAGAAAGATATATAAACTACATAATCATAGTATATGTTGTGAAATGTTAGATTATATATCAGTTTATAAGTCTAGTATATTAGTTTAAAGAAGAGTGATAAACATAAATACTTTAATGTAACTTGATTAGATTCCTTAATCTCTGTAAAAAAAAAAAATCAACTAAATTTATATTTAGGACTAAAGATAATACTTTGTGTCTAGCTATACAATGTATCTAACTTATATTGCGCTTTTTGTCAACTCTGTAGGGGAATATTTAATTATTTACTTTGCACAATGTATTCAATTAGTATATACTACCTTCGGTCCTAATTATAGGACCACTTTATAGTGCAAATTGTATGCAATACAAATATGCTCCTATAATTAGGCCTGGAGGGAGTACTCTGTATCATTAATTCTTATATACTCCTATACTTTCCTATATGCATTGTACCTGATTTATAACTCTACTATGCTTTTTGTCAACATGTAGACAGTTTTTTGTCAATTTAATTTTCTTTAAAACCCTGCTCCTTCTCAATCTGTAACTTACAATTTATGATCCTTTTGAAACATTGAATTTCTTTTAATTATCCTTATGTGTCATTCCCTTCTACATATACATAATAATGAGGAAGACTCATACTTACATTTATAGATATATGTATATGTGTATAAACAACTGGATCTCCATTTGGAACTAACAAAAAAGGCATTCCAAATCGAACATTTCCTTTTTATATAAAAAATCAAACACTTCCTTTATTGGCAAGTTACATAGTAGCCATCTATTATAATTTTAATTAAATTTTTTCTATTGTAAATTTTTTTAAAAAATTCAAGTTTTTATTAAAATAGTTCAATTTTAAATCTGAAATGCTATGAGTATTTGTGTTATAATGTATGGTTTACATATGGTGCATGCCAATTTGTGTCTATCGAGTGAATGCCAATATCAAAAGTAATGCGCCTTCAAAAGATCAAATGTTGCAATAGCATCTACCTTTATATAAAAAATTTAAATGTCAAATAATTTTATCCAACAAATAAGTTCCCGTAGAAAATGTTTGTCCATCATACATGCATTATTATAGTCCATCAATTTCAGTTGTGTATATTGATATAGATAATAAGAAAAATACAGACGTATGTTATTTGTCTTTGTTCATGAAACATGTACAAGATGACGCATTAATTACTAGAGTCTAAGAAAACAAGTTATTGGTTGTCATTGCATGAGCTTTACCTTCGTTGCATTTGGTGGGTTTGTACATGCGCGAGTGTGTGAGTGTGTTCATATACTTAAAAATTGGGATTCATGATGAAAATAAGATAAAATAATTCATGAAAGTTATAATTTTTAATTTTAGAAGAATAAAAATATCCTTAATATGATAAGATTTATGACATGCTATATTCTACTTGCGTTAGTGAAAATGTACTAATTTGAATTTCTGGTAAAAGATACTTGTAAATTTTATTTAAAGTATGTACATTTCATTTTGTCCTTGAAGAATGAGAAAACAATAATATAATAGGAAATAAATAAAAAAATTTATTGGTTTCTCGTATATACATCAGAATGAAAGAGCGTGAAAATATTACCATTTGAATATGAAAAAAGATTTAAATTTATTTATCATTTTAAGAATCCATTGAAATTTATTTATTTGATATTTTAAAAAAAATAAAAATCACTTCAATTTTAATCTAATACTTCAAATTTATAATATATATATATATATTTATCGAAAATGATAATTTAGCAAATTTAAATGGTGACTTAGTAAATATATACTTACGTATTAATATTTAATTTAAAATTTATTTGTTTTTTTTTTAAATCTAATCAAGTTGGGCTCTAATCTTTCAAATCAACACGCATTATCTTTTAAAATATAAAAATATTATAGTAAAAGATTAAAAGTATCATACAACATATTAAGATGGGTTGATATTATTAATTTGACATGTTCATCATATTAATTCTTAACAAAATCAATTTATAAATTTGTTAAATTTCCCTATTTGGAGCAACAAAAGAGATTCAAGCAAATTATCGCATGAATTTGCAAGTTTATCAAGTCCATGCTTTGATCCCATGTGTTTCAATGATTTTAGCTGATAATACCCTCTTACACAAAACTTAGGTTTTGCTTTTAAGGATTTATTATCAATATAATAAAAAGACTGACAAACATATTTCTTAGATATAATATGAGGCCTTTGAAAACTATTTTCACATGAACAGTTGGACTATTTCTTCAACTGTCCAAAGTTTGGTATTTATCTTTTCATTAGTTTTTCATTTCTTTAATTGATTATGAATATTTAAGATTTTTTTAGTGGCTTTGAAATCAGAACAAAGAAGGTTGTCGATTCAACTGTGATTAATTATTAGAATAAACAATATAAAATTTCTTATTATTCATCATCACACACTTGTTATTTATTACTTCTCCAAATGCATATATACATGTTAGTATAACTGATAAAGGAACAATAATAAAATAGTTGTAAAACGTGGAACTACTCGTCGTGAAACACAATAAATTTTACCTAGTCTGTCTTACTCATCAGCAATATATAATTTAAAAAGTTGTATTTTTGGCTGATCATCTGTGTTTCATATAAACTGGTGCTTTTATGATATTTTGCACATTGTGGTCTTATTTTTCAGAGTGAACTATATACAATTGGTATCTTTCTCATCAACAAGTAATTAATATTATTTAAACATGATGCATGTATAGAAGGGGAGCCGAAGTTGCAGTATGAATGTATGATCATGTTCCCTAATCCCTATAAAGAATTAATTCTTATATAATGAGGTCTGATGAAAGAGTTATTGTCACAGATGAAGAAGAAGAAGAAGATCCATATGCTTCATTGAATCTTCATCATAACATGTTAATCTTTCCTTATCAAATCACCGACATATACCAAAGGTATGTCATTGGTCATTTCATTTCGTATATTCATTTATGCACACTTATTTCAAATTAAATATGTGCCAATACATGAAAATGGCTGTTTTTTCATTAGACTTTACATATAAACACAAGCATAGGGTTAGAAATCAGAAGATTATAGATGTATAGTTAAGTACTTTCTGTTTCTTTGGGCTTTCTCTAATGGGTAAAGGCATTGTTCTCAGATCTTCGATGAGGAGGATGTGGAGATAAATTAGAGAGTATTAATGTAATCAAGTTGTTTTACATTTGAATTCTTATAGGCCTTTGACTGCTTCACGTATAATAGATTATCTGTAAAATTTGATATATGTCTGTCTTACATGAAATTTTCAAGTTTTCCCCATCCAAGTTGTTTGAAAATGGCATACCATTGTAACAAATGTAGTCTTTATAGTATGACCATGTCTAAAATTTCCATTTTCAGAGCTAATTTTTTATTGTTGTGTGTGTGTGAGTGTGTGTATTAGTCTCAGATTGGTGCATATAAGGAATTTTCTTTCATCTCTAGATGATGTGGTTGATGATAATTGAATATTATTACACTTAGTTGCATCTCTTGTTTAATAAGTTTAGGATTGTTTAGTTCATGAATAAATGGTTTTTATGCTTAATTGGGCTTTGATCTTTTTATTAGATTTAATTCATTTTAATGATAAAATTCCAGATTAATAGTGCTTCACTATCTTCACCATAACTCTTGAACCAGATAACCGATTAGCCTCATTCTTGTCTCATTTTTTAGATGATTTGGAGAGCTACAATTGATATGGAGACTTGAAACGACAATTCGGAGAAGAAGACAGTCAAAATTGGAGCCAAAGTTAGATGCGTTTTTTTCCTGGAATTTTATTGGGCCCGAATTTTGTAATTAAAAGACAATTCTATTACTTGCTTCTATTTTTGGGCCATGGGTTTTGGTGCCCAGTTCATTTTCTATTTTTCATTTTAGGTTAAGTTAGTAGGTGGTTCGAAACTTAGTTTTGTTTTGTCATTACATTTTGTAAGGTTTTTCAAATTAAGAATAGAAGTTCATATTTTCTCTAAGTTGTTCTTTGTGTTCATGATGAACTTCTTTGTTTTTGCTGCTTTTTGTTATGTACATCCATGCTTGGCTGAGCTTATGTGATTGACCCATGGATTAGGGATTTCAGCATACCAGAGGAATCACGCTTAATCGTTTTTGTTTACTCTGATCAGTTTCAATTTTGGGTTCTGATTGGGTGTTAGATTAAATACCCAGATTGATACATCCTAAGGACAGAGGTCGAACTAGGTTATAGTGATTACTGTGCAATTGCATAGTGACACACTGCAAGTTCGTTTAGATTATAGGTGACTGTCTAGTCGAGGAATTTTCTAGACAAATGCAGAGATTTCGGTTTGCCCAGAATCGATCAAGAGTTCCATTATTATATTTTCGTCCGGTGAAGGTTATGGAATCCCAGTTCTGGGTTAATTGTTTTAATATGTAATCTCGTTTTTACATTTTGTTTTTAGTTCTTTAGGTTTAATTGCACTAAAACCCCCATCCAATTCTATTACTGTTACTATTACTGTTTTACTAGACCTACTGCAAATTCCGTGGGGAACGATCTAGATTTCATTATACTGCAAATCTTTTACTGATCCTGGTTATTTTGTGAGAGCCTAGAAACTCTCATCAGTTGACACTAGGACACTTGAACACCACTTTCTCAATCATGTCATCCTTACACAAGACCACTTCCAATGAAAGTGCACACCATCTAAGATGGAATTGTTCGATCTTCACCAATTAATTAGAAACTGATATATATCAGTTATGGAAATGAAATCTTTAAATTTTATTGAAAATGAAAGTATAAAATATGAAATTATTGAATTTAGAGGAGGTTCCTAAAAGTTTTTAAAATAGAAGGAATATTTCCATAATTAAGATAAAATAAAGAGGAGGCTAGTGCAATTTATTCATATGAAAAACATTGAATCGTGAAATTATTCCTACGGAATCTTCTTCAATATATAAGTTAATATGGAAATGACACTAATACAGAAACATGATGGTTATTAACTGGCATACATAACCGTTCAGAATCGACATATATATGGGTGCTATAAAAGTACAGCTAGATAATTACGATTCCAAACCGTTATATATTCCAAACCGATTATAACAATTATCATATAACACCTGTTATGTATTGAGATTTGATGAGGCCATGATCTGCCCATTTTTGTGATAATAATTAATGGACACATGTAAACAATCATCATAATATATGGTAATGCTCGCATGATACATAACGGTCTCATTTTACAACCATTATTTATTTAGTAACATACATAACAGTGTACATATAAGAACTGTGGCTTTTAATAAACTTAATAACGCTCTCACAACCATTATGAAATAAGTACATAAATAATTGTTTATAAAAAAGAACTATGAAAATTTATAATACATGGAGATTTCTATATAATAACTGTGATGTATAGACATAAGACTCTTCAACTGAGAGTTCTTAAGCTAGTCAACCTTCTCTATATATATAATAAAGAAACAATACCTTCCACATCGAGTTGCTATGCAATTGATGTTGGATCATAACATTCCAAGCTTTGCGGGGAGAATCAATGGCAACTGTTGATGTATATAAGTGATAATATAACTATAGACCGATATATAATTGTGTCTCTTCACAGGAATTAACCCTAGAAAGCAAAGGGCTCTAATAAAAAAAAAATACCCTTATCAAAAAGGCAGAGGCAATATGCAAACACTTGAGTTCAAGGGTTTGCATGGCCCAGTACCCTTTCTGATGGGGGTATTTGGTTTTTTACCCTATCTTCCTTTGCTTTTAAAGTTTAATTGCTTAAGAGACACAAGGTATAGGTGAACACTTACATTATTATATATATAGATAAAAAGTGCTATTGATTCTAGCCATAAAGCTTAGAAAATATTGATCCATCTAAATTGTATCGCTACTCAATGTGGGAAGTACTACTTTATTATATATATAGATATCAGACCAAGTAGCTCATAAACTCTAACATTGAAGAGTCTAGGATTGATCACAATGTTGAATTTCATAGAATTTAATTTGGTGCCACCTACTCAATAGAAAATCAAGAGAGGAACCTTCAATTAGAGCAATATGGGATTCCCCCCAAAAGAAAAAGCACAACAATCAATTTAATGTCACCTAAGAGGGGGTGAATTGGGTGAAGATTAAAAACTTGAAACTTTGAAAATCTTTTCGTGTCTTTTAAATCAACAGTTAGATATTCGAATAAGCATATACTGGAAATATAAGAGATAAGGGAAGAGAATATGCAAACTGTGATTTATACTGGTTCGGCCCAATCCTTGACCTACGTCCAGTCCCCAAGCTCCACTTGAGATTTTCAATCCACTATCCTCTTGTTTAACCGGGCACAAGAGAAGCCTATACAAATACACAAGTTCACCCAGGCACTTGTGAAGCCGAATGTCTCACCGAGATACACCTTTCAATCAGTTACGCACTTTGTACTCGAAGTTATCCTCTCACTAGGATACACTCCCCCTTACAAGTTGTAAACCAATAACCCAATCTCCAAGTCCCACGACTTGAGATTCTTACAATGATTTAATAATTAGAAATGTTCTCTCCATAAGAGAAGATGAACAATCAAATCATTTCACTCTCTAGTGTAAAGTATATAAACATTGAGAAACAGAGTGTATGAACTATCGACGGTGAAGCAGTAAAATCATTTCGTTGGCTTCGTTGATTCATTCATCAATCATCGTCACCTCTTTCGGTTTGAAGGCTTTACAATTTATAGGTTATTGTGTTTCAACCGTTGCGAGCATTCAACCGTTGGAGATCAGTTGGGAGTAGTCGTTGAAGCTTTTGTTGCTTTTTGTCCGTTGGGCTCTAATCCAACTTTTAATCATAAAATGTTTATCGTTGACTTCGTTAATGCTCCGTCTTAATTGTTATAATAATAGCCATTGTAAAGATTCAAACTATCCATTAGAAACAGAGGCTTTCATCTGTTTTCTGACGTAGCATTTAATGCTTCTAACACACAAATTGCTTTATGCCAATTTGTTGTTAATCCATGATAAAATCATCTGAAACTCATTAGCAAACTAATTAAAAACAGTTAGCAATAGTAATGAGTAATGATATATAGAAATGAAATCACACACGATGATTTATGATTTACGAAGATGGAGATTTGAAAATAGGGATGATCATGCCGAGCATTCTTGTTTGTATGCTCGGGCAACCATGGTGTAAATACGTTGCAAGTGGAGATCATCGTCTTATGCTCGAGCAACATAGAGCTACTGCTCGAGCACTCTAGTGAGCTTGCTCGGGAAAACCTTGAACAAGGCTTATTAAAACTTGAATGATTGCTGATGCTCAAGTATGAATCTGAACTTGCTAGGGCAAGCAACTCTGGAGTCCTTTGAGAAATGATTTATATCGATGTTGCTCGAGTAAGGCAAATTCCATGCTTGGGCAACCTTCTAAACTAGTCATGCTAGTGCTCGAGCAAGACTCCTTCTTTCGTTGATGCTCGAGTAAGACATGATCCTTGCTCGGGAAAGAAATAGACGGAGGTGAGGATTTGTGAACTCAATGATGCTACTTGAGCATGCCTCTCACTTTGCTCGGCATGCTTCAAACCAAGGCTTAAACAGAATTCAATCATTGCTGATGCTTGAGCATGCCAAATATCATGCTTGGGCAACGCTGAGATAGAGAGCGAAATGGGTTCAGACACATGCTTGCTCGGGCAACCTTTTACTCTTGCTCGAGCATGCTGCTCGGGCATGGCCAATTGTCTGCTCAAGCATGACTCTCCAATTTTCTCTTCTTCATTTCAAGTCTAATGGTGCTCGGGCACGCTTTTACCTCTGCTCGAGCATGCTGCTCGAGCATACCTTTTACTCTGCTCGGTCAAGGCTTCAACTATTGCACGTTTTGCCATTACCACGATAATGCTCGGGCATGCCAATTGTTCTGCTCGAGCATGACTAGATAATTGTAAAAACATGCTTGGGCATCATGTTCTTTGAAGCTACTGATCATGTGTGAATAAGCATAATACTCTCCAGTACAAAGCTCAACTTCTAGAATGTAGAGACTTTCAAGAAGCAAGAATATTGGCAGTCAATAATCAATTTCCAGTGAGCGTAGCTTCTTCGATATGGCTCCAAATTTGGAAAACCACCCATGATCATAAAGCTCTTCAAGTCTTCTTTCCAATGCAAGAAGAATCAGCTCCAAACTAGTTGTAGTTTGTCCATTAACATCAGATGGATGGAGGTTGTTCTTGACCAGAGTTTTTTGCAGCATCCTGACTGACCATCAAATTCAAAACATCATATCTCCTTAAATTGATCTTATTTTTTTGTGATCTTGATGTTTTTGGAAAGGTATGTGAGTCTAGTTTCCAATGGCACCAGTTTCAGCTCATTTGGAGTTTTTGTTTGAGAGATACGCTCAAAATACTGAAGCTGGGTCTGGAATGTGATGTTGATTTTTGTTGCAACTTCCAAAAATCATAGCTCTCTTATATGAACTCCTCTGGACTTGAATCTTATGTCAAAATAACGCATTGGGAGTCTAGTTTCAAAAAAAATTGGTTTCCTTTCAATCCGATTCCTGGTTTGGGAGATATCATCGAATTACCAGAGGTCGCTGAAACAGAGCTGAACAGAGTAGCTGAACCACGTTGTTGCTCGAGCAAGCTTAGGTCTCTTGCTCGAGCATGACCATTTTTGTGCTCGAGCATGGCCATTTTTATGCTCGAGCATGAGCAGAATTTGTGCGTGATAGGAGCTGGAAATGTACCATGCTCGAGTATGACATTGTTGTGCTCGAGCATGACTTTAGGAATGCAATTGTAGCTTATTTTAACTCCGAATTGACCCATTCCAACTTCCATATCATCGCGGAGACTTCTAGAATCATTATAAGAACTTGAATAATCATATTCTCATTCCATTTAGCAAGTTCTTCTTTCTTTCCTCGCTTCTCTTGATCATTCTCCATCATTTAACATGGACTCATCATTTTCTACAAGTTCTACCTTCTTCAATATTTCCTCTTCTTCTTGAACTTAACATTTTCTCCAATTTCTTCTTTCTGAAATCTCTTATCTCCTTCTTGTTCTATATAATCAAAATCATATAAATCTCTAATTTAAAATCTCAAATCCCAATTCATAATTTCATATAGTTTAAGATTTAGCAAAACTAACCGATTAAACCTTAAATAGTACCTCTAGTAATCCAACTACATGCTTAAATTCTCATTTAATCGGTAAAAATATCCTATATGACATAAATCCTAAATTCTTTTAAATAGAAAATAACTTTAAATTTTCACAACAACCTACTAACAAATCTAAACTGATTGAAGTTATTTATTAACTGTGCTCTTCATATATACGGTCTTCTATTATCAAAACTCAAAACTTTACTAATACTCTAATCTAAAATTTTCACTAATCAATAATATTTTACCTTCATTAGAAAGAGAAAAATACGTAGAACAACTTTCATGAAGAAATTTTATTGACAAGAAATTAATTTAACTATCTAAATGATCTTATAAAATAAATAATGTACCTTAAAAACTCTAACAAACTCTCTTTTCTTCTCTTTTTCCTCCTATCTCATGCCTTTCTCTCTCTCTTTCTCTCTTTTTCCAGATCTCTCTCGATCTCTCGCCTGATCACACCTCACGCACTTAAACCATTCTCACACACACAATTACATATACATAGGGGTGTTGAGGCAGTGGATTAGGGAGTAATTTTTTTTAAAATATAATAATCATAATCTCTCTGCCACATTAGTCGCAAGACGCTACCACCTGACCCAAATGGTGGCAATGTACCCGCCACACAATTATAAATATATATAATTTTTTTAATCTTATCTTAAGAATATTACAATTCTCCCCACCTAATAGAATTTTATCCCCAAAATTTGATGTAAGTTCATCTACTTACCTAGTCAAATAGATAAGGATAAAATTGTCGCATCATCTCTTCATCCCTTTCCATATGACTTTTACAAGTCGAATAGTCTCCAATTGGGTCATCTTTATCTCCTTCGTCAATGATGTGTGAGGGATTTGGCAGAATTCATTCTCAATTCGCATATGGACCCATTGCATCATGACTTTCTTATCGACTAGCAAAATTTGTGTCTTTCAACCTTTCTAACCAATGTTTTTCACAAAGGCTCAGGTGAAACACATGAACGGCCTTTCTGCTTAGCGCGTATGCCACAACGTTGGCTTTACTAGGATGATACTTTAGTTCAAAATCATAATCTTTTAGAAACTCAATCCACCTCCTCTGCCTATTGTTAAGCTCCTTCTAGTCCACTAGATATTTTAAACGCTTACACTAAAAATTTCAAACCGTGAACCATAAAGGTAGTGTCTCCCAATCTTGAGTGCAAATACGACCGCTACTAATTCTAGGTCATGGGTTGGATAATTCTCTTCGTGTGGCCTCAACTGTCTTGAAGCGTAAGCAACAACTTTTCCTTCTTGCATCAACACACATCCCAGACCCTTTAAAGACACAATAATGTACAGGGTGTATGGTAAATCGGGGTTAGGAATAACCAACACTGGCACAAAGGTCAACTTACTCTTTAATTCTTGAAAAGCGGCTTCACACTTGTCAGTCCAAATGAAAGGTTGTTCCTTCCTAGTCAACTTCGTAAGCGGCATTGCTATATGAGAGAATCCTCGTATAAACCTTCTGTAGTATCCAGCTAATACCAAGAAACTTCTAACCTCAGTCACAGACTTTGGTTGTTCCCACTGAAGAACTACATCAACTTTGCCAGGTTCCACCGCAACTCCTTCAACTGAGACTATATGGCCAAGAAACTTCACCTCTTTAAGCCAAAATTTGCATTTGCTCAATTTTGCATAAATTTTGTGCTTTCTCAGCACTTGTAACACCGTTTTAAGATGCTCTTGGTGTTCCTCTTCATTTCGGGAATATATGAGGATATCATCTATAAAAACCACCACAAATTTATCTAAGTATGGCCTAAAGATCCGGTTCATGTAGTCTATAAATACCGCTAGAGCATTAGTCAACCCAAACAACATTACTAGAAACTCATAGTGGCCATATCAAGTACGAAAAGCCGTCTTAGGGACATCCTCTGCTTTAACTCTCAACTGGTGATATACTGACCTTAAGTCAATTTTGGAAAATACTGTTAACCCCACAAGCTGGTCTAACAAGTCATCAATTCTTGGTAGAGGATATTTATTTTTTATGGTAACTTTGTTTAGTTGGCGGTAATCAATGCACAACCGCAAAGTCCTATCTTTCTTTTTCACAAATAGAATAGGTTATCCCCACGACGATACACTCGGTCTTATAAATCCCTTCTCAAGTAGCTCCTCCAGTTGCTTCTTCAATTCTGCTAATTCTGCCAAAGCCTTTTGATAGGGAGCCTTAGAGATAGGCTATGTCCTAGGTACCAGGTCAATCAAGAATTCTACTTCACGCTCAGGGGTAATCCAGACAATTCTTTTGGGAATACATATGGAAAGTCATTAAGAATTTCAATTCTATTGATCTCTTCTTCCGTCTCAACTTGAGCAGAAAAGAGAACCATATATACTTGACATCCTTGTTTAATACAGCTTTCAATTTGAATAGCTGACAATGAAGGAGGACCATTAGGCACCTCTGCAAGCATAGAAAATGACTTGAGCAGAAAAGAAAACCATATATACTTGACATCCTTGTTTAATACAACTTTCAATTTGAATAGATGACAACAAAGGAGGACCACTAGGCACCTCTCAGGCATAGAAAATGCAGGCAAAAAATAGTTTTTTGCCTTACACTCAAGTATGGTACCATTAGCTGTAAGCCAGTCCATACCCACAATCACATTAAGACCCTTAAGGGAAAATAAAATAAAATTAATCTTTGACTTACGATTCTCAAACTCCAACACAAGATTCAAGCATGCATTAGATATTTTCACAGAAGATCCAACAGGTGTTGACACATGTATATCAATAGGAAACTTACAAACATCTAGATTTAATCTCTTGGCACAATCAAAATCTATAAAAGAATGTGTGGCTCCGAAGTCAAATAAAGCAAGAATGTCATAATTCTGCAATTTAAATTTACCTTTAATGAGATTAGGTGAAGGGTCCGCCTCCTCTTGAGTCAAAGCAAATACTCGTCCTGGAATAGTATTACTGGAGGCATGAGAATCTTGCTTACCTTCTTAACAATTGCGAGAGATGTGGCACGGCTTACCATAAGAATAATAAGTAAAAAATTGTCCCTAATGATACCTTCCACATCTTGAGTAAACTGGGGTTCTAGCAGTACTAGACATAGAGGCGGTAAAGCCTTTATAAGGTGACTAGCTTTCCCAGCCCTGGCTCCTTTAAGCGTGAGTTCTCAAACTAGACCCACTCTAGAACAATCCTTTCGAACGCTTGTTCTTATTCTTTTCTGAACATGCAGAGCCTTCAAAACTATAAACACTCCTCTTATTGAAACCCTTGTAGGACCAGTATAAGATGAGAATCGGCCCTGTGAGTTCCTCTTAGTCTCGAGCTCATAACCATGATCTTGTATTTTTGCATCCAAAAGACGGATTCGAGTACACATATCCTCAAAAGCAGTAATCATAAGAGGTGTCAATTGTCTCCTAAACTCTGGTCTAACCTTCTGAAGCAATCTTTCTGCCATCCACTTTTCATTCCTTTGTGACTGGCCATAAGCAGTATACTTAACTAGCTCTAGAAATTTCGTGATAAATGAATCTACATCCAAGTCACCTTGTAAGGCATAGAACTCCATCTCCTTAAGTGATTGTAAAGCTGTTGGGAAATAGTGTTGATGGAACATCGCCTTGAACTCTTGCCAATTTAGATTGGTTCCATCTATAGGCTTGATGCTCTTCCACCACATTTTTGCATTATCTACCAATAACACCATTGCTATTATCACCTTTTGTTGTTCGTTGCATTTGACCATGGAGAATATAGTCTCCAAGTGATCGATTCATGCTTCACTAATTTTTGGGTTGAACTTGCCATCAAAAGTCTGTGGATTAAATTTGTGCACCTCTTTCCATGCCTTAGTGATGGAATCTCCATCATACTCTTGAGAGTTGCTACCTGTTGTCTCTGCTGTGGTATCATGGCCACCGCTAGAATGATGACCATTGTGAGTGCTAGAATTTTCAAGCCTATTCTCATGATTGGAATGCTCTTGCTCATGACTTTTTCCTGTGTTCAATTCCTCCTCATGCCTTTGCACAATTTGACCAAGTCCATGTATCATAGTCAATAGCTCCCTTAAGATGGCATTAGTGTCTTGTGGTGCTGAAGGTTGCCCCTGATTACTTGGGTCTCTAGTTGGTTGCATCCTATGTGTTTCCTCCATCTTTTCCTTCCTCAAGGATGCAATCAATGGTTAAAGTAAACCTAAAAACTAATGGGTTAAGAAAAGGGGAAGTACATGAGTAACCAATGTATATTGCCAATGCAACTATATGAATAACGGAAACAAACTAGAGCCTCTAAACAAACCCGCTTTGATATCAAATTGTAACATCCTCCTATAATTACCATTTAAATATCTATTTTACACCTAAACATTAGTTTCTGCTCAAAATAAATTATTTCACATTAAAATTTATATCGACAAGCTCTGTTCATAATTATAAGTTTCAGTTTACAGCAGAATGATCAAAATATGCAACATGTCAAAAAGGGCCCTAAAGTTTGGGAATATACATCACATTATACTCATGTAACAAAAGAGACATACAAGATTGATAACTCTAATCAAGTCTTGGATGCCTTCTTCCCCTTAGTATTCTCGCCTAAGAAATAAATAATGACGGGGTGATTTATAAAGACTCAGTAACCGCATATCAAATTTAACAAATATATAGGGAATGATTATAATATAGTTAAGCATGCCAATTATCCCTTTATATGTCAAAAAGTTTGAGAAGTTTATCAAACTACTTAATAGTTCAAAATTATTCAATATGCATGTAACTCTCTCAACCATCCTTATAACCTCCTTATTACTGCTGACAGAACCCATGGGCTACAATATAATAGGTTTAATATCTTTGACGAGATTGCACCAAGCTCTCCAATAATGAGGTGTAGCTCGGCCAAAAGCTACAAAACTCATATCGGATCATGGGTTCCCTTTTTTCGAATATAGAAAGGTGTCACTGTCCCAAGGGTTGACCCTAATCCTGGCCAAAGGAAAAGGATGATACCAAGGGCCCTGAAAATGTCATAGCCATCCACTGCGCGTTCAGTGGTGGTAATACCACGTGGTATAAAACCAATCTCCTAACATCACATCACATCTCAATCCAGTACACCTCAATATGCAATGCAATATCACAAATTCAACACCAACAATTTATACTTATATTCAATATTCAACACCATGCATAAACTTTCATACTCACATAAACAATTTAATTATAGCAATATAAACAATTTATGCTCACTTAACTAAAAGTTTATCGTCAAACAAGTATCTCAAACATATACATTTTCACAGGTAACAAACTATAATATATTTATAGCGTTTAAATATATAAGCATACTGATAAGTGTATATTTTATGATTAAATAAGTGTATATTTTATGAGAATTAGTTGGAATTATTGATATTATATACCTATTTAATTATCTTTTATTGACTTTTCCATCATTGAATCAAACTTAGGATCAAAGAATAAATCGACGTAAAATCTACTCATATCCTATTTTTAATGTGCAAGAAATATTAGCTGATTTGGAAAGAAGTAGAAAGAGCAATAAGAGGATATGCAATCAGCTAAACTCAGTGATCTCACACAAGAAAAATAGAAACATAATCAATTGCGTGATCTGGTGGAGTTGATTACAAGATATAATATATCTTTTTAATAAGAAAAGGAGAAGCAGTGACTTGCGGCCTAAGTTATATTTAGGTTATATATATGAAGAAAGGAAGAAGCAAGAAAAAGATCAGAGAGAGGCGTAGAACAAGAAGGAACAAAGAAGCAGAGGAGTAGCGGCTGAGCGTTTTGGTTCTCTTCATCATCTCCACGGAAGGACGGAAGGACTGTGGAGGCGACAGAGATTTTCTTTCCGCTTTCTCTTTATTCTTTGAACCTGGATTTTTATCTCTTTGTTATTAGTTTTATTAGAGCCATGTTTGGCTAGTTGGTTTTGCAACCTAGAGGACCTATGAACTTGTGGGTGAATTGGATTTTGTTTTCATTGTTTAGTTAAATTTGATATTAATTTTGGTTATTTAATCTTGGTTAGTTTTATCTATTTAGTGATTGGCCATCATTGAATATGATTTTGAGCATTAGGATTTACCTTGACGAAGGGGATTTTAATTAGGCTATGAGATTAAGTAATATGGGATTAGATTACGATTTAATTTGCGGTTAGGATAGACATATACCTAATGGCCCCATATAATTGTTAAAAAGTGTGTCTGAGTTTTGTTGCCTCTTGAGTAACTATGTTAGACATAACAAGTTATATTCAAGAGAGGGTTATAAGTGGACCAACAGGCACTTATAGCTATTTATACTCGAGATTAACAAAATTGATATTGAAGCTGATTAAATTAGTGAAAACAAGGTTTATGTAGCTAACAAGGGATTAGTGACTTTGGGTTGCTCATTTGATTATTGTGGTAGTTTTCTTATTTTTATTTTAGTTTTGATTTTCTTTTTCTTTATCTTAATTAAATTCAATTTGTTTTGCTCTACTTAAACAAAATTGTGAAATTAATGCTTAACTAAAGTTGTGATACTAAGTCCTCGTGAGAACGATACTTTTCTTATCACTTTATTACTTGATACGGCCCATGCACTTGCGGAGTTTTTAGGCTATAAAGTTTTGCCCTATCACATACGCTTATAATCACCTCAACAAGTATACAAGATAAATTGAAAAGTGGTTATCTCAAGTTCTTAACACCACACTAAGTGTAAGAGAAATCAGTCCCCTTTAAAAATAAATGTATAATTATACGTTAATAGAATTAACAAAAATAACCACCAATACCATAATTAAATAATTAATAAAACTATTATCTCACTTTAGTTTTCCTTAAAAATTGACAATTTATCTATTCCTCAATTTTTAACCTAATACTATCTTTTATAAGTATAACCCAATTTGTTAAACAATCTCCAAATCTCCATATAATCAAAATCATATAAATCTCTAATTTAAAATCTCAAATCTCAATTCATAATTTCATATAGTTCAAGATTTAGCAAAACTAACCGATTAAACCTTAAATAATACCTCTAGTAATCCAACTACATGCTTAAATTCTCATTTAATCAGTAAAAATATCCTATATGACATAAATCCTAAATTCTTTTAAATAGAAAATAACTTTAAATTTCCACAACAACCTACTAACAAATCTAAACCGATTAAAGTTATTTATTAATCGTACTCTTCATATATACGGTCTTCTATTATCAAAACTCAAAACTTTACCAATATTCTAATCATAATTATTTTTAGTAATCAATACTATTTTACCTTCAATAGGAAGAGAAAAATACATAGAACAACTTTCATGAAGAAAGTTTATTGATAAGAAATTAATTAATTACCTAAATGATCTTATAAAATAAATAACTAACCTTAAAAACTCTAACAGACTCTCTTTTCTTCCCTTTTTCCTCCTATCTCATGCCTTTCTCTCTCTCTTTCTCTCTTTTTCCGGATCTTTCTCGATCTCTCACCTGATCACACCTCACACACTTAAATCATTCTCACACACACAATTACATATATATAGGGGTGTTGAGGCGGTGGATTAGGGAGTAAATTTTTTTAATATAATAATCATACTCTCTGTGCCACATTAGTGGCAGGATGCTGCCACCTGACCCAAATGGTGGTAGCGTGCCTGCCACACAATTATAAATATATATAATTTTTTTTAATCTTATCTTAAGAATATTACACTTTGGAAATCCGCACCTTCAACGAGATGGTTGGGGAGTTTTTGAAGACAGAGGCGTGGCGGAAAAAGAACCAGAGACTGCCATTTTCTCCTTTTTATCGCATTACATCACCAAGCAGTCTCATCGTCGTTGGCGCCCTCTACCTCCACTACCATCATTTCAAGCGACCTTCACAATCTTGCCATCACCTTCCTCCAAGCTTGAATGTGGATTTCTGCACTTTCTTTCTCATCTTCACCTTTGGTCCTTCCTCCGTCTTGCTCTCAATTCCTTCGTTTTATATGCTGGCTGAAGGAAGTGAATGAGAATGAGGAATAGAGGCTGCTGGCCGAAGTGTTTCTTCAGCACCTTCTTCTTCGATCTCTTTCCCTCTGACTCTCCCTCTCGATCTCCCTTCATCTCACCTATCGATCTATGCATCTCTTTTCTATCTTTATGTCTCTCCCTCTCTTTTGTCTCAGCCAAATGAGTGAGGATGAGAAATGAGGGCGTATGTATATTGGTTGAATGGATTAATAAGAGAAATGAGAGGTGATGGTGCATGTGTGGTGAGGTGGCAGCAAATGAGAGAGGGAGGGTGCAAGGTATCAACTTGTGGGATTAAGAGAGGTGTTAGAAATTAATCCTTAATTATAATAAGGATTTTTCTTTCTCACTTAGCCTCTCCAGGCTATAGAATGTTAACTCTAAAATTTCTAAGTCCAAATTATCCCTTTACTATTTTTCCTTCAATATTCGGAAAAATAGGCCTTAAATTTCCAAATAATAGCTTTAAAGCTATTTACACTACAAAAAGAAAAAAAAACAATGGATTACCCACGAAATTGTTGACGGAACAATATCTCGTGGGTAATCGTCGAATAGTGACAAAAATTCTATGGGTAATAATACCAATGGAAATCTATTAGTAATCAACGATAGAAAGCTTTTGTTAGAACTACCATCGAGAGTATTTCATTTCCGACGGAATTCTCCAATGGATGTATTTCTTCAAAAATTTTCAACTGAACTCTGACGAAGTGTTGTCGGAAATTACCGACAGAATTATTCCGTCATTGAAAATGCAAATGTTTTTTATTAAAGAATGGGTCAAGTAGAAAATCCGCCTCAGAAGTACATGCCTAGGAGCAATGTTGACCTAGATGTTTTTTGAGTCTCAATGTAGCTCACGAAGTATCAACAAGTAGCAATGTTGCCCTCCCTGTTAACAACGTTAACTTTCACTATTAAAAAGACATGTCACACTCTCACATGTCACTCAATTTGATACCTCAATGCCACCTACTTCTTCTACCCTCATCATCTCTACCCCTCCTTTTCTCCACCTCATCATCTACTACCCAATTTTTCCTCCTCCAAATCATCACCAACGACCACCAATAATACTTTCTAAATGGCACCTTTGCGAACTTTCATTTGCATCTTGTGATTTTCTTCTTCGCGATATCGGTGATGTAGCATCTACATTACAAATAACTAGCCATAAGTGTTTCTTGGGTTTTTTTTCCTTTTTTAAAATCTTTTAGATCATGGGTCATGTTTTTTTTTTTAAATATCTGAATCAATAAATAAAGCTTCTTCTTCTTCTTCTTCAGTTGTAATCTTGTGATTTTCTTGATTACAAATAACTCTGCTTGATTTTGTTTGTTTGAATGGGTTCTAGATTTCTATTTGATTACTTTTGTAAGATTTTTTTCTCCTCCCTTGTTCACTTTTTTGGGTGATTGATTTTGTTCTCAATCCTGATTAATTTTTTTGGTTCTTCATTTTCATGATGATTTGGGATAGTTGGGTTGCTTGTTGATAGTTCCTTCTGGTATTATTTTCTGGGTTTCTTATTTGAATATTTCCTTCTTGTTTGTTTTTTTTTGTTTTTAAATGTGATGGCAAGCTGAAGCTTGATGGAAAAGTTTGAGATTTTCGGCGCAAATCGGTGACAGGCTAGAGGTGTCTCCGAGGAAGGAGAGGGAGGAAAGAAGGGGTAGGAGATGATGAGGTGGATACGAGGGAGAGCGTAGAAGAAGTAGGTGGCGATTTGAGTGACGTGAGAATGTGACGTGTCTTTTTAATGGTGAAAATTAATGCCTTTAATGGAGAGGGTAACGTGTTGATACTTCAGGAATGACACTGAGACTGAAAAAATTTACAGAGCAACGTTGCTCTTGGACATGTACTTTCAGTGTGGATTTATTGCTTAACCCTAAAAAAATTAACATAAAAACCCTACCCCTCTTGCCACTCTCACACTCTCACAGTTTCACTTCACCTTCTTACTTCACAGCGCCTTCTCTCACACTTTCCACCTTCTCACTTCACTTCCAGTCCTCTCTCACACTCTTACAGCACCTTTTTTCATAGTCATGAGACTCGCCTTCTCGCGTCTTAATCCGTAGATCCGGTTACCAAACTCTGCACTCTCACTTTGTCACATCCCAATTTCGGAAGCGATTTTTTTTTTAAAACGATATCATGATCAGAGTAGAGCACCTAAGTAAAAATAGTATTTCAAAAGATATGTATCGATAACATCAACTGTATGTTTTGCTACTAACAGCGGTACAATAGTTCAAATGGTTCTAAATTCAAAATACATTTCAAAAGGGGGCCCGACCAAATGGTCCGTCTAAGCCTCGCTTACCCTTGTCTCCGCTCCTGTTCACTCCGAACTGAAGCTATGGTAAGAGCGAGGTTCAAAGTACATTGAACCCTGGTAACGGTTAACCTCATGTTCAAGTACAATTATGTATGACAGATATTCGTGATACCACAGTAAAATTCACATATACCAAGTAATAACACACCATATACACCTGCATATGAATGTTATTACATCCGCACTATTCACCGGTGCCACGATGTACGGTCGTGTCCTCGCGCTAGGAAAACTTAACGGCGTTATCATGACTATAACCCGTATAAAGCTGTATGTGCACAGTCAATAACTTTTGAAAACAGAATCTCAGTTCAAAAACACATCTCATCACATATAGGTATACAATGAACATCGAGTTAGTGTTACGAAGACGCGTCCGTACCTTCGTCGGCGTTTGTCGGTACGTTTGACGTGTCCCGAACCGTGATCGCGTTGATCCTATAATGGTAATACCGTATTTATTAATTTGTAAGTAATATCCTAAGAGATATTTTGGCCCCTAATGACCATTTTGCCCTTACAACTTTTATTTTTCACTTTATTCCCTCAAAATTCGTACAACAACGCTGGTATAAATCTGGGCAGCATTTTGTCTAACTTTGAAAAATCATAATTAATTCTACAAAAATCGAAATGAGGATCCGTAAAATTCCTTGGAATCCTTAGGATGTCTATTTTCAAGTAAAAATAGTCACCTTTGCCCAGATTTCACGAATCACTCCCAGGTTTTAAGTTTTGAACCTCTGCCCAGAATTTTTCCAGAATTTCGTAGCCTGAATTTGAGGAATTTTAACTCTCTGTACAAAAATCATTTTGACATGTTCTTGACATATTTAAAAAGCCCTATATATCTATTTTAACCATGAATTTTCTCAGAATTGTTTGATCATGATTTCAATATGAAATCCTGGCGTTTTCATGGCTGACTTCAGAATTTCCGAAACCGATGAAATTTCGCCAGAACTTCGTTACTTTGATGAATTTCTTCCGGAAATTTTGCCATAACCTCTACTTCATCAATTTTTCGAGATAAAGGAAATTTTAACTATAAAAACATCTAACTAAAATTATCCTAGCATATCTAAGATCTAAGCTACTTCTAAGAATTTAAGAACTACAACTTAAAGAACTTAAAGCTAGAACTAGAAAGCTTACCAAGAACTTTTCTCCTTCTTTCTTCAAGGCTCTCACTCTCACTTTCTCTCTATGTTTCAGCTTGTAAGCTTTGTGAATTGGTGAGAAAATATGAAGAGCAAAGCCCCTATTTATAGCAAAAGGCTATGGCATTTGTGTAATTGTCTTGCTAGCTTTCATTGGTGGATTCCAAATGAAGTTTAAATTGTGACAAATTCTTGACTTCCTTTTTAAGTTAGAATTTCCTACCTCTTCCATTCCACTAGATAGAATAACTAGATAAAAATTCATTTGGGGACCTTAATGAAGTTTGATTCAAATTTTCTTTTTTGGTTTTGAACTCTTGAGATTTTTTGCTTTAATTAGAGACCTCAATCTCTCATTTTCTCAATTGGCAAATTCTTAAAAGTTGAGAAAATAGCTTTGGTTATAGTCAAATTGAAGCTTGAATTTTGCTTGTTAATAATCACTTCTTATCTTTGATTGATGGTTAGTGGATTTCAAGATACAATTTATTTTGTATAGATTTCCCTTTGATTAAATCTTGAATTAATCCCATTGATTATCCTAATTATCCTATGTGTAAACACCTCATTGGCTAATGGTTGGATATTTCCTCTTGATATTTCATCTCACCACCTTTTCCTCTATATGCAAGTGGACAACTTGATTTTTAGCAACTCTTTCTCTCTCTCCCAAGTGCCAAAACAGACCCCCCCCTTTGTTCAGTTTTAGTTGCATTTTTATGCTCTAATTGATTGCATGTGGGGGTTATCTAATTGGTTGTTTGCCTAGTTACATGGATTAGGCTTTATAAGAATTAATTAGGGCCTTTAGATAATCTTTATGAAATTAATTCTTGACCTTTAGATCTTGTTGCAATTGTTGACTTTTTCAACTCTTGATTAATTCTTGATTAACAACTTAATTATAAGCTTAATCATCTCTTGATTGTTATATTATTGGTTCAAGAAGTGTTTTATGATTGCTAACAATTCATTTAATGCTAAATCTTACTCCCTTATTAGCTCTTGACATTTGATTAGGCTAATACACCTTTAATCAATGGCTATAAATTGCTGAATAATTACCTAAATATTCCATTAGGGTAGTTTTAATTGCTCATTAATTATTAAAAATTGCCCTTAATTGTTTCAAGTGTTTTGGTAATTTTTTATGGTCTTTTATAAATTAGACATGAGCTATTTATTAATTATAAGGTGTTAGAAAGTTTAATCTCTCAATAAATTATGAGAATAGGTATTTAAGGCTCTTTAATCAATTATGAAACCTTGGACAATTTTCTTAATTTAGTGAAAGTTTAGTTGTTAATTTAATGGACATTGTTTTCTCTAAATTTGTCTAGGTATTTTCATCTCCATATGAATCATAATTTAAATATAGTGTTTATTTCATTTATGGTATTTTATGATGCCAAATATAATTTATTAACCTATTGGCTATTCCAATTTCTAGGGAAAAATTGCCTAGAACATAAGATAAACTTATCTCAAAATTTAGAGACTACATACTCACCTATTTCAAATAGACAACTCTCACAAAATATGATATTTATCATAAATGAGAATTTTGGGTCTTACATTTCTCCCCGTTAAATAAAATTTCGTCCCCGAAATTTATTCTATACTAGCTAAGTATCGTGCCATAAACTCTGGATATTTCTCTTTCATCTCCTCTTTTGTTTCCCATGTTGCCCCTTCCGGAGATAAACCTCTCCAGGCCACCTTCATGATTGGAATATTTCTACGTCGAAGCCACTTCTCTCGGCTTTCGAGAATTTGCTCCGCTCGACCTCGAAAGTGTTATCATGCCGTAACTCGACATTCTCATACTCGATGATATGATCGTGATCAGGTTGGTATTTCTTCAATTGAGAAACATGGAAAACGTCGTGGAGTTTACTCAAGTTCGGGGTAAGGCTAAGCGGTATGCGACCGGACCACGTTTTGCCAAGATTTCGAATGGCCCTATGTAACGAGGACTTAGCTTTAGCCTTTTAAGGGTTCTACCGACACCGGCATCGGGGATACTTTCGAAACACATGGTCTCCGACTTCGAATTCTAACGGCCTCCTCCTTTTATCGGCGTAACTCTTTCGTCTACTCACATACGTTAAGAGTCTCGCTTGATCGAGCGATTTGTTCGGAGGTCCTATCAACTATATTTGTCCCAATGAATTCTCGCTCGAGACAATTCCGTCCAAAGATATAGGCGATCGACACTTTCGCCCGTACAATGCTTCAAACGGAGCCATCTCGTATGCTCGAATGGTAGCCGTTGTTGTAAGCGAACTCCGGCTAGGGGCAAATGTTGGTCCCAATGTCCCTTGAAGTCCAATACACACGCTCTAAGCATATCTTCTAGCGTCCGTATTGTCCTTTCGATTGGCCATCGGCGAGGGTGATAAGCCGTACTAGGTTTTAGCTTTGTCCCCATTTCTTTGTGCAAGGCCTCCCAGAATCGGGATGTGAATCGCGGGTCCCGATCAGAGACAATGCTCTTAGGTACGCCATGAAGTCTCACGATCTCTTTGATGTAAATCTCTCGCTAATCGTTCCGGCGAGTAGTTAATACCGATGGGAAGAAAATGTGCCGACTTAGTCAATCGGTCAACAATTACCCGATCACGTCGTGATTCCTAATCTTAGGTAACCCTACTACTAGATCCATGGTAATGTTCTCCCATTTCCATTCCGTAATTTCTAGTCCTTGAAGAAGACCAGGGGTCGTTGATGTTCAGTCTTAACCATTTGACAAGTTAAGCATCCGGCCACAAACTCGGTTACATCCTTCTTCAACCGGGGCCACCAAAACTCGATTTTAAGTTCGGTACATCTTGACCATTCCGGATGTAGAGTGTATCTACTCTTATGGGCCTCATCTAGTATTTTCTCATCGCAAACCTTCATCTTCCGGCACGTAGATCCGCTTCTTGTACCTAACCAAACCACTAGGTGATAGGTCAAGGTCTTGAGTCTCGCCCGGGAGAGCGTTTCTCGTCTTTGTCCGCAATCGCCCATTCGTCGTGTTTCGAGCTTCCTCGACTTTATCTCTCAAATCGTACTCTCCTTGACTAACAAGAAGGTTTGCAAGGTAGGCGTCATCGGGCGCATTATAGTTCATGCAAATCTGATTTGACAGGTTCAGGTCTCGAAAATCTTCAAGTAGCCTCCGTTCTTGGATCATCATGTACGCTGTGTGCACCGTCTTTCTACTGAGGGCATCTGCAACGACGTTCGCTTTACCTGGATGATACTTGATCTCCAGATCGTAATCTTTCAGCAGTTCCATCCAAATGCGCCTCATGTTGAGTTCTCGCTGATCAAAAAGATATTTCAGGCTCTTGTGGTCGTAGTACAATTCTACGGTTGCACCGTAAAGATAGTGCCTCCATATCTTCAACGCAAATACGATAGCTGCTAACTCTAAATCATGCGTGGGATAGTTTGCTTCGTGAGTCTTCAACTGACGAGAGGCATAAGCTACTACTCTGCTCTATTGCATCAGGACACATCCCAACCCATGCCCACTGGCGTCACTATAGACTATGTAAGTCTCGCTCGGTTACGGGATGATCAACACCGGTGCGTTAGCCTTTCCTCGCCTTTGAAAACTCGTTTCACAATCCTCGTCCCAAACGAATGGTTGGTTCTTCCTCGTAAGTTTCGTCAATGGTAAGGCAAGACGCGAGAAATTTTGTATGAATCTGCGGTAGTATCCCGCTAGGCCTAGAAAGCTACGTATCTCATCACCGATTCGGCCTTTTCCAAACCGTAACCGCTTCCACCTTGCTTTGGGATCAACAGCAACGCCGTCACGTGATATGACATGGCCCAGAAATTTCACTTCGGTAGCCAAAATTCGCACTTACTCGCCTTCGCGAAAAGTCGTTTATCACGTAGTATGCCTAATACGAGTCGCGGATGTTCTTTGTGCTCCTCTTTGCTTTTAGAATAGATTAGGATATCGTCGATGAATACGACTACAAATTTGTCAAGGTGTTGACGAAAGATTCGATTCATGTAATCCATGAATACAAACGAGGTGCATTTGTCAATCCGAAGGGCATCACAAGGAATTCGTAATGCCCGTACACGGTTCTAAAGGCTGTTTTAGGAACATCACCGGCTTTTACTCGCAACCGGTGGTAGCCCGAGCGTAAATCGATTTTGGAGAATACACAAGAACCGATAGTTGATCGAGTAGGTCATCGATCCGAGGAAGTGGATATTTGTTTTTGACAGTTACTTTGTTCAACTCGCGGTAGTCGATACAAAGTCGCAAGCTTCCGTCTTTCTTCTTTACGAACAACACGGGCTCCCACGGTGACACGCTGGTCGGATGAACCCCTTCCCTAGTAGCTCTTCAAGCTGCTTTTTCAGTTCTTGCATCTCGTTCGGTGCCATACGATATGGTGCTTTTGATATTGATCCGGTGCCGGCATCGTCAATGGCGAACTCAACCTCTCTTTCGGGGGTAACTCGGTAAGATCGTCGGAAATACGTCGGGAAATTCTTTCACAACGGGAATGTCTTCGAGTGAGGGTTCCGCATCTGCCTTGACCGAGAAGAACACCATATAAGCTTGGCATCCCCGCTTCATGCATCTTTCGGCTTCCGCGATGAGAGAAGGTTCGAGACGGCATCAACCTTGTTCTTACCATGCGAAGGTGAGAACAAAGATCTGTTTATTACCACAATCGAGGATCGCGTTGTTTGCGGTTAGCCCGCTCAAGACCGAGAATGACGTCGATGCCATGAAGCGGTAGTCGGATAAGGTCTATGTTGGAATTTCGCCCATTTACTCCCGCAACGCAATTTAAACATGCATCAGAAGCTAAAGATTTTGCGCCAAGTGGCGTAGCTACTATCAAATCGTAAGGTAATCTATAGGCATGCATCCCTAACCGTTTTGCACAGTCATAAGAAATAAACGAGTGACTAGCACCCGAGTCATACAATGCCTGAAGTAGATTCCCATTGAGGGAGATAGTACCTTGGATCATTTCAGGAGATTTTCTGGCCTCTTCGTTCGTCAGGGCAAAAACCCGACCTGGGTTTTGTGGCCTTGCCTCTAAGGCTTTTTGAGGGCAGTTCACGCTAATGTGCCCGGGCCTCTGGCACATGTAGCATACGATTTTTCCCTCGCAGCTTGGTCCCCCGATGGTACCTCTTGCATTTGGGACACGCTTGGGGCATCTGCGTTTGCATCCTTGGGAAGTTCTGGCGCCACCGGCCGAAACGGCTTCTTGTTCCATCCTCGCTTGTTTCCCCGGGGTGCCTTCCTCTTCGCGACGAGTTGTTGCGGTTGAAGCCGCTACGATTTGGGCCACGCTATTAAAGGGTCCGGTCCTTCGCAGCTCTTTCAGATTACGCTCGATTCGTCGGCAAGCCTCTACCGCTTGGATTAAGTCGAGAACCGGTGAGACACCGGTCTCTTTTTATATCGTATTTCGGGCCATAGATTAGTATGTTCGCCATACTACTTTCGTTATCATCACGTCTCGGGTGCGATGAGTATCGGGATAGATTTGTGAAACGTGCGAAGTAGTCATCGAAAGACTCCTCTCGGCCTTGTTGGATGTGAAGGAACTCGGACTCCTTGGTCATCTGTACAGAAAGCGGAAAGTACTGTTCGTTGAATTTCGCTTGGAAGCTCTCCCACGTAACAGGACAGTAGCGGGCTTGTAAGGTTACTGCAGTGTTCCTCCACCATCGGTCGGCATCTCCCTCTAGCTTATAGATTGCTAGTTGAGCTTTTCGGTCTCTGGACATTCCAAGACCTCGAAGATCTTGTCCGGACGCATCGGCCAATCTTCGGCGGAATCGAACTTACCTCGGAAAGATGGTGGTTTGTGCTTACGGCATGGGTCACCCAATACCGAGTGTCCCTAACCTCTCTAACAGTTGAGGCGGTCTTACCATCGCTCTCCCCCATTGGGGAGGTGATCGAGATCGATCGATCTCTCGGACGCATTACTTTGTTCGTCTTCTTGCTCGGTGTCATCTCCTTCTTCCTCGTTACTCGTTGTTCTTCCTCATCCCGCTGTTCCTCATTCAATCTGTTGTTCCTTCCCCCTTGTTGGTTAGCGAGGAGAGTATCAATGAGTACTCGTTGCTCTTGCATGATTCTCCTCATTTCTTGTAATTCGTTCGGAGGTGGTGGTGGTGGTTCATGTTGATTGAGCTCGTGTATCGGTACTATTCGAGGTTCTCTAACTCTACCTCTCCCTCTGCCTCGGCCTCGGCCTCGGCCTCTGGGAGCACCGGCACCTCTTAAAGTTGCCATATTCTAATTTCGAAGGTTAGTAGATGAAAACATCAGAAAACACAAATTCAAACATTGCACACACGTGTACACAACATATATATATTGATCACAAATATTTTACATAAGTCTCATAATTCAACAACAAGTCATACATCATAACCCTTTTATCTAACAAGTATTTCATATCTCCTCCAGGTATTTAGAGGAGTGATCACACACATTACATTTAGTACTACTACTACTACTACTCCTTCCACGGCATTCTTGGACTGGTACGGGGTTGCCCTCGTTAAACTACATGTTCCAGTATACGAGGCGTTTGAGGTAAAAGAGACATGAGCATACATCCTCGAGGTTGCCCTCGTCTAACATCTCATTGGTTTTAGCTATCCAAAAACGAGTGCGGGAAAATGGTGGAGAGTGGATCTAACCCAATCTCCGGGTCCGAGGGTTATAAAAAGAGGAATTCATCCGGTAGTAGTCTTTCACTCGTCTTAGGTAAATCGGGTATTTTTCTTGTTCGGTATCGCAATTTGCTCGGCATGAGCGTAGTCTAATCCTAATGCTTGGGTCAAAATGGTGTTGTCATTTAGGACATAGTCTAAGTCATCGGAGTTGGCATCAGAATTGTTTTCAAGAGTTTGGATATCAGGGAAATCAAAGTTGTCTCCTACTGAGGAGTGGTGTGGACTGTCAGGATTTGCAGGTACAAGAGGATATACTATATTTATGGGTTCCGCGTATATGGGGTCATATAGATTGTCAGGGTATTCGGTGTCTTTGGGTGGTACTGGCTCTTCAGGTGCTGGGCCAAAGATAGGATCAGGGGCAGGATAATAGGGTTCATTTATAGGTAAGGGATAAAAAGGTAAGTACTCTGGTCCAGGGTGGTATTCCGATTCTGGTTCATCATCAGGGTAGTTAGGCATATAATCGGGGTCTAGATGATGTTCGGGAAAATTTGGCTCGGGTATAAACATCGGAGGTGAATTACTTGGTTCAGGATTCAGTTTGACTCTAAGGTTTCTAGGAGCAGCTGTCCTATGCGCTACGCGCCTCCGCATCCTGTAGTAATCTACGTAGGGTTTGTTGTCCATCACTACAACAATATCGGGATTTATCGGTACTTGTTTTCAAAATTTTCTTTGAGATAATGGCTTAGAGCCTAACTTAGCTAATCAACCGATTGGCCGGGTAAGTGTCTATCATGGGAGCCTCACCGTGCTAGGGTGACGATTGGCTGATCCACATAGACTAGCCTTGCCTTCGGCACCAATGGTTTGTTATAACTGAGTCGGGTTCATACCAGATAAAATGCTTTTGGTTGAAAAAAACCCCGAACTTAACTCCGTTACTCAAACAATCTGGCCAGGCAGTCGTAATTATGGAAGGCTCGCCGAGTTCACGGGGACTGATTGCCAACCACAATACTTCTTTCTAGACACCAGACTGTTTTAGAGTAGCATAGTTAAATTCGTGCCAGGATGTCTGCTCTGATACCAAAAATGTCACATCCCAATTTCGGAAGCGATTTTTTTTTTAAAACGATATCATGATCAGAGTAGAGCACCGGAAGTAAAAATAGTATTTCAAAAGATATGTATCTGATAACATCAACTGTATGTTTTGCTACTAACAGCGGTACAATAGTTCAAATGGTTCTAAATTCAAAATACATTTCAAAAGGGGGCCCGACCAGTCCATCCTAAGCTGGCTTTGCTTACCCTTGTCTCGCTCCCGTTCACTCCGGAACTGAAGCTATGGTAAGAGCGAGGTTCAAAGTACATTGAACCCCGTGGTAACGGTTAACCTCATGTTCAAGTACAATTATGTATGACAGATATTCGTGATACCACAGTAAAATTCACATATACCAAGTAATAACACACCATATACACCTGCATATGAATGTTATTACGATGCACTATTCACCGGTGCCACGATGTACGGTCGTGTCCTCGCCGCTAGGAAAACTTAACGGCGTTATCATGACTATAACCCGTATAAAGCTGTATGTGCACAGTCAATAACTTTTGAAAACAGAATCTCAGTTCAAAAACACATCTCATCACATATAGGTATACAATGAACATCGAGTTAGTGTTACGACGCGTCCGTACCTTCGTCGGCGTTTGTCGGTACGTTTGACGTCGAACTGTGATCGCGTTGATCCTATAATGGTAATACCGTATTTATTAATTTGTAAGTAATATCCTAAGAGATATTTTGGCCCCTAATGACCATTTTGCCCTTACAACTTTTATTTTTCACTTTATTCCCTCAAAATTCGTACAACAACGCTGGTATAAATCTGGGCAGCATTTTGTCTAACTTTGAAAAATCATAATTAATTCTACAAAAATCGAAATGAGGATCCGTAAAATTCCTTGGAATCCTTAGGATGTCTATTTTCAAGTAAAAATAGTCACCTTTGCCCAGATTTCACGAATCACTCCCAGGTTTTAAGTTTTGAACCTCTGCCCAGAATTTTTCCAGAATTTCGTAGCCTGAATTTGAGGAATTTTAACTCTCTGTACAAAAATCATTTTGACATGTTCTTGACATATTTAAAAAGCCCTATATATCTATTTTAACCATGAATTTTCTCAGAATTGTTTGATCATGATTTCAATATGAAATCCTGGCGTTTTCATGGCTGACTTCAGAATTTCCGAAACCGATGAAATTTCGCCAGAACTTCGTTACTTTGATGAATTTCTTCCGGAAATTTTGCCATAACCTCTACTTCATCAATTTTTCGAGATAAAGGAAATTTTAACTATAAAAACATCTAACTAAAATTATCCTAGCATATCTAAGATCTAAGCTACTTCTAAGAATTTAAGAACTACAACTTAAAGAACTTAAAGCTAGAACTAGAAAGCTTACCAAGAACTTTTCTCCTTCTTTCTTCAAGGCTCTCACTCTCACTTTCTCTCTATGTTTCAGCTTGTAAGCTTTGTGAATTGGTGAGAAAATATGAAGAGCAAAGCCCCTATTTATAGCAAAAGGCTATGGCATTTGTGTAATTGTCTTGCTAGCTTTCATTGGTGGATTCCAAATGAAGTTTAAATTGTGACAAATTCTTGACTTCCTTTTTAAGTTAGAATTTCCTACCTCTTCCATTCCACTAGATAGAATAACTAGATAAAAATTCATTTGGGGACCTTAATGAAGTTTGATTCAAATTTTCTTTTTGGTTTTGAACTCTTGAGATTTTTTGCTTTAATTAGAGACCTCAATCTCTCATTTTCTCAATTGGCAAATTCTTAAAAGTTGAGAAAATAGCTTTGGTTATAGTCAAATTGAAGCTTGAATTTTGCTTGTTAATAATCACTTCTTATCTTTGATTGATGGTTAGTGGATTTCAAGATACAATTTATTTTGTATAGATTTCCCTTTGATTAAATCTTGAATTAATCCCATTGATTATCCTAATTATCCTATGTGTAAACACCTCATTGGCTAATGGTTGGATATTTCCTCTTGATATTTCATCTCACCACCTTTTCCTCTATATGCAAGTGGACAACTTGATTTTTAGCAACTCTTTCTCTCTCTCCCAAGTGCCAAAACAGACCCCCCCCCCTTGTTCAGTTTTAGTTGCATTTTTATGCTCTAATTGATTGCATGTGGGGGTTATCTAATTGGTTGTTTGCCTAGTTACATGGATTAGGCTTTATAAGAATTAATTAGGGCCTTTAGATAATCTTTATGAAATTAATTCTTGACCTTTAGATCTTGTTGCAATTGTTGACTTTTTCAACTCTTGATTAATTCTTGATTAACAACTTAATTATAAGCTTAATCATCTCTTGATTGTTATATTATTGGTTCAAGAAGTGTTTTATGATTGCTAACAATTCATTTAATGCTAAATCTTACTCCCTTATTAGCTCTTGACATTTGATTAGGCTAATACACCTTTAATCAATGGCTATAAATTGCTGAATAATTACCTAAATATTCCATTAGGGTAGTTTTAATTGCTCATTAATTATTAAAAATTGCCCTTAATTGTTTCAAGTGTTTTGGTAATTTTTTATGGTCTTTTATAAATTAGACATGAGCTATTTATTAATTATAAGGTGTTAGAAAGTTTAATCTCTCAATAAATTATGAGAATAGGTATTTAAGGCTCTTTAATCAATTATGAAACCTTGGACAATTTTCTTAATTTAGTGAAAGTTTAGTTGTTAATTTAATGGACATTGTTTTCTCTAAATTTGTCTAGGTATTTTCATCTCCATATGAATCATAATTTAAATATAGTGTTTATTTCATTTATGGTATTTTATGATGCCAAATATAATTTATTAACCTATTGGCTATTCCAATTTCTAGGGAAAAATTGCCTAGAACATAAGATAAACTTATCTCAAAATTTAGAGACTACATACTCACCTATTTCAAATAGACAACTCTCACAAAATATGATATTTATCATAAATGAGAATTTTGGGTCTTACACACTTCGCATTCTACACTTTTTGTCGACTCTCACAGTGCCTTTCTTACAGTCATGAGACTCGCCTCTGGTCTCGAGACTTTGCACTTGCCAGATCTGGTCGCAGCGTCGTCTCTCACTTGGGTGCGTTGTTTCTCGTATTTTCAGTGATTCCAAACAATAAAATATCTCTGTGATTCTGAAATAGTGTTTTTCTCCTGTGATTCTGAAAAGATAGCATTGTTTTAAAAGATTTTTAGTGCTCCCTGTCAGTATTTTCGGTGATTCTGAAATAGTGTTTCTTTTATGTCAGTATATTTTGCTACTTGGTCTGATTATGTAGTGCTCCCTTGTTCCTCTGCAATCGCACTCTTTTCTTATGCAATAACGTAACGTTGGGTAGAGAATGCTATTAGTGATATTTCCTAATTTGAAGTCTTGAACACTAGCTATTTTGAAGAAACGTACTTTTTTATTATTGGATCATTAAAATTGTGCTGAGTTAGTTGCATATGGATTGCTGTGGACTTAGCTAATTCCTGCTATAACAACTTATTTCTTTTGAACAAAAATAGATAGATTGTTGTTCTGGTGAATTCTGAGGTCAAAAATTTTAAAATTGTGATATTCAAGTTGTCAAGAATTGGGCAATTTCGTCTGTTGCAAATTGGACTGAATTCTTGCTATGGCAACTTGCTAGCTCTGAGTTTTGAGAGACATAAACATGTGACAACGAGTTTACCTTGTTGGGTGATCAATTTTTCATTGAATTGTGCTGTTTCACAATGATTTCTTGCCCAAACTTGGTTTAAATTCTGTTTCTATTATCTGCTGGTTTAAACATTTGAATCTTAGCTGCTGGTTTGTGATAATTGCATTAATTCTAAACTCAAACTGTCCAGCTGTAAGTGGATTTGAAATTTTGACATAATTTTGTTCCGCATTCCTGGGAACTAGGAAACACTGTATCATGAAAAAATAAAAAACTTACATGTGACCAAGAAACAAGGATGCCTTTGCATACAAATCCTAGCCTCCCAATGCTTCTTTACAGCAGCAATACATACCAGTCTAATCAGATTTCAAAGGATTCACTAAGTTTAGATTCCAGTAAAAATCAACATTAATAGCAATGAGCCAAAGATATTCACCCAAGTTAGACGAGACAGCTTCAAACAACAATTGATTTCCAATGAAAGCTCTCAATCCAACTAGTTCAAATTTATGATAATATAGCTTATGACACAAGTGACACCAAACACGGTAGCCTATAATCAGAAATTGACAGCAACAAAAAATAGAAAACCTTGCCAATAATGCCAATCTAAGTGTAACAACTTGCAGTGGTGCAGGAGGTACAATGAAGCACAGAAAACTCAAGTAAATGAAAACACATATTTTGAATTAAAATTTCCTATTGAGTGAAGGAATGACTAACTAAAGTTGCTTTTAAACATATGATTTTTTGTAGTGCTCACGCTGATTTTTTGTTTGAGTAGATGATGTGGCGGCTTTGAAGAGGGCAAATTGATTATCGCTCCGTTTGATTTGAATGGGGAAGTCAAGATTCGCTTTGAAGAGTCATAGGCATGATGCGGTAGTAATTTCATTGTTTTGTATAGATCCTTCTTTATTTTTTGGTCTTTAAGACTGCTTGTTCTATAAATTCAAATTCCTTTTTTGCCAACTTCTTGTTCGACTCTGTAATGGCACAAAAACATGCCTCAAGTCATATATTGATGCCTATAGTTTTCTTGAAGCTATTATTACCACGAATTATTGCACAATTCAACGTATTATGTATTACGTGTAAAACCCTAAAATCCCTACTTATAGTGAAAGCCATATTTTGACAAATACTACATGTTTAATAGAGGAGGGTATGTTGTCTCTAAATTTTGAAAATTTGTTAACTATATTCTAGGCAATTTTCTCTTGGAAATTTAAAACAACCAAAGGCAAATCTTTAGGCCACATTTAAGGATCCTAAAATACAAATGATTATTATATTAAACCATGGTTCTTGAATAATCAAAAAGAGCAAGATAATGTGATGAAAATACTTAAGGAATTTTTAAGGATTGATAAGCAATTAAGTCTCCACTTAATAATGGTGTAAGCCTTTATGATGAATTATGGTGCATAAAGCTTGAGTAAATTAAACACTAAGTCTCCATGGTTAGCTAATAAATACAATTAGGAGTTAATTAAGCTTTGCTAATGACACTTAAGCCTTTATGATGTCATCAAAGTGACATCACAAGGATGACATCAAAGAGCTCATGCTTAATGGTGTAGGGCCAAGATTTAATGTAATCAACACAAAATCCAATCTAATGGATAGGGTTTAAGATAAGAGGATAATATATTATTTAACAAAATTAAATAATTGCATAATTAAATATAGCACATGGGCTCATAAATGGAAAAATGGAGGAGGATAAATAGGAGAATTTAGTATAAAACTAAAAATAGGATAAAAACACTTGCACATGGGACCACACATGCAAAAAATGCAAGGAGGCAAGAGAGAGGGGGAGGGAGCACGGATGGAGGGGAGAGAAAAGAGAGGAAAAAGAGAGAAAAAGAAAAAGAGAGAAAGAGGGAGAGAGAGAGAGAGAGAGGAAGAGAGAGAGTGATTAAAATATGATTTTTATTAGAACACATGTTGAATTTAATTTTAGAAATTAAGATAATTAGCTAAATCCTATGTTATTAGAATCAACCAATGAGAGTGTTTTCTTCCCAAATTAAGTCTTCATGAAAGCACAAATTAACAAGAGCCATTGATGAGAAAAGTTAATCCAAGGGATAAAATCCATAAGCTTTTGCTATAAATAGAGGCCTTGCCTCTCCTCATTCTTCACACCAAATCAACCACCAAGTGGTGATTTCTAAGAAGGAGGAAGGAGTTCAAGAGCTTCAAGAGGTAAGCTTGTCTTTAGTTTTTAGTTTATAGTCTTTAGTTCTTATAGTTCTTAGTAGTTCTTAGTAGCTTTAGTAGAATTGTTAGTTTTAATCTAGGAAATAGGTAAAGTAATTTCCCACAATTGTTTTCAAGCCTTATTGCATCGAAAGATGACTGAAAAGGTGGAAACATGTTGGGGAGTGTAACATCCCATTTTCAAAAGCAGTATATATATATTTTTTTCATCAGAGTAGAGCATCGGAGCGATTGAGTAACCGATATTTATATTCAAAATGCCGTAAGTCCGGGCGATTACGATGCGGTACGCACCGAGTGTTTTCAAAGGTAAATAACAAAAGAAGCGAGTCTTCAACAGAGTCCCTATGCGTGCCGCTTGCCTTTCTCCTCGATCCTCGGTCCTCCGACCCCGACGCTATGTTAAGAGCCGAGGTTCAATGCCCATTGAACCTCGGGTAACGGTTAACCTCATGCTTATGTAACGGTTATGTATGACGATATTCATGACATTACAAAGAATATTCACATACGAAAGATAATAACAGAATACAGCCACTGCATATGAACGTTATTATGGTCTGCACTATTCACCAGTGCCACGGTGTACATCCGTGTCCTCAGTGCTAGGAAAACTCAACGGCATTATCAAAACCATAACCCGTGTATAGCTGAATGTATAAACATGTGAACTAAGCCCCATAACTTAGCCACGATGCATGACCCGAGACAGAGTCCCGTCCATGTCTTTATGAATTATTCTATCACATATAAGCATACAATAAGCATCAGAGTTAATGTTATAGTACGCGTCCGTACCTTTCACCGTGTAATGGCCAACATGCCTGACCTTTGACCCCAGCCCCGGACTTCCCGGATGTCCTAACATATCACCATAATACTTAGAATAATATCCTAAGGGATATTTTCACCTCTATTTACCTCTCTACTCTTGGTGGGTTTTTTATTTACAATTTTGCCCTTACATTTATTTAAAAACGCTATGCTGAGTTTCTGGGCAGAATTTTCGGTTAACTTCGTAAAATCATAATTAAATCTACAAAAATCGAAATGAGGATCCGTAAAATTCTCCGGAACCCTTAAGATGTCTATTTCCAAGTAAAAATAATTTTATATACCCAGAATTTATGAAACATTCCCAGTTTTCATCTTTCACAACGTTGCCCAGAATTTCGTCCAGAAAAATAGCCTAACTTCATCTGATTGTATTTCTTTGTATAGGAATCAAAACGCTACATATTATATATATTCGGAAAGCCCTACATATCTAATTTATTTCTGGAAAGTTTCGTGATTTATGGGCTTCATTTCCAACATAAAATATTAGCATTTTTTTCACTGTTTGCCCAGAAATTTTACCGAAAATTTCGCCAGAACTTCGCTTACTTTGATCTTTAACTTCCAAGAATGTTGCTCTATCATTTTTTCTATCATATTTTCGAAATTAAGACATATTTAACCATAAAAACATGAAATCAAAACTACTTGGAAGATTTAAAGATCAAACTAACCTTTATACTAATAACTACTAAGAACAACTAAGAACTATAAAACTAAAGACTAGAAACTAAAAACAAGCTTACCTCTTGAAGACTCTCCTCCTCCTTCATGCTTCCCACTCTCTTTCTCTCTACTCTTGCTCTCTAAAACTCACCTATTTTGGTTGAGTTTGGTGTGAAGATTATGAAGAGAGGAGCCTCCTATTTATAGGAGAATTCTAAGGACACAAGTGGCATTTAATTTGCCCATCTCTCACCCTAGCCATTGGATGCAATCTACTTTACAAGAGTTGATCTCATCCCTTCATGTGATTAAAACCCTAACTTAACCAATAAGTTTAGAAAACTTAACCTCTAAGTTTTGCTTCATGAAGACTTTGGGGATGACTCATTAGTGATTCTAGTTAGCTCCTAAATGTCCTTTTGTAACTACATGCAAATTGATTTAGTTACTCTAGAAGCTTTAGTTTAATTTAATGAAATCTATTTTTGGTTCTTGATCAATCACCAACACTTTTGAATTCTATGTATGTATCTTGATTAGCGGTTGAATATCAAGATTTATGGTCTAATCGCGTAATCTTAGAAAATCACAAAAATCCGGGAACACAGCCTTGAAGTTCTATTCTTCCTCTTTGGAAATATCTGAGTTAACTAAATTTTTGATCCCATTAAGGGTATTCCGTTGTCTGTTGAACATTTTCGACGGCCTGACGTCGATTCTGAGAAATTACTTGGGTAATGCTAATTTCGAGACAAAAATCCACCGGGTTCATAATATGTCCAGTTGTTTTCTACTTAGTTCAAGGATTTCAAGTTACGATTTATTTTCCATTGGTTCTCACTTTTCTTATCGCCCTTTGTTTACAAAATATCTTTTCATCTGATCCCTTATTCGCCCGTCGTTCACATGGAAATGACTTCCGCTAACACCAACTTCGGACAAAAATTCACTTGTCGTAATATGTCTTGACCTAAGAAACTTAGTTCATGGTTTTCTAGATAGGATTTAATTTCTATCGGTTCTCATTTATCCAACTTGTTCTTCCACAAATATCTTAATTATATTATTATTTAATTAACAAAATATCATGATATTATTTTTGAAAAACCCACAACCCTTTTCACACTCAAATTTCGGTTTTCTCTTCCCTTTATTATTATTATTTTTTCTTTAATTTATCTAAATTAGCTAGAAGCTTAATTAGAGCCTTAATCCCATGATTAGCAATCTTTTAGGATTTAGGGTTTTCATGTTCTTAATCTCACCAATTTTTCTTAATCTTTTCTAATTGATTAGCAAGCACACTTTATGCTAATATTAGCCATAAACACTTAATTAAAGGATTTTCCATAATCTACCTTAAATATTCTCTTGTTGAGGGCTTAAACAATTAGGCATTAATTACTTAACTAATCACTTTCTAATTGTTGATAATTTTCTTAATTAGGATTAATCATTTTCTCACAACTATTTCATTGACATTGGTATTTTATGTCCCACATATCATATTAAAAATCATGGGGCAACTTATGCTCCCCAAAATTATATTTAATTTTGCCTCATTATTTTTCAAGGGAAATAATCCCAAAAATTCCTAAAATTAGAGACAACATACTTTCTAATTTTCAATAAATATTTTATTGCCTCTTGGGATTTATCATAATATTTTCAGGGCATTTCATGGCCCATAATTGTATTTAGGGATTTTTGACACTTTAATCCCTCTAATTTCATTAGAAATTTCCCTAGACAATAGAATAAGTATCCTACAAGGTTTTAAAACCACATGTTCACCTATTTCCAAATAGGTATTATTTGCTAAAATATAGTATTCCAGATAGATAATTATCCGGGTATTACAGGGAGTGACTTCTAGGATTAATAAAACAAGTTAGAGTAAGATGGGAATTGTGGGGTGTTGCTGGGCAATGGGAGTCAGGCAGTTAGATAGTGATATTTTATATACAAAATCATCTTCATAAATTATGAAATAATTCATGAGTGTATTAGAGATGTATGGCTTTCCATTGATATAAAATATGCATCAATTAGAGGTCTGTAGAGGGAGATAAAAATTCTGGAAATAAGGCTACGTTTTTCTGGAAAATTCTGGGCAGAGGATGAACATCATCAAACTGGGAATGAATCACAAATTCTGGGTGTAAACCAATATTTTTTCTCAAAAATATACATACTGAGGTTTCCAGGAAATTTTACGGATCCTCGTTTCGATTTTTCTAGAATTAATTATGATTTTTCAAAGTTAGACGAAAAATCTGCCCAGAAATACTATACCAGCGTTTTTCTACGAAATTTTGGAAATAAGTTGAAAAATAATCCCACCAAGAGTAAAAAGGTCATTAGGGACTAAGATGTCTACTAGAATATTATTTGTGAATTAATAAATACGATATTACCATTATAGGATATACATGATCATACACCGCGTAAACGTACGGACATCACCAAACGAAGGTACGGACGCGTCTTTGTAACACCGACTCGATGCTTATTGTATGCTTATATGTGATGAATAATTTCATAGACTAAGACTCGGTCTTAGATCACTGTTTATACATTCAGCTTTACACGGGTTATAGTCTTGATAACGCCGTAGGATTGTTTTCCTAGCGCTGAGGACATGAGTGTACATCGTGGCACTGGTTAGTGCAAACGTGGGTGACTTTACATGTGCTGTGTGCTATGTATCATTGATATGTTAATCTTGTATCTGCTGTGTGCTTATGTATTGATTACTGCTGTAATGTCATGAATATCTGTCATACATATGCTGTATTACTTAAGCATGAGGTTAACCGTTACCTGAGGTCCGGTGTGCATTGGACCTCAGCTCTTACTGTAGCATTAGGGTCTGGAGGACCAAAGGTCGTTGACAAGGGTAAGCAGCCTGCTTGAGGACCCGACTGAAGTTTCTTTCTGTTTTTGGTCTGTAAAATATTTTGGAATTATTGGGATGAATGTACCACTACTATAACAAACCATGGATGATATTTTGTAATTTACTCATTAGTACTCACTCTTTTGAATTGCTCCGATGCGCCATTATGATCAAATTATTTTGAAAACGCTTTACAAAAATGAGGTGTTACATTACGTATTACTAGTTCAATGAACATGTTAATTTTCTCATTTAAACAAGTCAAATTGTCAAAAAAAAAAAAAAAAAAAAAAGAGACTAAAAAAACCAAAGGAAATTAGCCACATTTTTGGAAATTTCTGTGGGAAATTACCCACAGAATTTTGAGACGAAATTCCGTGGGTAACTTTCCCACGAAATATTCCGACCCTAAGGTGAACATGAAAGGACAAATTGTGAACTTGTCAAATTTCAAAATTTAACCTTTCTTGTTCCATTTACAATAAGTTTCCTCCCCTCTCTCTTAATTTGCTTTCTATTACCTTGTTTATGATTAGAAGACCCTTCCTTAGTGCTCTTTTCTCTTGCATCTTCTCGTCATTCAGCGGAATAGATGGATTGGCGGAGTGGGTGGAGGCTCTGGCTACGGCGATGGGGGCGACGTGGTTTAGGATCCTCAGTACTTAAGCCATTTGTTGCCACTATCTAGCCTTAAGGAGGAGGAGGTGGTGGAGAAGGGGATAGTGGCAATGGAGGAGGAGGAGACAACAACGGTGGTAGAGGAGTTCTTTAGGAACTTATAACATAGTGAAGGAGAGGAGGAGAAGCTGGAAGCCGATAAAGAAAAGTAGTCAGAATCACAAGGAATGATTGAGTTTAAATAGTGGTCTAATAGATCACAAAGGGTTGTGAGTTATGACTTATGAAGGTCTAATGGGATTACGAAGGGTTATGATGAGTTATGAATTGAAATTCTCAATGTTACGAAGGGTTATGAATGAGCTAGATGATGGTTGTTTCTGAAGACCGCTATGTTTTGTCTTTGACGATATAAGAGTTTGGAAGTTGAATCATTCGTAAGTATTACATGGCGGTTGTTTAGAAAGAACTGTCATTTTTCACACTAAATAAACAATGATTATTAACTAAAATCGTCAGTTTTTTGTTTTAGCGAATTTTTCCTCGTAATACATTACAGTGCGCATAATAAAAACCGTTATATTTAAGCATTATATATCCTTGTGCAACCTTTGTCCCGGCATACATGACGTTTATTGTCTTATGTATGAGGCAATATAAAAGCCCAAATATGCAGTAGTGTGAACACAAACATTAAAGTTGCATGGAAAAACTTGTGTGAAAAGAAAGTGTATGAAAACTTGCACATTTTAATGGGAAGTTATCAACAATTATGGCAAAACAATAAATGTCAATTAAATTCACCGATTTCTCTCATAGAAGGATTGGCCTTCATGCTATAGTTTTGGCTTTGATGAAATGTTTATAGTTAGTAGATCATAAAAATAATAAGGTTTTTAATGGGATCTTTGGTGCTCTTGTAGTAATAGCAATAACAAAAATGACTTTTACAAAACTTATGTACTCCAAACTCCCTCTTCTCTAGACCTTGCTATTCCAATTTTCTAAATCACAAATGTATCATTCTTCGAAATCAGAAGTTCTAGGAAGCCAGATTGGAGTGATTTACCATAAGTGAAAATATAAATTATCTAAATCACTAACGTATATTTCATCCAAATCAGAAGCTCTATCAATAACAATGGCTGATGAACCCTACTATGAGGTGAATGAACATAGAAACTCATGTTCTATCCTCAACATGGGCCATGTGAGTGGCTAAAACAGTAAATGGAATTAAATGTACTATTTTATGGGTTGCAAAATGAAAGTGTTGAAGAAACCAATATCATAAATAAAAGGAAAAAGATTTTCCCTCCCTCCTTAACCTTTAATATTTTTTCTAGGTACATCTAGCACCCTAAATTACCTTAAGATTTGTGTTCGTTTATATGAATCAACATGGCTCATGAATTTAACATATAATTATGACCTTTTAATTGAAGAGGTATTGTGCTTCAAGAGGTACTACTTCAAGATATCAATTCATTGCCTATAAAAACCCCAATCAAGACACCATTTCCAGAGAAGAGAAGAAGCCTCGGCAATCTCTTTTTGAGGTTCTTATCTTCCGCCAGTTCTATCACCCTGTATCCTTAATGGAAGAGTTTGTTTAATCCTAGGGAGTGCCGCTTCCTATCTATTGAGAGGATTGCGGAACAATTGTTAAGGATAGTGTCTTCGGATATGGTTCAAACCAAATATTTTGCTGTTTCTTTTGGAGATTTCGCCAACATTATATACTCTCTCATGTCCTTAATATAAGATCCAATTGACTTTTTGTTGGACATATTGAGAAAGCTAAATAAACTACTTAATCATAGTATATGTGGTGTAACTTTAGATTATAGATAAGTTTATAAGTCAGTATATTAGTTTGAAGAAGAGCGATAAATATAAATACTTTAATGTAACTTAATTAGCTTCTTTAATCTTTACAAGGAAAAAAAAAATCATTTAGATATTATATTTAAGAGTGAAGAGAATACTTTGTATCTACCTATACAATGTATCTAACTTTTACTGCGCTCTTTGTCAACTCTGTAGCGGAATATTTAATTATTTACTCTGCACAATGTATCTAATTAATTTATACTCTGTATCTGCTTATATACAATGCACCTGATTTATAGTTCTATTATACTCTTTGACTGTGTAGGGAAAGATTTGTGCATTTACTTTATACATTTTTGCATTTACTTTATACAATGTCTCATCATTATATACAATAATTCTTTCCTATATACATTGTACCTGATTTATAACTCAACTATGCTTTTTGTCAACAGTATAGGTGTGTGTGTGTGTGTATATATAGTACTAGAAATCAACCTCACTCACAAGACTGGCACATAAATTCTCTCTCTCACTCTCACTCCCTCACACCCTAGGCACCAACCCTGATACACTTTTCTTATAGTGCTTTATTTACAATTCATTGACAAAGATCTTTGGATAGACGATATTTTGAAAGTCAAATCATTTGAGACCCATTTCCTTTCTCTTCTTCTCTAATAGCCTTTGTTGCTTGGCTTGTGTGCATGCATGGTGGTTCTCGGCTACTCTCCCTTTGATGTTCTCCTAAGCATGTATGTTCTGATGGCAGTGTGTGTATGGTGATATTGATGGATCATCTCTTAAATTTGAAAAATGACGGTGAATCACTCCGATCTGGCTTCCTAGAGCTGCGAAGTGGGTAAGTTTTGTCTCAAGCTCATCGACTATTGCAATTTTCATTTAGATCTAGCATACAATGCTTTGTGGTTTGGGAGTTGGTGGTCAATGGTACGATGATTGGGATATGAAATTATGTTTGTGTCGTTTTAGATATGAAAATTTTGTGATACGTTGTCTAAAACTCATCCACTACTGCAATTTTCATTTAGATATGGTATGGAATGCATTGTGGTTCGTGAGTCGGCGGTCAATAGTGACGATGATTGGGATCTCAAATTAATGGATCGTCTCATACACTTCCAAAATGATGGTGAATCACTCCGATCTGGCTTCCCAGAGCTACAATGGAGGTATATTACGTCTTAAATTCATCATCTACTGCAATTTTCATTTAGATTTGTTAAGCACTGCTTTGTGGTTTGTATACTGGTGGTCTATAGTAACGATGGTTGGGATTTAAAATTGTCGCGGTGTTGTTTTTTTTAATTTTCCTTGAGTTGTTTTGGGTGTTATTTTGTCTTTGGCTCCAAATTTTTCTAATCAGGTTATGAAGATTTTTTTTTTTTTTTTTTTTGATTTTCTATCTATAATTTGTGTTTTTTTTTCCCCTCTTGTATTATGATTGATTTAATTTAAGAAAAAATCAATTTACTTTGATGGAATTTGTTTCTCTTGCATTGTTTACCTTGAAGTTTGACGAAGCTTATGACGATGAAGATAAAGAGGATAAAAATATCATCGGGTATAGGTATGCAGCCTATCAGATCAATGATGTACCAAAGGTATATAGCAATGAGTATTTCAATCATATATTCATTTATACACACATATGAACACATATGGTCAACCTTCATAACAGCTCATGATTCTTACACACTCTAGTCGATATAAAGTTTCTTTCAAATATTATTATAAAATCTTAGCATATATACCAACTCTACGGTAAAAGCATCATACAACCTATGAAGATCGGTTGATTATATTTTGTTGTCATGTTCATCATATTAATTGTTTTCATTTTTTTTAATTGATTTTGAACGTTTAAAATTTTTTAGTGGCTTTGAAATATATGATCAAAGAATGTTGTTGATTCAACTGTGATTAATTGTAATTATAAACAATATAAAGATCTAAACGGATTGGTGCTGGAGCTTTATCTCTAGGATGGCCAAACTCTAAAATGGAGATTATTAAAGGATTGAGATCAGATTGTTCTAAAGTACACATATAATATTGATTTTGCCATGTGCATTATTTAAATTATTTAAGACATCAATAATGTCTTCTTACATTGTGTTAAATGGGATGAAGCTGCCACTATTCAAAGGCTAGAGAGAGTTTCCCCTTGGGAAATAGAGTCAATTTTGGGTTGTGGTTCCGCAAACATTTATCCTTCAAGAAATGTAATGGCGAAAAAGCTCAAGCCTACTCGTATTGCATCATATGGTGAGAGAATCTTCAACCCAAACTAGCTCTTATATTTGATCAATCTATTTGTTGACTTCATACTCAATTGCTTCTCCATCATTGAACACTAAGAAGCCCTGGTATTTCTTATGTTTCAACATCACACACTTATTATTTATTACTTCTCTAAATGCATACATGTTAGTATAACTGATAAAGGGACAATAATAAAATAGTTTAAAAGTGTGGAACTACATGTTACTCGTCGTGAAACACAATAAATTTTACCTAGTCTGTCTTACTTCATCAGCAATATATAATTTAAATAAGTTGTATTTTTGGCTGATCATCTGTGTTCCATATATACTACTGCATTTATGATATTTTGCATATTGTGGTCTTATTTTTCTTAGTGAACTATGTACAATTGATATCTTTCTCGTCAACAAATAATTTATACTTTCTGTTTCTTTGGGCTTTCTCTAATGGCTAAAACCACTATTCTCAGATCTTCGATGTGGAGGATGTGGAGATAAATTCGAGAGCACTAATGTAAACAATTGGTTTTTCATTTGAATTCTTATATGCCTTACTTTGACTTCTCCATATATAAGATTTCTGTAAATTTTGATATATGCCTGTCTTACATGAAATTTTCAAGTTTTCCTCATCCAAGTTGTGGATAGGTTTCGAAATGGCAAACCATTGTAATAAATTTTGTCTATATAGTATGACTATAACTAAAATTTCCGTTGATCGGAGCTTATTTTTTTATTGTATATTGTCTATATATATATATTAGTCTTCGACTGGTACACATAAGAAATTTTCATTCATCTCTAGATGACGTGGTTGATACCAGGACACATGAACACCACTTTCTCAATCATGTCATCCTTGCACAAGGCCATACTAATCTTCTTTATAGCATTCCAATTTTATTGGATGTCTCCAAAGGGACCACATGAACACCACTTCTGATGAAAGTGCACACCGTCTCAGATGGAGTACTTTGATCTGCACCAATTAATTAGAAACTGATATATTTAAGTTATGGAAATGAAAGCTTTATATAAGATTGAAATGAAAGTATAAAATATGTAATTATTGAATTTACAGGAGGTGTCTAAAATTTTTTAAAATAGAAGGAATATTTTCATAATTAAGATAAAATGAAGAGGAGGCTAGTGCAATTTATTTATATGAAAAACATTGAATCGTGAAATTTTTCGTACAGAATCTTGTTCAATATATAAGTTAACAAGCTTTTACTTCCCGTGCGTTGCACGGATGATAATATTTCATGAGTTACTCAAACATATTTTACTTTCAAAGTAATATAATTTTCTTGTCTTTAAAGAATATTAAAAAATCACTATCAATGAATTACTACCGATTAGAAATGAAACCTCAACAATGTTAATCAATATCATCCTCCAATCAATTTAGAATACATATTATAAATGGAAAGTGGGGTAGATGGATAGATGAGGCCTTCACTAACTTAATGAATGCCGTTCAAGCATGAGACTTTCCTCTATTCTGATTACATTATAGCCCTTTACCCATGAAGCTTTCATTTGAATCATTTTTGTTTTTCTATGGGACGAAAAAGACTTGATTGATCTTTCTTGTCAGATAGTTCCATTGACTGCAACGTCAGCCTCCTATATGGAATCTTTGCTTTGCCACAATAGGCTTTCTTGTTTTTGCTTGGCCCATTAAAGCCTCTTCCCTAATAACACCACTTTCAATAGATTTCATCTATCCATCTTCCCCAATTTTCATTAAATAAATATGAAGTTCTTTCAATAACTTTCACTTTTAATTTAATTTTTCCTTTATCCTTTGTATCTATGACACTCCCCTCGCACCATTTCCTTTCTTTGCCGTCGAAGGATAAAGTATCATTTAGTTAAAAAGATTACTTCACTTCGAGTTGGTAATTTCTCTAACTTTCCTATCAATAAAAACTTCTTCACAAAAGTGGTTCAATTCTAAGTCTTATCAAATTGGTAATTAAAACTTCGTAGTTTTTACGCTAGTTAAAACTTCTATAGTTTCTATACTTCTGTAGTTAAATTTATATTAAAAAATTATGAAATAATTCATGGTCATAGTGGACATGTATAGCTTTCCACTGATATAAAATATGCATCAATTAGAGGTCTGTAGAGGGAGATAAAAATTCTGGAAATAAGGCTACGTTTTTAAGGAAAAATTCTCGGCGAGAGGTTGAAGATCATCAAACTGGGAATGAATCACAAATTCTGGGTGTAAACTGATGGAGACCTTTTGTCATTAGCCTCGGGGTCCACAATCAACAATTAACCAAGGATTGCGTATAGGCAAACCTAGGATCGTTCTCTCTTTTCGAGGAGCCTTTTATTGAATCCTAAGTAATCTAAATGTCATGCAAATGCAATGAAAACAAGGGGGATTGGTTTTGGATTTTTAAATTAATAAACTAAAATAGAAATGCAATTTAAATGAAGCAAAGAAAAGAAAATGAGAAGAAGATTAAAATTGATCAACCCAACATTCGGATTCCGAGACTTCCATCATTGAACAAAATATAAATAACCCACGTTTGGCTCGACGAACCGAGATCTCTGCATTCGCCCGAAAATCCCTCGACTAGACGATCGCCTAGAATATGTCCGAACAACGGTGTCCCGTGTGCGATCGCACGCAAAAAACTTAAAACCTAGTTCGAATTCGGTCCTTGGGTTAAACCAAACCGAATATTAAATCTAATATTCGAACTATTTCCGAAATCGGATCCGATAAGATGAAAATAGAAACGAGTTAAATCACCGATAAAGCACAAGTTCTCTGGATGAATCATGGAATCCTCACATTGGGTTAACCACGAAGCTTAGCCAAGCATGGCTAAGCAAAACACGAAAGAAAAGATGAAGAAGAAAACCAAAAAGAAATCCTATTCAACGTAATTGAGAATATGTTTTTAGCCATCTAATATAACCTATAAATAGGAAACACTAGGGCTACAAGATTGGCCCAAAAATAGGAAACCTCTAATAATAGGAAACCTCTAATAAATGGTCTTTTATTACAAAATTCGAGCAGAATAAAAATCCAGAAAAATGGGTCTGCCTTTAGCTCCAATTTCGTCCATCTTCTTGTCCGAATCAGCCTTCTGAGTCTTCATAACAATTGTAGCTCTCTGAATCATCTAAAAAAGGAAAGAAGAATCAGGCTAATCGGATATCTAGATCAAAAGTTATGGAGAAAATACTAAATCACTGTAAATCTGGAATTTAATCATAAAGAATGAATCAAATCCAATTAAAAGCTCAAAGCCCAATTAAGTAATAAAATCCATTATTTATTAACTAAACAATCCTAAATTTATTCACCAAGAGATACAAATAAGTGTAATAATATTCAATCATCAAATTCCCCCACACTTATCTTTTTGCACTCCTGAGCAAAATTCAAAGAAAAAACTAAAATGAAAAACTCTTCCTTTCTAACAATTGCTAACAATGCAAAAATTTAGCAAGGGACAAAAAGCTTCAAAAGACCAATCAATCAAGACCAAAATCCTTTCATCTCCAATTACAAATCCTGGTAATCTCAATCAATGATACTAATCACACAAGATGGTCTCTCAAGGATGCCCTCAATCAATCTTTCAAGTGTATAGGGTAAACAAGTGTATCGCTCAAATTCTACTCAAGAAAATTGTTCTACCATAAGCTTGCTCAATTTCTACTTCTCCACTACTTATAACACATGCATGCAAAAATCAAGAGAGCTTGTTATTGAAGGTTGTAATGGGGCTAGGGTATAGGTGTGAATAAGTATGGATATGATAGGCTAAGCACCCAAGAAATTCAAAGAACATCAATTAATAATAACAAATCATCTCAATATCATTTCTTTTTATTTCTCCTTCTTTACATTGCTTCCCCCCTCTCTCTTTCTTTCTTTTCTTTTCTCCTTTTTTTTCTTTTTTGTACTTTTTTTCTTTTCTTTTTTTTCCTTTTTTTTGTACTTTTTTTTGTACCTTTTTTTTGGGTATAGAATCACAATGACCAACATTAATGCCAAATGATGAATGGCACAAAATCAAAATCAAATACTCATACTCCCCCCACACTTAAAATGTTGCACACCTGGGCAACCCCACACCGAAACACAAAACCAAGGTGAAACCAATGCTCAATAAATTTTCAAGGTACGGAATAAAATGGTTTTACGCTTAGGCTTGTAATGTGGCTTAGAAAAGAATGAGTCAAGAAGGCACAAAGGGGCTAGCAAAGGGAATATAATGTAAGGGGAAGGCTATTTGGCCAAAGTGGGAAAATGAAAGAAAGAAAACAAGCTTCCATCATACTTATGCACGTAAGTGAAAAATTTAGCTTCAAAAAGAAAATGACTAAGTTCTAGAGAATAGAAATCATGAGCAGATGCACACATGAAAGAAAGAATGGTAAAATATGAATTCCATTCATGTAGGCCCAAAATCTCACAAAGGTGAATACCGAATCATGCAATCAGCATCCCAAAATTAACTACCAAGAAATATAATCCAAGAGTCCAGAAATTCAGCCTCAAACATAAGGATCCATCAAAACCAAGATGTCAAAGTTCACCGGAGGTAGAGCAATTATAGAAAGAGAGTGTGTTATTCATAAAAACTCTTTTTTTTTTACCTACTAAAATAAATTATTTCTACTTTTTTCTACTTGAATTGTGTCCCTCCCCACACTTATCTTCCTCGTACAACAATTAAGCCCAAGTAATCATATGAATTCGGAAGAAAATAAGTAAGGAAAGAGACAACCTTTGTTAGAGTATCTTGAGTCGCTTGAAGGAGAAGTTCTCATCTCCGATGAGAATCATAAATTTTTCCCTTGAAACATCTTCTCCCACATTGAATTTCCTTGGTGGAGGTGGCTCAGGATCGATTGGAAGAGGTTCAAGAATGTACGGCGGATGTTGGTTCCATCGACAACCTTTCCAAGAATGTTCCTGCAAATAAGACAAGCAAATAGCAGTATCCCATCCAAAAATAGAGACATGGAGAGATTTTGAGTGAATTAAGGGCATGTTAAGTTCCAAACTCTCCAAGTAAGTATCACATCCAAGGAAATCAATGATACTCCCATCGGTAGGAGTCAAGCAACCAATCATATTGTGAACATTCTCTTGTACTTGCAAAATGGAAGGTGTGGAATCCAACTTAGTGTTGGAGTACACCACATCATCGTTGCAATCACAAGAGATGGAAGGAAAAGAGTGGAAGAATGAAGCGAATTTTTCAAATCATCACCACCTGGAATGTGTAAAGATTCAAAACAATTATCTTGTTTTTCTAAATCAGGTGGCAAATCACAAGAAAGTAATTGTTGAAAAGATTCATCAACATGCGGGATTTTATCAATCAAAATTTCAGAATCTTTGTCACCAACAAGACTATAAGGAGGTAATCCAATGGGAATTCTATGCATTTGGTATTCTAGGCTATGATCTTTCTCACTCACAATGGTCTCACAATGATTAGCAAAATCCGAAGTAAGTATGTGTTCGGATGCACATCGATTAGAATGCGAGATCAAATTCGGAATCAACATCGATTCCTCAAGCAAGTCAAAATCGATGCGGTAATCTCGGTGCCAACAGGCACCATTCATAATCGAACAATCACATACAACAGATTCACTCACGATGAAAAATCTAGACAATCAAGCATACCATTCGGTAAGAACATCATCATCAACATTGGCATCCATGCTTGATTCAATCTTTTCAAAATTGACATGCTTACTATCATCAATAGTACAAGAGGGTGCATTTTGATCAATGGTAGAATCAACCACTTCACTAAATGCTTTCTTTTGAAGCTCAACAAGTAAATGACATTTTTCATGATAACAATCGACACACATTTGATATTCCTCACAAGAGCATGCAAATATGTCATTCAATTTATCGCATTCATCCATAGTACTATGAAGGGAAGCATTTTCATCGTTAGAGCATCACATGAAGAAATAGGAACACACTCATCAACAAGTACAGTGAATCACTACTACTAAAGCCAATTGGTTGAGCAATTACATTTCCAAACAATTGAGGGGATTCAACAATGATTTCCTCGTCCACCTTATTATCACTCAAATCATGACTTGCTTCATTAGCCAAAGTAGTAGGAGAGTCTACTTCTATAAGGATAGAATCATTACCAAATGGGAGAGATGACTCTTCAATGCACTTTTGTACTTGCTTCACTTCTTGTGCATGTGTGACCATGAGAGAAGGATTTCCTTGAAATTTCATTTTCAACACTTGTGTTAGCTGCTCAATTTCTTCTCCTAATCTCTCATACGATTTATTTGGTTGTTCCATCATTCTAAACCGAGAGTCCATTAGTTGACGAAAGTTGTCCTTAAGTGACCACTCCTCATTTACAGCCCAAGCCGTTTGATTTTGGTGATCTCCAATGACTTCACAAAATGAAGGATCTTGGTTGGGCATACATGGTTGAGAATGAGGATCATAAGGTGGGTCAAATGGGTATTGGGATTCATGAGATGGATGACATGGTCCTGAAGTGGGATGGAATGAAGGATAGTATGGTAAGTGAAAGGGTTGATGATATTGTTGAAATGGAGGTTAGTGGTATGGTTCATGTAATGGGTGGTGGAAAGGACCATGACATTCTTGATTGCCTACAAAAGAGTGAGAACTGAAAGGTAGATTATGATTGCCATACAACTAAGCCATGAAAGTTCAATGCAATTAATTCCCAGTGAATCACAAGATAACTATCTAACTATAAAAATTAAGAAAATGAATCTAATAAAATACAAATGCAAGTGAAAAAGAAAAGAAGATTTTTTTTTTTTTGCCAAAAATGATGAAATATGCAAGTATGCTATGAATTAACTTGGAGACATGGTGAAATCAAACAAATAAGCTCAAAATCATATCAAATTTTATACAAACACACCACACAGAAGCTACCAAGTCAAGACAATGCAATAATGCAATGAGTGCTATGCAAGCTACCTAAATGCAAAAATCCTAAACTATATGCAATGAAAAATCAAAAATGCAAAACTAACAAGCTTCACACGAGAAACCCCTAGTCAAAAGTGAATTTGACAATTAAATCACCTAAGGAGCCAATTACTTAGCTCCCGGCAATGGCGCCATTTGATGGAGACCTTTTGTCATTAGCCTCGGGGTCCACAATCAACAATTAACCAAGGATTGCGTATAGGCAAACCTAGGATCGTTCTCTCTTTTCGAGGAGCCTTTTATTGAATCCTAAGTAATCTAAATGTCATGCAAATGCAATGAAAACAAGGGGGATTGGTTTTGGATTTTTAAATTAATAAACTAAAATAGAAATGCAATTTAAATGAAGCAAAGAAAAGAAAATGAGAAGAAGATTAAAATTGATCAACCCAACATTCGGATTCCGAGACTTCCATCATTGAACAAAATATAAATAACCCACGTTTGGCTCGACGAACCGAGATCTCTCGCATTCGCCCGTAAAATCCCTCGACTAGACGATCGCCTAGAATATGTCCGAACAACGGCGTCCCAAAGGTGCGATCGCACAAGAAAACTTAAAACCTAGTTCGAATTCAGTCCTTGGGTTAAACCAAACCGAATATTAAATCTAATATTCGAACTATTTCCAAAATCGGATCCGATAAGATGAAAATAGAAACGAGTTAAATCACCGATAAAGCACAAGTTCTCTGGATGAATCATGGAATCCTCACATTGGGTTAACCACGAAGCTTAGCCAAGCATGGCTAAGCAAAACACGAAGAAAAGATGAAGAAGAAAACCAAAAAGAAATCCTATTCAACGTAATTGAGAATATGTTTTTAGCCATCTAATATAACCTATAAATAGGAAACACTAGGGCTACAAGATTGGCCCAAAAATAGGAAACCTCTAATAATAGGAAACCGCTAATAAATGGTCTTTTATTACAAAATTCGAGCAGAATAAAAATCCAGAAAAATGGGTCTGCCTTTAGCTCCAATTTCGTCCATCTTCTTGTCCGAATCAGCCTTCTGAGTCTTCATAACAATTGTAGCTCTCTGAATCATCTAAAAAAGGAAAGAAGAATCAGGCTAATCGGATATCTAGATCAAAAGTTATGGAGAAAATACTAAATCACTGCAAATCTGGAATTTAATCATAAAGAATGAATCAAATCCAATTAAAAGCTCAAAGCCCAATTAAGTAATAAAATCCATTATTTATTAACTAAACAATCCTAAATTTATTCACCAAGAGATACAAATAAGTGTAATAATATTCAATCATCATAAACCAATATTTTTTTCTCAAAATATACATACTGAGGTTTCCAGGAAATTTTACGGATCCTCATTTCTATTTTTCTAGAATTAATTATGATTTTTCAAAGTTAGACGAAAATCTACCCAGAAATACTGTACCAACGTTTTTCTACGAAATTTTGGAAATAAGTTGAAAAATAATCCTACCAAGAGTAAAAAGGTCATTAGGGACTAAGATATCTACTAGAATATTATTTGTGAATTAATAAATGCGATATTACCATTATAGGATATACATGATCATACACCGACCGACCGAACGAACGTCCGATATCACCAAACGAAGGTACGGACGCGTCTTTTGTAACACTAACTCGATGCTTATTGTATGCTTATATGTGATAGATACTTTCATAAAGACATGGACGGACTGTCTCGGGTCATACAAGTGACTAAGTTTATGGGGCTTAGATCACTAGTTATACATTCAGCTTTATACACGGGTTATGATTTTGATAATGCCATTGAGTTTTCCTAGCGCTGAGGACACGACCATACATCGTGCCACTGGTGAATAGTGTAGACTAGAGATAACGGACATATGCAATGGTCAGTACCGTTATCCGGAAAAATCTGTTATGAGTTTTTATGTTGATTATTCTTTGTAATGTCATGAATATCTCGTCATACATAATTGTTACATAAGCATGAGGTTAACCGTTATCCGAGGTTCAATGGTAATTGAACCTCAGCCCTCACTATACCTTCGAGTCCGGAGGAACCAGACCGAGGACAAGGGTAAACAAAGACGCGTGAAGACACGGGCGGAGAAAGACCGTTATGAACCATTGTATCACCGTATTATTAAATATTCGGATAATTGTACCACTGTAATAGCAACCAGACACACCAGCAGTGAAGGTTTATCATATACTCATTTTTTAAAATTATTCCGATGCTCTACTCTAATCAAACTATTTTGAAAACACTTTAAAAAATTGGGATGTTACACGGTACGCTTGTCTTTGACGATATCGTGCACAGTAATCCTATAATGGTAATATCACTTTTATTAATTCATAAATATTGTTCCAAGAGATATTTTGACTATGTATGACCATTTTACCCCTGGATTAATTATTTTCCATTTTATTCCCTATAAATTTGGTAAAAAAACGCTGTTAACAGCATTTGGACTGATTTTTTGCCTAATTTTGAAAAATCATAATTAATTCTAAAAAAATCAAAACGAGGATTCGTAAAATTCCTTGGAATCCTTAGGATGTCTACTTTGAGAAAAAATACTGGTCCTTGCCCAGATTTTAAGAATAATTCCCAGTTTTCACATGTTCATCCTCTGCCCAGAAAATTTCCAGAAAACGTAGCCCAACTTTGGACATTTTTATTTCCTAGCACAGAACTTGAAATAATTCACTCTAGGTATATTTGAAAATCTGTATATGTCTACTTTAACCATGAATTTTCTCATAATTTTAGAACATTATCTTCTACATAAGATACCAGCGTTTTTACAATTGTTTTCAGAAATCGCTAACCGATAAATTTTCGCTAGATCTTCGCTAATTTGATCATAATCTTTCGAAAATTTTGTTATACCATTACCTTCATCATGTTTTTGAAATAATAATATTTTTAACTACAACAACATGATAACTAACATATATTTAAAAGACTAAAGATTAAAACCACAAAATAATTAAGAACTTGAAAAGCTTGAGCTCAAGAACTTATCTAGAACTTTGCTCCTTCTCTCCCTAAGCCACTCACTCTCACTTTTCTCTCTAGGATCAGATGCCTCTTGGTTTTTGGTGTGAAAAATATGAAGAGGTTGGGGGTCTATTTATAGGAAAAATTTAGGGACATCATTGATATTAAAATATGACTAACATGCATCCTAACCATTGGATTAAAAGAACACTTTTTGAAACTCAATCCCTACCCCTTAAAGCTTGGTCGACATGCATAAAAAAATCAGCAATTATGTTGTACTTTTAATAATTCAAATACCTTATATTATTCAATGATTAACAACCAAATAAAAATTTAGTTAGGGATTTTCTTGTGGTTTAATCAATTTCCTTCGTTAAACCTTTAATCACAAGAATTATGGCTTCAATTAGAAGTCCATATCATCCATTTAATCAATTTAAGATTAATTCCAAAAGTTTAGGAAAAGACTTTGGAGATACTCTATCTCAAGCCTAAAATATGCTTGTTCAAGATTTATCCTTATAATTAATTTATGATTAATATTTCTCCGGATACAATTTATTTTTTACGGATTCTCATTGTTCTAAGGAGTTAGATTACTTGATTCTTGATTTATCTCTTTAGTGGATTTCAAATTATTATTAAATCAAGCCTATAATCTCTCTCTCTCTCTCTCTCTTCACCACCGACTTCACCCTTCCCTTTCCACTTTTTATTCTCTTCCAAAATGCCACAAAAGTCTTCCTACTAGATTGCTTTGATTATGATTTAATTTAGCATGTGTGTGTTAAATAAAATATTAAACAATTGCTTTCTTATCCAACAAACCAAAGGGCCGTGTATCACTCCCTCATTCATCTTCAAATTTGTGTTTCCATTGTCTCATAATTATCTAGAAGGATCCCCCTCATTGGTTGATTTTTAAGTCACATGGACTATGTTTTATGGAATTTAATTAAAGCCTTAGGATTTAACTTTATTAGTTTTAATCCAAGCCTTTGATTTATGTTGAAAAAGTCTTGATTACTATTGATGATATTTTGTTCCCATTTATGTGCTAATAGGATTTAATATTGGTGCAATTATCTTAGCAAATTTTAAGGGAGATTTTGCCACTTTCCTAGAAAATAGGGGAAATTAAATTAGCCTTGGGAAAAATCCCAAATATGGTGTTTAACATGTTTTTAGGCTTAATTTGTTTGTTACTATATTAATTATGAATAATAATAACCTTCTATGTGCTAATCTTGGACCTTTAATAGTATTTAAGCCTTTAACTATGTAGATATATTCTTAATTATGCCTATTTAATTATTTAATTAATTAATTTTGAAAATTAATGTTAATATTTTAATTATTGCAAATTTAATTGCCATTAGTATTTGAAAATTTTCCCTTATTGAAATGAGTACTTTAATGTCATTTAATCACTCTTTATGACTTAATTAAGATTATTCTCTAATATAATAATCTTAAGTTATTTCATGATCCCTAATATAACTTCAAAAATTTTAGTCATTTGGTTGTTTTAATTCTAAGTAAAAATTGCCTAGAAAATAGAACAAACCCAATTCAAAAATTGAGACCACATATTGACTTATTTAAAATAGGTATTAATAACCAAAATATTGTATTAATATAATTAATAATTTTCCGGGTATTACACTTATAAAATTTATTAAATATATAATTTTATTTCCAAAAATATAGGAGTTAGTAATATACAGTATTAAAGATGACAAAGATCAAATTGAGATTTTAAAATATTGATGAATTTACCATTACGCTCTCTCTTTCTCTTTCTCTCCTCTCTCCCTCTCTTCCTCCTCCTCTTCCCACCACCATGTCCGACCTCTCTTCCTCTTTTTCTCTCCTCTCCATCTCTTCCTCCTCCTCTCCCCGTGGCCATGTCCAAGCTATCTCTCTCGTGACGGTGGTGTTGTTGGTCGTTATGGCGGAGTGGTAGTTGTCTTTGGTGAGGAAGAGAGGCAAAGATGAAGGAAGGTTGAAATGGGTGTTCTTGGAGGAAGCCAAGAGGTTGAGGAAGAAGAAGGTGAACAATAAAAAAAAAGAAAAGAGAGAGAGAGAGAGAGAGGTAGAGGAAGAAGAAGTGAATAGTAAATTATGAGTTTGACAAGTTTTGTAATGGGATTAACAAGAGTTTTGTAATGGGATTAACAAGTTTAGTAATGGTTTTGACAAGTCTTATAATGAGTTTCACAAAAGCGTTTTGAGATGAAAAAAGAGGCTAAGGAAGAAGAAGGTGAACAGTAAATAATCAGTTTGACAAGTTTCGCAATGAGATTAATAAGTTTAGTAATGGTTTTAACAAGTCTTGTAATGGGTTCTAACAAGTTTCATAGCACTCAGATGTTGGGTTCACTAGAGTGACATATTCTTCACCTCATGAATAAACTTGTTAAACCCATTCATAAACTTGTAATCCCATTACGACTTTTATTCATAGCGCTCTAAGTTTAGTTCACTAGAGTGACATGTTTTTCACCTAACGAATGAACTTATTAAACTCATTATAAGACTTGTTAAACCCATTCTTGAACTTGTTAATCCCATTACGACTTTTGTTCATAACACTCAGATCTGGGGTTCACCAGAGTGACATGTTTTTCACCTGACCAATGAACTTATTAAACTCCTTACAAGACTTGTTAAACTTATTCAAGAACTTGTTAATCTTATTATGACTTTTGTGAAATGCCAGGATTACAAATTTTGGTGAATTACATAAAATTCCCTAGAATTTGTGGAAAATTACAAATTTGTGAACAAAAGGACTAGATAAAATTACATAAAATTACTCATAATGTTTTTAAATTACATTTTACCCCAGATAATTCTAAATGTTGTAGTTTACTCCCTCCATGAACTTTTAAACTTTTCACCTTGGTCCTTGGTCAAAACTTGTGTTTTGACCAAAGTCTAATTAGGTCATTTGACCTTCTTCTTCCTCTGGTCATATAAAGGATGAGAGATGAGAGTTGGAGAGGCCATGGCAGAATGGCAGATTTGAATGAGAGAGCTTGAGAGGAGAAGGAAAGGGACGGAGAGCCACCCCCACCGTCGAGGACTTCCACCCTCACTCGACTACCATTGTTTCTCCTTGTTACCATATGGAAACCAGAAAATGATGTTGCTGCAACACAAAATCAAGCTTGGAGAAATTGGGCAAACTTCACCTATCCTCTCACTTTCACCACACCAGTGTGAGGAGAGAGAAAGAGGAAGAGGGGGTGAGGAGAGAGAAAGAATATGTAATAAGAGGCATATTAATAAAAATAGTTAAATTTCAAAATCCCAAATTCTTCTCAATCACCTCTGTGTCCTTTTAATTTGTCAAGAGACGTTTTGGAGTTTTGGAATTTCATCTAGTATTTAAATGACATTTTTCCTTAAAATTTCTACCTTTTCAGACTTAGAAAAACGTGCCCGATGTGATTTGAAGTTTTAACAAAGTTTTCTTGCCCTAAAATTTTAATAGTGTTTTAAACTTTTACCTATTTCTTTTATAATTTATTAGTATTTAGTTTAAAATATATTCCTGGAATTTTTTTATTGGGTTATTTTGAACAATTTTATTATGCTAAGACTTGGTACTTGAGATAGATGCTATTACATGTAAGTTTATTTATATTTATTTTTCATATTATGTAAGAATTAATTAATTATTTCTTATATTTGTATTATTTTGTATGTGTTGTAAATATTATATGATGTGGATGTTGGATATGATTAGTTTTGATGATGTCTTATATAGATGTCATTATTCAAAGCAAAAAGTTTGCATGCTACATTTATCTTCTACTTTGACTAATTCTTGTATTTAATGTAGATGTGAAGTTTAATACAATGAAGAATGATCAAGAATGAAGATTGAAGAAAGAAGAACTTGTTAAATATTATGAGAATATCAATATTCAAGTCTCTGTGATCAAATAGAAGTTGGAACGACTCAATTCGGAGATAAAATAAGCAAGTTCAAGCTTTCGGATGAATAGTAGTTTGCTACAGTAATTTTTGCATGAACAGTGTCATGCTCGAGCAAAGAATTGTGCTTGCTCGAGCAACAACGTTTTTTAGCACTCTGTTCACCTCTGTTTCGTGTTTCAGCTGGTGACCTCTGTTAATTTGATGATATCTCCCAAACCAAGAATCGGATTGATGTGAAACTAATGGCATATGAAACTAGACTCCCAATGCGTTATTTTGATATAAAATTCAAACCCAAAGAAGTTCAGATCAAGGAGCTATCAATTGTAGAATTTGGAACTGAAATTCACGCCACATAGCAGACCAAGCTTCGATAGTTTGGGTGTAACTCACAATCTACAAATCCAATTGAGCTGAAATGAAATTGGTGCCATTTGAAACTAGACTCACATACCTTTTCAAAAATATCAAGATCATGAAAAAAAAACATCAATTGAAGGAGATATGATGTTTTGAAGTTGGCAGTCAGTTCAGGATGCTACAAAAAGCGCTAGTCAAGAACAACCTCCATTCATTTGATGATAATGGACGAAATACAATGAGTTTGGAGCTGATTCTTCTTGCATTGGAAAGAATACTTGAAGAGATTTCTGAGCATGGGTGATTTGTCAAATTTATAGTTATATTGAAGACATTACGCTCACTAAAAATTGACTTTTGTACTGCCAATGCTATTACATTTTGAAAATCAATGGAGTTTGATATTTGCACAAGATCATGGTAGGCAGCAGCCTGACACTCGAAGGCAGCCTACTCGAGCAAAGTGACTGGCGTGCCCGAGCATCATCGGGGTAATGATGAAATTTTCTAAGTTAGAAGTCATGCCCGAGCAGAGTAAAAAGGCATGCTCGAACATCATGCTTGAGCAAGTGTAAATTGCATGCTCGAGCAACATCAATTGACCCTTTTCCTCTGCCTCAGTGACTCATGCCCGAGCATAATTAATGGCATGCTCGAGCATCATGCTGGAGCATAAGAGAAGTCATGCTCGAGCAGCATCACTAAATCTGTGGTCTTTGCCTCTGCATGTCCTATGCTCGAGCATTGCCTTTGGTATGCTCGAGCACTAGCGACACTGGCACAGAATGATGCCCGAGCATGAAGACTCATGTGCTTGAGCATCAGCGAGAAAAGATGTTTTATGGATGTAACATTTGAAGCATGCCCGAGCAAGCATAGTTGGGTGCTCGAGCATAGGGTGATTTTCTACAATTATCATTTGCTTTCTTCTGTGATGCCCGGGCATACAAATAGTCATGCTCGAGCATAATCATCTCTGTTTTCAAAATCACCGTCTTCGTAAATCCTGAATCACCTATTGTGATTTTATTTCTACATATCATTACTCATTACTATTTCTAATTGCTCTTAATCAGTTTGCCAATGAGTTTCAGATGATTTTATCATGGATTAACAACAAATTTGCATAAAACAGTTTGTGTGTCAGAGAAGCATTAAATGCAGTTGCCAAAACGAGTGATATCTCTTGCAACCATTGTAACACCCCTGCTGTTGTAATTATTGTACTTGTAATTACTTTTGAATTAATGAGAAGCTTTATTTTCAATTATTATTATTATTTTATTGTCATTCAATTGGTGAAATAATCTAAAAGAGTAAAAGCAAGAGTGAAATGGTCAATTCTTCGTCCTTCTAATTTTGAATTCTGTTTACCATAAGGGAGAAGAGAAAACTAGGTGAATTAAGTCATGGTCAAGCCCAAACTTGACATACAGGTCCCACAGGCGATTAACCGACAGAAACGAGACCGATAGGGACCAGTCAGGGGTTCCTTTGGATTGAGTAGGACAAGTGTGGGGCCACTCTGGGAATTTTGGAGGTTGTCACATACAAGTGTCAATTCAAGGGGGAAAAATCTGGAAAGGATAAAGAAAAGTGCAAAAGGGAACTCTCGGGTGACCAGCGGGACCCATACGGACCGATAAACCAGGAATTGGACTGATTAAGTGGAGAAAAAGGAATTAAATAAAGGAGATCATATTTTTGAGCCCCTTATGTGCCATACAGCTCCTGTAATTATTAAAAATATTTTCTTGGAGAAAAAGGAAGAAAAATCAGTGTAAATGTCAAACCGCGGATCCCACATTCGGAGAAAAAGGGCAAAATGGGAATAAATGGGTAAAAATTAATTAGGGCAGACATGTGGGCCCAAAATGGCACCACATGTGTCCTTTGGGTAGACAAAACATGTGGGAAAAATTTGGTAATTATTAAAAGGTTTCGGGCCAAAACAGGTAATTTGCCCCAAAAGCAGAAAATAGCCAGATATTTTTGGTGAGGGATGTGCCACTTGGAAGCACCTTAGGAGGCCCTGGAAAACTCTAGAAAGACTTGGGGATTAAGTCAAAAAACAGATCCCATTTATTACACAGTGGCCAGAAATTTATACCTGTTAATTCCAATTTCTACTGGATCAATTTCACCTTTATTAAAAGGTGATTTTAGCCTTTCTTTTTCACCCTTAGGGTGAAAATTTCCAGAAGCAAAGAGGAGACCAGTCACCATATCTAAGCTCCAACGCCAAGATCCCAAGCTCATATATCGGTTCTCCGATTTTAGGTAACACCAAAAACCTTATCATCTTGAGTTTTTAAGTAAGTATTTTCGTGCAAAAAGTAGAAGCTTAGTATTGGGGTTGGATTTTTGAATTTTTGAGGTCTCCAATGGCTTTGGAATGTGATTTTGTGTAGGGTATAGTCATGGTTTAAGTTGTCGAAGTTGAAAACACCGAAAACCCTAAGTAAGGGCTTGATGCCAGTTTTAGGGAATCTGGGCAATGAAGCTTCTAATGCGTTTTGAAGGGGTAAATTAACTTATTTTGAGCTGAAATTTTACATGAAAAACTAGACATCTGGGGAATGAATTTAAACATATAATAAGATAATTTTGCAAATAAAAATACTAGGTGAAATAAATTGTTGAAGAAGGGTCTGGAACCAGGGGAAGGAATTTGGACCAGAGAGTGAAAGTTGAGCTCCATGTCAAACTATGTGTACTTTCAGGGACTGGGTATATTTTTCTTGAAAAATATACATCTGAATAGTTTAGATGGCATTAGTTTCATTTTAAAATTAGTTTTTTGGAATTTATTAAAAATGGTACAAGTGGGGCCAGAAACACTGGATTTTTTAGGAAATTTATAAGGAGCTCGGATTTTCATAAACTTGCAAGGGTATTTTTGTGGATATTAAAAATAAAGTGTTTTGGTCTTCTCTAGGGTAAAAGTGTGCCAGAAGGAGCTACCAGACATAGTAAAATTTGATAGGACGGTAAAAGCTCACCAGGTAGTAACCACTTTACTCCGGCACTTTTATGTGTTTTGTTGTATGTTTTGCTTGCCATATTTGTTTTTGTATATGAGTTGCCAAATATGCATACAGAACATGTTTGTGATGTGTCCCTAGTGCTGAGGGTGTCTACCGAGGTCTGCTTATGTGGCGACTCAACGGAAATAGGCGATGCCTACCGGGGTCTACCTGCGTGGCGACTCAACGGAAACAGGCTTGTGATTCCGGTAATTCCGGGACCTGCCTTGGTAAGGCGGCTCGATGGTGCGAAGACGTGTTATGATATATGTTTCTATTTACATATTGTGGTATGTATTTGGCATACTTTTCTGTGTTTACATACATACATGGTTGCATACATATGCCTTACACATTTAGTGCATGAGTATTGATGGTTACTCTGGGGGCCATTATCGGACTCCAGAAGCTTTTGGTGACACAGGAGGGCATGTTGGAAGTTTGAAGTACCTCTTTGGAGAGGTAGGGTATATCAATGCCGATTGAAGAATAGGGAATGCCCTATTATACTTTGTATTTGTTTTGGAATGACTGTACATATATTTGGTATTTTATTTTGGATAAATGTACCTTTAACCCTTCAGGGACTTTTATTTTCTGTTTATTTTACTTTTACTAGTACAGTAGATTGTCCAAACCAGTTAAATACTCTATTGCGCTTACTCTAATACACGTTAAATGGACCTAATAATGAAGGAAAGGTAACTAAGTACAGGAATCCCTCTAACCCACCACCCGGAAGGGCGAGGGCGGTGGGGGTGTAACAACCATTTCTCTGATCAATGTAAAGCATTTATTGATATTCCGCTCACGCATTAAATACTGTCTCTCAATGGGAAAAACAAAAGGAATGAAGAATGTTTTGCGAAGACCAAAATCATCAACGGTTAAAGTGACCAACGAAGCTTCATCTGTCTAACGGCTATATTCATGGGTCACAACGATTAATCTTCAAGTTTCTCCAACGGCCATTAATACAACACTCAAGACGGAGCATTAACGAAGTCAATGTTAAACATTTTATGATTAAAGTTGGATTAGAGCTCAACGGGCAAAAAGCAACAAAAGCTTCAACGGCTTCTTCCAACTGATCTACAACGGTCGAATGCTCGCAACGGTCGAAACACAAATACCTATAAATTGTGAAGTCTTCAAACCAGAAGCGGTGAAGATTAATGAATGAATTAACAAAGCTAAGGATATGATTTTACTACTTCACCTTCGATAGTTCATACACTCTGTTTCTCAATGTTTATATAGTTTACAGTAGAGAGTGAAATGATTTGTATTGGACTTCAGTGTTTATTCATTCACTTCTGAGAGAGAAGATTTATCTGTAAATATTCTATCCGAGAGTTACTCAAAATTAGGTGATCTTGAGTGAGAAACCCATTGTATTGATTACAGCTTGTAAGTGGGAGTGAATCCTAATGAGAGGATTACTTCAAGTACGAAGTGTATAATCAAGAGGGTGTACAAATTATAGCTTGTAAGGGGGAGTGAATCCTAGTGAGAGGATTACTTCGAGTACAGAGCGTGTAATTAGATTGTAAAGGCTTCTCTTGTGCCCGGATTAAACAAGAGGATAGTGGATTGAAAATCTCAAGTGGAGCTTGGGGACTGGACGTAGTTCAAGGATTGGGCCGAACCAGTATAAATTGTAGTTTGCATATTCTCTTCCCTTATCTCTTATATTTCCAGTATATGCTTATTTGAATATCCAACTGTTGATTTAGAAGAAGCGAAAAGATTTTCAAAGTTCCAAGTTTTTAATCTTAACCTAATTCACCCCCCCTCTTGGGTTCAGCCGGTTCTACAGTGGATGCCCATAAACTATCCAACTCTTGGCATTTCATATATCTTTCACTCCATAACCTGTCACTCTTAGGATTCTATATGTGTTCAATGCTCTTAACCTAGAACTTCTCCAATGGATGGTTTGTGGGAGTTTCTTATGGTTAATAATGAAAAGTGCAAAAATTTTTTATCCCAAAGCACCCGAATCATATGCTTTTCGGAGGTGTAAAAATGCATATGAACTCTCAAAATTGGTGCGAAAATGCACATGCGTTAAATCTCCCTTAATTGACATAAACTTTAGGTGGGCCCCACATTAATTAAAAAAACAAAAATGCCATACTTTTTATAATTTACAACCTTACCCTTCCCTCTTTCTTTTAAGATCCCGATCGAACCTTTCCTTACTTCTTCAATTTCAAATCAAAGATCCACGTCCACTTCCAAAATCATGTATAAGAAAATTGTGGAACACATGAACAGAAATCAAGCGAGCTAGGGTTCACGTTGAAATCAAAAAATCAAAATTATGATTTACGATACTTTCATCAAATCAAATCCATTTGGAGGAATCCCTAAAAATTATTTATTTTCCCCCATGTTATAGGTGGTCAAAAATAATACTAATCAAAAATTATTGGAGAACCAAAGTGATAAAGCAGGAAAAGCAGCTCAAGTGTGATAGGGAAAATAGGGAAAATAGACCCATTGATTTTTTGGATCTGCCTATTCCTGAATGGCTGAATCCTCAGTCCTTCCTTCAGATCTGCCTCTTGTTTTTTTGGATTTTGATTTCCATTGTGAACTTTGATGTTTGATTTCCATTGTCTTTCGATGCTTTCTTTGATTTCGATGCTTCACTGGTCTGATTTCTTTCTTTGATTTCTGATGCTTCCTTGGTCTAATTATTTGAATATTAAATTTTGTTTTCAATGCTTCGCTGGTTTCTTGTTTATGGTCTGATTTCTCCATGGCTAAAGCTTGAGTTGTTGGCCCGATGGTGGTGATTTTTACGATGGATGTGGGTGGGTGACAGAAAAGAAAGAGGGAAGGGATGAATTGAGAGTTTGGGAGGGAGGTTATTATTATTATTATTTGTTGAGGCGGGTAGTGGTGATTTTTACGATGGATGTGAGTGTGGGTGACGGAAAAGAAAGAGGAAAGGGATGAATTGAGAGTTTGGGAGGGAGGCTTTTTTTTTTTTTTTTTTTTTTTTTTTTTTTTTTTTTTGAGTTCAAGGGTATTTTGATATTTTTGGGATTTAATGGCATGTGCATTTTCGTACCAATTTTGAGAGTTCATGTGCATTTTTGCACCTCCGAAATGTATATAATATTGGGTGCACCTAGGGTAAAAGCCTATATGTATATTTGCATCTTTATCCTTAATACTACTATGCTCATTATTCAATGGTTAGAGGCCCATAAATAGAGGTCATGTACAAGGTATTGGGAAAAAAGAATGAAGTGAATGAGCGCTCCTCCAACTTTCTCTCAATCTTCTCTATCTCTCTCATGTCAATCTCTTGTGCTTTTCTTATTTTTGTAACATGTTATTTGCGCGAAGCTCTAATGAAGGTTTATTTTTCTTACCGTTGGTTTAACGATTTCTCCTGCATTCTTTTACTATATGTCTATTTGATTTATCTGGGATGATCTAAGCCATTATATAGAATTAAAGAGATCCTTTTACCGATTGTTTTGCATTGGGTTTATAGTTGTAAAAACGTCGAGTAGAAACGTAGAAACGTCTGTTTCTACGTTTTTTGGCCGGAAAATGAGTCGGAATGGATGTAGGAACGGAATTTGGGTTGAAACGGCTGAAACGCCGTGTAAGCTCGATAAAATCGATAAACTCGGCGAGCTTAACGAGTCGGACGCTGGTTGCTACTTCTTCATCGAGTGTCACTTTGGTTCTTTGTTTCTTCATCGTCGACCGCCGTCCGGATCTCGCGCGTTTGTGGTGGAGGGTTAAGGATGGAGGTCGCCGGCGGTGATGGTAGTGAAGGTGAAGATCACCGGCAACTTCGAGGAGGTGGAAGTTGATGATGAAAGATGAAGGTCGAGTGCGGAATCTGGAGGTCGTCTTGCGGTGCTGGTTCTATCAAATCTCCCCTCATCGTCACGTTCCGGACCTAATTGGTAACTGGTCAAAACGCAAGTTTTGACCAGGGACCTAACTGCAAATATTGAAAGTTTTGAAGAAGGGACTTAAGTGTGATTTTCAAAATATTTTGGGCGGAACTGAGATTTTAATATGTATTATGATAAGCGAGTTTTTTTTTTTTTTTTTTTTTTTTTTTTTTTTTTTTGGCCACTGAGTTTGAACTTAATTATTTCTTTAAGTATTTGGACTTAAATTTGTGATGACTTTAATGTATTGGTGTGTTTTTTTTTTTTATACACATAGTAGGGGAGGGGTGTGTTTTGGTTTTATATATTTTGGATTTTATTGTTTTTGTAGTACGTAGTAAACTCTTACGTTTCGTTTACGTTTTACGATTTTACGTTTTTGCTCACCCTTACCGTTTCTACGTAGACTCTACGTTTTAAGAACATTGATTGGGTTCAATGGCTAAGATTGGATATTGTTGCTTAATTCTCCTTAGCAATTTTTTTTTCTTTTTATTTATCATTTTCTGGGAATTTTTTATTATGCAAAATTTATTTTTCTTTATTTTATATTCTTGTCTTCTTAACATTTTATGTTGTCATATTATGTTAATTCGTTTTATTTACGTTTCATTTGTTTAATTTTATTTATTTATATTAATATATTACTCTTTACCATTAATTATTTTTTCAAGGTCTTTATTAATCAAATGAAAGAAAAGGAACTTGAAAATAATCAAATCAAATCAAATCAAATAAATTCATAAATAATACTAATCAAATCAAAAAGAAATCCCAAACTTTTACTAAACAAGTCAAAGAAATTGAAAATAATCAAATCAAATCAAAGAAATCGAAAATAATACTAATCAAATCAAAGAAATCAAACTTTTACTAATCAAATGAAAGAAATTGAAAATAATCAAATCAAATCAAAGAAATTGAAAATAATACTAATCAAATTAAAGAAATCGAAACTTTTACTAAACAAGTCAAAGAAATTGAAAATAATACTAATCAAATCAAAGAAATCGAAAATAATACTAATCAAATCAAAATCGAAACTTTTACTAATCATTTGCTTCATTTGCTTAGATCATTTGCTTAGATCATTTGATTGGCGTGATCATTTGAGGGCCTCGGTTTCGGTATAGGTTTGTATCATTTTTTTTCTTAGATCATAAGTGATGCTTCCTGTAACCAGTTCGGCTTCACAAAATCTGGCTGCCTTGAGCTCAACATCTCAAGGATCTCCTTCTCTGACTCCAAGTTCGACCTTTTCAAGTCATGACATGTGTGGCCTTTGACCGATCTAATAGTCAAATTTAATATGCGGAAAGAATGGCAAAATTGATACGTTTTGTAAACTTCCGGGGTAAAATTGCTCCTGAGTGAAAACTTTCGGGGCAAACTTGCTCTCAGTGAAAACTTTCAGGGCAAAAATGATACTTAACTCTTATTAGGTTGATGAGGTGGCATGCCATGTGTCATGAGGTGGCATGCCACGTGTACACTTAGTTAAACTTAACGGTCAAAATTAATGGATGGGCAAATTTGATACCTTTTTTCATACTTTCATACTTCTGGTACCTTTTTCAATTTAGTACCCAAAAAACTTCCTAGTTGTTGGACGCTCCCTTAGCAAAACTTCTAAGGCAAATTTGGCCTTTAACCCATTGAAAAACTGCTTTTGAAGGTTTCAATGACTATTCTAAACAAGCACATGATGAGCTATGAACTTGTGTTTTGTTTCCTTGTATCAGGGAGAAATAAAATAAAGATAATCAATAATAAATATTTTTATTTTTAATTATTGAAAAGATAAAATACAAAAATCATTAAACAATTTTAAAAATATCAAAGAAATTTAAAAAAAAAAAAATTCAATATTTATCACAAGAAACCAACTGATTGCAGGTAGGACATGAAAAAAGAAAATAAAACACTTTGTCAAACTGCAAAAGGTGATACAAATAGCAACTCGACAAAGCAACCCCTATGCACAAATATAAATGAATATATTATAACACATTGAACTTACAGGCGATCAGATATAATCAGATTATGGTACCCTATGAGAAAGCAAAGAGGAGGAACCAAAAATAAATAAATAAAAAAGAGAACTTTATAATTAAAAAAAAGTCATAGTAATTCTTCTATGTTACTTTCCACTACGCTAAAGTCACCTAGGACCTGATAACTCGACTGCATGTAAATTCTCAGTTGAGTTAACAATCCAATCGGAATTGGGATGCGGGGCCAGCTCCACTTCCTGCCGAAGAACTTCGACCTTCTGCCACTCATCCCACCTCTCCGCCAGGCCGTCGCCTTCGAGCATTCTCACCACTTCTGACATCTTAGGCCGGTCCATAGGCGAGCCTTGAGTGCAGAGAAGCGCGACCTTGGATGAGCTGTTCTACCTCGGCCTCTATGTAGTTGTTCTGTAGATCAGGATCAACCAGCATTTCTAGCTTCTTCTCTTTCAGAAGGCTTTTTACCTGAACATGTTCAGCAGTTATCAATTTGGACATGTCATCAGTGAACATATAAATTTTCTAAATCACTCTTATATCTTTCTCCAGCATATGTCATGTGATTGACCAAAACAATAAATGAAATAAAATCTAATATTCTAGGGGTTGCAAACTTAATAGTGTTGAAGCAACCCAATATCATGATAAAAGGAAAAGATCTTCCCTCCCTCATTTTACCATTCATGTGCATTAACACCATGCTAAGGCCAATGTAGGAAGTACAAATACAGAATACTATAATTATAACATTAAATTTACAGCAAGGAAAAATATATTTAATTCTGACGGGATATACTTTACAGTGAACATACCCAATCAAGCAACATGACATCGTCATCGTTTGCAAGCCGAGCAAGGTCAAAAGCTCTTTGTCCAGTTATGAGCTCCAGAAGCATGATACCGTACCCAAAAACATCAGTTTTCTCCGAAGACTTCCCAGTTGACAGGTACTCAGGAGCTATGTGCCCAATTGTGCCCCGTACAGCAGTTGTGACATGGGTGTCCTTGTAATCCATAAGTTTTGCCAGCCCAAAGTCACCAACAACAGCCTCAAACTCCTCGTCCAACAATATGTTTGCAGCTTTAACATCACGATGAATAATCTTTGGGTCACAATGATCGTGCAAATACGAAAGACCCCGGGCAGATCCCAAAGCAATTTGCTTCCTATTTGGCCAATCTAGAGGCGGTTGATTTGCTGGACGCTCTGTAAAAATATAAATACAAAGTCACAGGGCTATACTAACATATAAATCACTGACTTTTTTGATAAATACATGATATAACTGATCGATACTATTCTTTAATTTTAAAAAACAATTGCTACTTATGCTGCAATTAAAGCAACTAAAATTTTCATAAATTAGATTGTTTCATATATGTTTACTTCCTTCCACAAAATGTCTGCATGAGAATTATTTGGCAGTAAAAGCTGACACTTGACTGAAAAAGAAAGGTTTCTGTCAGTAGTGTTGAAGCATTGAAATTTTAACAATAATCTACCTGATTTTAAGCATCTATTTTACCATAGCACTTGTTAGGAGTGAATGATTAACACACCAGTCAATCAAATTTCATTAAAACCTCTGGTTAAAGTCACTCCATGGAAAGAAGTCAAAAGAAGTGCTTCTATAGTTCACATGCCCATTGGCTTAACATAGACTAAGGAGAAATAATATGGAATATTTACCCCTTAAGCATGATGCAACACTTCCATTTGCCATATAGGGATAAACAAGTAGCCTCTCAGTAGGTGTCATACAGAACCCACGTAAACGGAGAAGATTACGATGCACAGCCATGCTGATCATTTCTACTTCAGTCTGAAACTGAAGCTCCCCACCAGGTGTGCGCTCCTCTTTCAGTCTTTTCACAGCAACCAATGAGCCATCTGCCAAACGTCCCTTGTATACCTTACCAAATCCACCCCTTCCAAGAATATTCTTATTGCTGAAACTATCTGTGGCAACTTGCAGTTCTCGTAGTGAAAACCTCTTGAGCTGTCCCAGATGGACTTCAGGATCCTCTTCATCTGCAAACAGACACAAGAAGTCAAAATCATCCAATTAATATTTAATATTGACCGAAAAAGTATTATTAATGGGATAAACCAATATTAGTCATATTTACTCACCAGGCACATCAAAGAAAAACTCTTGTGGTTTCCTTCGTCGCCACCATGCAAATGCAATTGCAGGAGCAGCAAATAACAGGGCACAACCAGCCGCAACTCCTCCAGCAATTGCCCCAGTGGCACCACCATATCCTGAAATTTCCATAAACAAAAAAATCAAGACATAAGTGCTTCTATCATGTATTAATATTCACTCAACATGCATATAGATAAAAGTTCCACTACCAAGGCATTGCAAGAAATTCATCCTAAAAATCCTGGAAAGTGGACAAAAATTATTCATGACTAGAAGCGATCAGAACGTGAAAGAAGACGTATAAACAACGTAGACATCTAAACTCTAAATTTTGATTCAACAACAATAGGAAGTTTACCTGGGACAGAAATTGGGGGCGGTGGGACAAAAGGGGGAGGAGGAGAAAATGGTGGAGATCCTGGACAAGGATGCCCAGTGACTGGCCCACATAAAGCCAAATTGTTAGCAAAACTGCAAGCAAACAGGCAGTTGATTAAGAAAATTTTACAAATTGAAGTTCGCAAATTAAACTAGAGGGCAGAGACTAATGAAGCACCTGATTGGAGTGAATAATGAGAAGGAGCCATTATCAGGAACCACACCAGACAGATGGTTATTTGACAAATCCCTACATTTTGGTGTATTAATTGAGAACAAAACATTAGCGTTTCTCAAAAGCAGGGAAGAAACAGCATATGTTGAGGCAAAAGGGCACTCACAGCACTTGGAGAGATGAAATATTAGTCAATGACATAGGAATTGGACCCATCAGGCTGTTATTGTTAAGCCGGCTGTCCTTAGACACATCGAGAGAACAATATTAAGATCTATATTAGCATGAAATAGAAGATAAAAATCACAGACTAAAATCCAATGCAACAAAACAGTCTTTTGCCTCAACAGAGAAATTATAATTTAAACCAAAGTGACATAGCAAGCTTCTACTGATTCATTCACACTCCCAAATATAAATGCTAAAGCATATTTGATTTTAAAGACTTCATTTTAATGCAGCACTGTTATCCTGTTGGATATAGTAGTCTACAAAGTTGACTTCCATTTACTAAGTTTGTTGTAGTCAGGAATATATCTTCAAAATTACACAATTTGAGATCAACAAGATGCCACTTTACATACTTATCCTCCCATACAAACCAATGATATAAACAAAAGAAGCAATGTTCCTTTTACAAACAAAAAGAAATTTGGGACAAGTAATTTCTCCAGATGGGCCACCACACCATAGGTTTCAAACAAATAATGCGAACAATGAGCATACTCACAGGAAACGCAATTTTGACAACTTGCCCAATGAATCTGGGATGGGACCACTGAAGCTGTTTAAGTACAGATCCAAGCTCACCAAGTTAGTAAGATTACCCAGGTCGCTTGGAATTGAGCCAGTAATATTATTGCTGTATAGTTCCCTGTTATGAAAAATCCATCAAAAAATTATGGAGATATTGGAATGCGATGCCATTATTTAGAAAAATAATCAAATGAGAACAACCCAAAAGTAGCATGTGCTGTGTTCCATAACCTCAACAATTTTTATGTTCAAAACCGTTGTTCCATCACAGCAGAATATTCAAGTGTCAAAAACAATTGAAAAGGACCAAAAAAGGAAAAGGAATAATGAAGAATCTTTAACACCCCAAAAGGAAACAAATGTTTTAACACCGCAAAAGGAAACAATGTAACATGGATGTCTTCAATAATGAGCCTGTAAATTCATTAAACAATAGACAAGAAAAGAAAAGAAGATGAAAACATCAAAGGATCAAGGCAAGACATAACATACAAATACTGCAAGTTTTTGAGCAGGCCTAGTTGTGGAACAAGTTGACCAGACAAAGCAGCATTTCCTAGATCACTGTCATCAGGAGGGGAAAAAGAGAGAACATTAGTAAAAGCATCTATAGTGATGATGCTTTATACCAGACATCGGATACAGAATAAGCTCATAAGTGATAGCTATCAGGGACGGAAAGCTTACACCCTTATCACACTATTATCATTGTTGCAAGTTACATGAAACCATGTGCATGGGTTGACTAGTGTAGGATCCCAACTGGACAAAACATTGTTAGGATCCTGCAAATTTGTCCTCAGGCTATGCAAAGCATCGCCTGTATCAAAATACAAGAACAAACAATCAGCTTCGGGCAACAAGCTAAACCTGTTGGGCACCGAAAACTCAATAATAAACTCCAACACATTGATTTGAACAATACATTTCAAGCACCAAAACGAGTTTCTCAGCGCACGAATCAGTAAACAGAGATCTAATCTTGGGTACTGTATTAGACATACATGTGAAGAAACAAAAACAACCGATGGTATAAAGTAACTTGCGATTAAGGATTCAGTAAGCCGGACAGATGAAAATTGAATCAGGAGAGTCTGGTAGAAGCAATGGCCGGTTTACACTGTTCACTCCAATCCAATTTCCACGTGCCATGATTACTTGTTTGCATTGCCGCAAGGCATCATAATCCTTACTAAGAGCATCCAATAAGGCATCCAGCAGTAACACATTCTATTCAAACTTACTCGAAGAGAATCCAATAGTACTATATGAAAAACATAATACGAGACGGGAGAAATATCACTAGAAGATACTCCATCTGATCGCCTCTAACCCATTTTTCTTCTTTTGTCCCAAACCAAAGGAAAAGAGATATAAAGATCAAAATGAAACAACCAAGAACGAACAAAGGCTGTCTGGAAAATAGTATCACCCCTGAGTTGCGTATATCCTTCCAAAGGGGAAAGAAACCCGATCACCCCAATTCAGTACAATCAAAGAAGCAACCAGCAAAATCTCAAACTAACTTTGAAGATATTCCTTTTTATTGAAAGAGTCGTAAAAGGTAATGAGTAAATGAGCTCTAAAGCTAAGAGAAATCCATACAAACCTTCCATGTTAGCAGAAATCAGCCATACTGAATGAACTATCACGACCAACCGGAAAATAGCTGAAGTCCAGACCTTTATCTCCATTTAAGTATATCCAAAAATCGCAGATCCAAATGATATCCCACCCCCCAATACACCATCACAAAACCACTCTTCTCCACACTCCAACAAACCCAAACAACTCAATACCATAACTCCGGAAATCTTACATATTAACCTCCCAAATCTCCACCGTTACAGCCCAGAAACAAGCCCAAAGCATCACACTCAAAAGCCGATCTCATCCAAATACACCTTCTAGAACAAGCCAGAGAATACGAACCCAAAAAATCCTCTAAAAGTTAAAAAATCAGCAGAAATTCATAACATTTACTACTACTCTTTTCCCACTTTCCTCTCTCCGCCGATCATATATCTCGCAACTCCCAACCAATTCAGTGTGAGATTGTCATGTGTTTGTTATTGAGCGAGGCGTGCACACAGAGAAGAGCGAACAGAAGAGAGAGAGAAATGGAGGCTGCCCGAACAGTACTGCCCGCTGCCCGAACACAGTCAAAACGGCCTCCCGCTATATCATGGAAAGTGACGTGACCCCCAGAAGGCAGGGGGCAACCCACCGTTTAGAGTCAAAGGGAGCGTGGGAGTTCGTGGGCCCCACATCCCCATTTCTGTTGCCACGTCGGATGGCGTAAAATATTTCTGGAAAAATAACAAAAAGAACTTTAAAATTAGGAAATGACATAATGATGTTTTCAATTTATACGATATAAAGAGATGTTAATATATAATCTGTCATTTTTAAAATTAAAATCAAATGACTCAAAGGGCATAATGATTGGTAAAATGAAATCAGAGGTCGGTAATATCACATTAAATCTAGGAATTCTGCAAGTATAACCACATGTCTTATCCGTTTTTTAAAACTTAAAAGGGTATATCTGTCATTTCAATTTAATTTAAAAAAGAACATATCAGATTCTCACACCTCTATAATATTATGAATATTGTGAGTACATTTTTTTGTCTTTTATCACTTTTAAAGTTCTTTTTAAAAATCTAAAATCAAGTTTGAATTTTCCCAATATTTTTTTAAAAAAAAAAATACTTGAGCAGAGAAAAATCCACATTACATATTTTAATTTTATACAAAGTCTGAATTTAGGAAAAATAACATAAAAAAGAACTATGAAATTATAAAATCTAAAATCAAGTTTATTATGAAGAATTGATAAGGGAATGAAAAGACTTAATAAACAATTCACAAATCATTTTTTTTTTGGTGTTTGGGAAAAAAAATACTTGATTTAAGATTTTGCAATTTTAAAGTTATGTTTCTATCATTTTTCTTTCAATTTAATCCTTGAATTTTACAAAATATATTTTAATCCTTTAATGTTAATATTATTAGTCTCAATTCTTAAATAATAATTCTTTAAACCGGCAATGTTTGATTAACATTTAAAATTTTCGTGTCAACTTCTTTTATTAATAATATTAGGGTTAAAAAAACTACTCCCTCCTATCATTTTTATAAGCAATATTCTCTTTTATAAGAATGATCTTTAATATAATGAACAAATCTTCTTTGTCTGAAATTTTAAATTGTTCTTTCCAATTTTACTCTCATTAAACATATGTCACTTATTATTTCTACAATAAATTTTCACTCTTTATTCCTTGTTTACCTTTTATAAATATGGGGTATAATTATAAATAAATGAACATATCTTACATATTTACTATTTTCAACTAACATTTTGAACTGTGGGTAAAATGAGATTTTATGAAATTAAGGAATTAAAATAAAAGGACCAAAGTGGATTTTTCTTTTTTGTTAAAAAAACAAAAAACTAAAGGAGCCTATGAATTTGCGATAAATATCATAAATGTTGCAATATCGGTCCTTGGGAAAATATCAACGCTATTATTAGTAAGTTTTTTTATACACTATCTTAAAGACACTTGCATTTTTTTTTTAATTGTTAAAACTTAAAAGTAATCAAGTTGTTTTACTTTGCCTCCTTCCCCACCTCTCCATGCGAATCAAACTCTAGGCAAATGTGGTGTCAATATAGATTAGGGATATTAATTAAGGAACAAATTAAAGCAACGGGGCCTATGTAATTGTAAAGTTGTCAATTTAGAATAATTGTGGACCCACCCGACCCCACCATATATTTTATTCCTTGTCGTGTTTTAATGTTTTCATTAATGAATGAATTTATGTCACTAAATCTTGAAGTTTTAAATTCAAGGAGCGAACTAATTAGACTCTCCATCGATGAACTGGATTTGCTAAAAATTGTAAAGATTTTCTCAAGTCTCAACTCATTAAAATAGGAAAACTAAAGATCCCATATTTATTAAAATAGAAAATCATTTTCTATGTATATTTTCCCTCAGTTTTTTTTTCAATAAAAGTTTAGAAGGTGCTTAACAACTTTTACAAGAATTGTTAAAACTAATTGAAATTAGTTTTGTTTTTTCAAAAAAAGATATCTTATACCTCCTCCAGTCCTTTTTATATCACAGCTCAAAATTTATATTGCATTGATCTTTTTTATAAAAGCCTAATAAGAGTTGTGTGAACGAGATTTTATTATTGTTGCTCATCACTAATTATATGTATTGCACTAATTAAAATGTTGTTGATACATCTAGTTAATATATTTCTCTCTTTTACTTACCCTTATAAATAAGGATATATTTCAAAACAAAAGTTTATTTTAAACATACTTATTATTTTTAACTAATTTTAATAACTTTTTTAAAATACATAATTATATCATCGAGACTCTTATAAATAGGACCAAAGAGAATATTAATATAAACTAAATGACAACACAACGGTACAAAATAAAAACCAACGAAATAAAAGTTTAACGACCAAATAACATAAACCAAATCCTAAACTCAATAAACATTACCAACACAAACCTTAACTATAGGCCAAAAACAGAGAGTTGCATAAGCTGTTGCTACAGAAAAAGCATAGAAGCTCCATTAATCTTGCTGAGAACAAGGGATGAGGGTTTAAAGAACCAACCAAAAAGTTTCATCCCTCATGAGAAAAAATCTACTGCCATAAGAACATATTCATAATCCCCATGCAACAATTGTCACATGAGGAGAAGCGTGTCACCGTAGACATATGTTGGAAATTATGCCTAGGGACAAATCATTGTACTTTAAACATTATTGTTATTGAAAATATTTTTCCGTTTTGTTATCATATCATTTGTATGTTTATTATGATAATTGTATCCTTGGATGTATTATAAAGATTGTCATAAATGTTTTGGTCGGTCATTTATGTGGGAGCAAAGATGAAATGAGGCCACTATGACTTTGATGAGGTATGGAGATACGAATCAAATTCATAAGCACTTGTAAGAGTACAAAGTCTTTGGACCACCCACTATGAGAAAAATTTGCATGGATTAAGTCATAAGCTTATCTCATGTATAACCATGTCACAATGCCCTTTGACCTGAGATCATTATGGATTCCTACATGAGAGTCGTTGACCTTTGATAAAGGCTACGATCGGGATTAATGGTTTTTATTATGCAGATGAATGTGAATGGTCAATAAGAGATTTGTCCCTCACATTTGTAGAGAGATATTACTGTGTCCCCTCGATGAGTGAGTCTGAGAAATGTATGGTCATACTACGATGGAAAGAAGTTTCCATTTCAATTGTTAGACTATTCAAGAATTGAGAAAGTAATGGTCAAGAATAGAAGGATGACACTATCCATACTTTTCCTTGACCGAATTATCGCGTGACAAAAGGGATGTGGCATGGTTGTATGATAGGTTGCATCGTATTATCAATCCTCATATAAATTGGGTAGTCATAATGTCTTACTAGAGGTCACTTACGACTTGTGGGCTGGTACAGTATTGGCCCGCTGCAATCTCATGTGAGCCTATAGGGTTACACACAAGAATAGCCCAATACGAACATAATAAACTTGGTGTGCCTCTGAGGCAAAAATATATGACTTATCATCTTGAAACTGACCAATGTGTATTGGCGGGGAGAAATTTATTGATGTGATGTCTAAGTCGTCAGTTGTGAGTCCCCAGAAGTTGTTGTAGTTGCCCACAAATACTTGAACATTGTAATATAAAAAATTGCCTTGGTAATTTCTCTCGACCTTGGTAATTTACCCTAAAACTCTGAAAACGGTCTTGGTAGTGGGATCCACAAACCCCTATGACTCCGAGGTCTGGGACTGTCGAAGCTTTGCCTGGTACTGCTAGATCCGCCTCTAGCGCACACATTTTATAAGACATTAATGAAACAATTGTATCTAAATAAAAGATTTTCATCCGAACCTTAAAAGTGATTTTTACACTAGTGTATGTCTCCTAGTTGAACTCAGCAATACTTAAACCTAACCCAATTAATGAAACATATTTAAAAAATGGAAAAGGACAGTAATTGATAAATGATTATATATTATCCCTCATTGGGTTAATTGACACCAAACACCTCCATAGACTTGGTCAACCATGTCAAAAATAAAATATCATCACCCATTCACTAATTTTTTAATTCTTGAAATAAATTTTGGCAGATGATTAGTCTCGAAGTCTGTGATTTTAACTATTTTTTAATCAATTCCTTATAACTTTTTCTTTTTATCAGGTTTTGTGGTTTTTTCTTTCTTTTTTATCAAGCCTTTATAATTTTACTTGATTTTTAATGAAATCCATGTAGTTTCATGTAATTAATAAAAAAAAAAAAAAAAAAAACTGCAAGCAAACTTAATAAAATTAAGTGCAACTATAAAGATATGATAAAAAATAATAAAACTACAGGCACCCCATTAAAAACTGTTGAAACAATAAGACCCTAATAAAAAAGGAAAAACAATGTCAACTGTATTAAAAATTAGGTAAAACTATAGCACTTACATATTAATAATGGAAAATTCCTTTCAGATCCCAAAGCACCAAGAAAATGTCAAAAAATTCCTAAGGGAAATTCAAATGTCGAGAAAAATCCCGTTAATAACTCTTTTTGTGGGATTAACAACTTTATCTCGTGGGATTAACTTCATCTGTAGGATTAACAACTCTTTGAGATTTTTCTAACATCTTAATTGTCTTTAGGACTTTCTTAACATTTTCTTGGTCCTTTGGGACTTGAAAGATATTTTTCCTATTACTTATTATATCTGGTCCTTATTATAAAGCACATCAACTATCAAGTGTATTTGATCATTTTCATAAGACACTTACTTGTTTTCAAATAGCATTAAATATTTTTTTACATGTATACCCATAATTAAAAAGGGTAGTAGGTGAGAGTAATAATTAATATGATATTAGAGTTTAGTGTAATTAGTAATGAAATTATTTAAATTTTAGGATAAATTTAATGACTTTAATTGTTTTATTAATTTATGAAAATTATTAGTTATTGTTTTATAATAAAAATAAGAGGGAGTATTCTTTTAGTTTATCTCAAATTTCAGCTCCCACTGAACTGATTCAATACTTACTTTGCACCAAAGTCAGCATTAGTTAAATGGTTCCTAAGTCCTATCAGTTAGATCAGTGCTAGTCTACTAGTGTTTCACATGCTATAGTAATAATTAGTATTATTCTAGTTCTAGAGTAATATTTACATTACACTACTAGTAGACTATTATTGTAAAGGAAATCAACTAATACTATAATAAAAAAAATGTTGGAAAAAAAAAAAAGAACAATTTATTTATCACAGCAATATGTTATAGCTTTTTTAAAAAAAAAAAAATAAATACTATTAATTTTATTTCTTACTCAAAAGTAATACACCCTCAAAACTAATATCTAAATCAAAAACAACATTTTTTAATAAAACATTCATAAATAAGCCATAATTTTAAGATTAGTTTATTAGATGAGATATATGAAGAATAACAACAATTATATAAATGAACGAAAGTTCAAAATTTTATAATGCAATATGGTTTAAAATGAAAAACGCACTAATTTCCAGATCAATGTCACTACCATGATTATTGGTTCAATGCAGTGACCGACAAATTAATCCTAGGCTGTTACTCTATTTTCTACAAAAGGTATAGGGATTCCCGTGAATTAAAAAGCATTTAATTTTAAATTTAAATACAATTTATATAGTAAAAAAAACATACACATATATATTACCATAATTTATACAAGATAATATTTCAATTCTTCCTTCACAGAAAAAGTTAATTCCCCTATTATTTAAAAAAATATTCATATTAATGGAAAAAATATTTAAAGACATAAAGTTAGAAAGGCATATGAGGACTACCGAAATATGCGAATCTTCAAATGGTTCTTTAAAATAATTTGAGTTCTATAAATTTCTTAAGGATTATTGTGGAGTTGAGCTATTTTGTGAGAAATGACCTAATGACCCTAATGAAATTGGTTGTTAATGACGTTGTGGAGCATTTAGAAATATTTAAATACTCTAAAAAGTGCTACGTTTTTTGAACTCTATCCAATGAAAACATAACAAGTCAAATCATTTTAATCATGGTTGATTAATGACTCATTTAAAATAATTCATATTTTGTTTTGTTTTTAAAAAAGATATAGATCTTAATTTTAAAAAATGATCAGCAAATATTTTTATTAAAAAATAAATTTTGAATTATTTTAGATGGCTCATAGCTAAAGAGAACTAAAAAAGATATAAATTGTAGTGTTTTTATTGAATAGAATTATGATAACGGGGCACTCCTCCTAAAATATGCAAGTATTTCATTACAAGTTAAAGTTATTACTATATATTAACTTGTGGTTGATTTTTTTTTTTTTTGATGTTTAAGTAATTTCTCTACAAAATTTATTTTAGAGCTAGTATTTGGAAATTTTACAGTAAGTAAATCATTTCAAAGTCCTGAATTGATAATTACAAATTTGAGGGCGTTTTTGGCTCTTTCATCGCTGACATGAATTGTCATGCGAAGAATCTATGAAGAATTGGGAAAAGGGAATAATGCAAGCTTGGTCATGCTCAATAATGATCACTAGTGGAAGTGCACCCACTTTGTGTCATTCTGTCTCTTCACCCAAAAAGAAAACGTATCAAAAAAAAAAAAAAAAAAAAAAAAAAAAAAAAAGTCAGTAGTCAAGGATTTGGAAAGGAATAATCTCCATCAAAATCATCATAGTCAATATTTGCGAGCAAAGAGTAGAGATTACTTTATGGAAAAATTGAGACATTTCTAGCTAGATGGATTGGATGGTATTTACATTTAATCATAGTTAAATCATGCCAATAAATTTAAGAGTGTAGTATTTCGTATTATTTTAATGATAAAATAATTTAATTTAATTGCTATTAATATCAATGTAAAGTCTTCTAATAATTTCTAAGAATACCAATTAGATATAATAAATGTAAATTTTCATTATTGGGATGTTCACAGGCTTAGGGTTTGTTTGGGAGTTACTTTTGGAGAATAATTTTCATCATTTACGAGGTAAAACCTAGGTTTTGCGGAATTTAGTATTTTATACTAATATAAATTTGATATTAATGGAGGATATTTTGGGGTTTCTCCAATTATGGTAGGGCCCATAATTCTGCAAAATGAGTTTTAAAAAGTGAAAAGTGAAAAAAAAAAATTGGATTTGGCAAAACCTAGGTTAGATTTTGGGTGGAAAATGATTTTGAGGAAAATTTGGGGTGTTTGTCAAAACTTTGACAAAACCTAGGTTTTGGGGAGTGCCAAACAGGCTCTTAGTCAGCTTGGCCTATCTCGGATTTTTGTTTTGAAAAAAAAAATTCAAAGAAAAAATTGGCTTTATTGCTCTAACATTTAATATATACTTCCTCTGGTCTTTATTATAAGGCACTAACTACCAAATACATTTAGTTCTTTCTATAAGCACTTGCTTGTTCCCAAGGCACATTAATTATTTTTTTCATATATGCACATAATTAATAAGGGTAGTGGGTGAGAGTAATAATTAATACTCCCTCCGGTCCTAATTATAAGACATAGTTGACTTTTTTGAAAAAAATTAAGGAAGCTAATTAAATTACTTTAGAGTATTTTTATTTTTATTTTTTTCTTCAAAGTACTTAGTTTGACTAATAAACTAATATAAAATCTAAAGATACTCAATATATAAAATGATTAAGTAACTTATTTAGCTTCCTTAATCTCTCCAAACAAAGTCAACTATGTCCTATAATTAGAACCGTAATAAAATTAGAGTTTAAGGTAATATTGGAAGTTAATTAAATAGTAGGATAATTTATTGACTTTAACTATTTTTATTAGTTTGTGAGAATTGGTAGTTGATACCTTATAATAAAGACCAGAGGGAGTAATAATAAAATATATAGTAGGAGTTTTTAAGATTAGTGTAGATTTGGATTAGTACTAGAAACTATTTTTCCAATTAATTTACGGTAACGAAGTAAGTAGGTGATATGATTTCTGTATCAATTTACGTGAACCTGATTTCCAAACCATAACTCAAATAGGCACTTACATTGTGGTTGCCCGTGAAGTCATTATTTAAAATAGTAATAAGCAGGCTCCCTCCATTTCTTAAAAAAGAAAAATGGGAAGGGCATCCCTAATAACCAATTCGTGTTTATCAAAAAAATAAGGAAGCCCCCTCTATTTTTTATGAGCTTCAAATAATTGATTTAGGTTTATCAAGAAAATAATTAAAATTAGTTAAAAGTAATAAATATAGATTTTTTCAACTATGCCCTTATTTGTAAAGAGAATAAGTGAGAGATAATAAATGCAACAAATACAATCAAATGGTCAAGTTAGAAAAAACGCAATAAATTCTTTGACAAACCTAAATTAAAGTTTATATTTTGTGACACTCATTCACAAATTTAAAGCTTATATTTAATAGTGAGGAAGAGTTGTGTGTATGTATTATCGTTTAACACACACATATCACCAGACCATTTTGTTGATATCATTATTTTTTATAATATTGTAATATTATTTTTAATATAATAAGAAATGCAATAAAATAATTTAATTGTTTACTGAAACATTTTAAGAGACATTAATGTATTATTGATGTATTGTTATTAGGTAGACTATTGGTTAGTTACATTCTATTGTCAGGTATAGTATATATATTCAGATTGGGCTTGCTTGGGATAACGGTTGGAAAATGACTTATAGAAAAAGTTAGATTGGGTAAAAGTCAGATTGTGCAATATGAATTTATTTGGATTGATAGTTATGTAAGTAGTTTTTATTCCATAAGTAAAAAAAACTAGCTTTTCAAATAAGTTGTTTTTATTGTATCAGCCCGATTCGGAAAAATTTTCATCCAAACGAAAAAAAAAACTATAAGCCCAATTGAAATAGTAAATAAGTCCAATTACTCCTCCTAAAAGTTATACCAAACATGTACATTGTTTATATGACCTATATGTAGGTCCAAACTCAAGTTTATTGAGTCAGTGTATCCTAAAAGTGGAATTCATTGGTGTCAATATTCATTCACATAGTAGCAGAGTCATAGGTCGAATTGGGCTCTTTTTTTTTTTTTTTTTTTTTTTTTTTTTAATTCAAGTATATTTAGATTATATATGGTCTATATGGCAAGGGTCATCTCATATATATCAAGGCATTGGATTCGGTGAATGGAACACGATCACTTTATTACTACCTGTAACATTCTATCTTATATTCTCTGCTATGATATCAAAATGACACACACTACCTTATATTTTATACTCTGATACCAAAATGTGAATTTTAAAACTCTTCATTTTCATCAACGTGTTGTTATTCTTATTGAAATAAGACATATTAGAGTTAACATAAGGTTTTTCATTCAATCAAATGCATGAGACATAATGATCATGCACGTAAGCATCACAACATAAGGGAGCTCCATTTTTACGACCGTGGGCCCGATGCGGGGTGAAATTTAGATTAGTCGAAACCGAAGGTTCCAATGAATCGAGTGGGATACCAAAAAAATATCATGACTCAATTAAACAAATGAGAATTTATAATATAGCAACTCCATAAAAATCCTAGGCCTCAGGCCATCCATTACTAAAATAGAGAAAAGACAATCAATGAGAATTAAACAAAATCCCAAATTTTGAATGCAACTTTAATTGTGGCAATAAAAGTAAAAACAGACAAAAGCAAAGCGGCTCTTTCTAGCCACTGCCTCAAGCCCCAATGCCTTCCCAGTTGCATCGCCCTTCGAGCCAATGGAAAAATGTGAGACCAACAGAGTCTTACACTACAAAAAAACAAAAAAAAAAAAAAAAAAAAAAAAAAAGTACATTTTGTAGCGGTCAATATTGATCGTTACAAATTTTTTGTAGCAGTTTACGCAAAACCTGCAACAAATTTGTAACTGAAAAAATGGCGCGAAAGTGCAGGCATGTTTGCAATGACTTTTTAGTAGTTACTATAAATAAAACTGCTACAAAGTTTGCGCTAGCTTGGCGTGTTATGACACGAAGGTTAGTATCGGGGATTTTGTAGCTGTTACACGAAATGAGTATTACAAACATTTTTTAACTTTCTTTCCACTTTTACATACATAATTTTTAGAATTAAATATTATTGAAATGAAGTCATAATTAGTTGTTATTATACGAACATTCTCATTTTTTTACACCTATATAATAACAATATATAATCGAATGTCATATTTTAATATCAATTATTTTTATTAAAAATATAAATCATTTATATTACAATTATTAGTTAATTAATAAAATAATCTAAAACAACTTTTTAATTTTCTTAAAAAATTTATTTATTTGTAGCGGTTTCGAAACCGCTATAAATTCTCACAAAAAATTTATCCATCATAAAAGATGAAAAATTTAAAAGCTCTTGGCCAAGCGCAAACTGGAGTTTACTATGCTAAACTCGAGTTTGCTTAAAAGATGAAAAACCTTAAAAACTCTCGGCTAAGCACAAACTGGAATTTGGCATATTAAACTAGAGTTTGGTCAAGTTCAAAATCATTGAAGCCTCTCTGTCTAACACAAACTCGAGTTTTCCATAACCGACTCGAGTTTGCTTTAACGCGTCGACTCCGTCATTGGTAAAGTAGTGATTTCTCGAAGACAAAGAAATGTTAAGCCAAGCTTTTCCTTCCAAAATCACGAATCTCGGCCAAGCACAAATAAGACTTTGCTCGAGTAGACCATATGGTCTTGCTCGAGCAACATCGAGCTGGTTGAATAAAATAACCGTTGAAAGCATACTCGCCCGGGGAGCAAAAGCATGCTCGAGCACCTCTCCTCAAGCACAAACTCGAATTTGGCATATTAAACGGAGTTTGTTTAAGTTCAAAAACATTGAAGCCTTCTCTAACACAAACTCGAAATTTTCCATAATCGATTCGAGCATTAACTCGGTAACTTAGATACACCGCCTCTCTGGGGATCGATCTTGATCTTGCGCTTGTCGGCAACCAAGAGTAAGTCATGTAAAGTTACTAGTAATGTTACGATTGTTTACCTTTAGTTTGTATGCTAATATTTGTATAATTTCCTCTTTCTCAGCTTTGAGCCTTATAAGCTGGTGACAAATTTCATGGGGGCCAAAATATTCCGTAATTTCAATCAGCATTGGGCCAATTGGACAAAGATTCCTCAGAATGTTAGGATGCTTGGTTCAATGAGTTCTTGGTAACTTATGTGCTTTATGATTATTAATTTTTATCAAAATGCAAACTGATTAAGTACTTTTATAATTTGGAGCATTAATTGTTCATTATTGATTTTTAGGGAAGGTTTAGGTGGTTGCTTGACCATCTGGGAAATTTGAAAATAGCTTACAACTACAAGGGAGGCCAATGGTTGTTTGATAAGTTTTATAAATTGAGAAACAATATAGGCAAGCAAGATTGGATTCAACCTGAGACTGCAGAACAACTATTTCAAAGATGGGCCATCGATGAGAATTTTAAGAAGAAAAGTGAGAAAAATAAATTAAATAGGGCCCAAATGGATGGACCGTCATATACTAATAGCTCCATTCCATTCAGTGAGGATCGACGAAAAATTGTAAATACACGTTATTTTCTATTTCAGTATTCAATATTTTGTACTTTGAAGTAATTAATTAACGATCATCATTTGTGTTTGCAGGTAGTGTCTAGGGAAGTTCCTGTAGAATCGGTTGATTGGGCTACTTTTGAGCGGACCCATTCCCAGGAGTCTAAAGGTAGTAGGAGGCATTGGATTAACATCAAGTTTTAACAATTAGCGGTGAGACATTTATTGCATTTATTTGTTTTAGACACCAACATATTTATTTCATTTCACATGCCTTATTTGTGATGTATTTTTGTGCTTGTAGGAAACCAATCATAAGCTGACGCATGAGAGAGACTTGCAGATTGAGAGTGACCCTACATCCTCTTAGTCTGATAACGAGAGTCTATTCATTGACATTGCAGACAGATTTAACAAGAAAGGTAGACTCTTCTGGGTGGTGCCTTTGCCAGCAAACTGAAGCAAACGAAGCGCTCCTCATTCGGTAGTGAATGTGTGTTTCTGTAGGTAAACGTAATATATTTGATATTGATTGTTACATTTTCATTCCCTCGTCCATTTAGATGAAGTAAAAAAAATGAACTTACTTCCTAATGTTGTTTTTGCAGATGAGATGAAGAGGATGAAGACATTGGCGTAGGAGCAAGCAGCTCAGCTGAGCGAGACACCGTAGCAGATGAGGCAGCAAGCAAATGAGCCGCATAAAACACAGGAGATGATGAGGCAGATGCAGCTTGTACTTCACTCCTAACAAAGGACAAGGGTACGTGGTCGGCTCTTGGTGATGATGACCATCCTGGTGGTGATAATGATGATCATACTGCTACTGTTTAGACTATTTTCTAGTACATATTGTTTGCAACATTATTATTTATATTTTTTTCTCTATGTAAACTCTTTATGATTGTTAATATATATTTTCATAATATACAATTGTTTTTTATTTTTAATTTTTATATTTTTTTATAATTTATATATATATATATATTTTAATTAAATGAAATTTGCGATGGAATTATTTTCCGTCGTAAATTTCAAAAAATTGCGACGGAATTATTTTCCACATGTTTTCCGTCTCAAAAAATGGTTTGCAACAGACATAAATCCGTCACAAACCATTTTTGCGATGGAAAATGCTTTTTTTTTTTTTGTGACGTAATTTTTCCGTCGCAAAAAAACTTCTTTTTGTAGTGAATAAATAATAGTTTGGAACCATTATATATGGAAGCTAATGACCATTATAAAAGGCATTGTAGTAGTGTAATTTAATAATTATACACAACATATACTATGATTAAATAATTTATTTTAAATTCTTTATTTTTTCTAAAAAAATCAATTGGGTCTTTTATTAAAGATTGGGGAGTATATAATTTGCCATTGACCATCCATAAAGAAATAACTTCTTGGTTGACAAATAAAGGCCATTTCATAGAGATACAATACAATGCTTGAAACTATGTTTTGAAATGTTTTTCTAATAAATGAAAAAGTAACACTCCTTGGTCCTTAATGTATGACCTAATTAAGAAGTTGATATTGATCTTAAATGTAAGACTCATTTTACATATTTATCGATTTTTTTTTTTCCAAACTAGCCTTATTGATATCTCCTTAGTCCTTAACAATAATCAAGTAGGAGAGAGACATAAGGTATTAAAGAAGATAATTATGGTGTGTTAGAAAAAGATATGCCATATTAACTGATATAACTTTCTTAATCTAATTTAGGTTTACATTAAGCATTAGAGGAATATTAATCTTATTAAAACGTGATTTTGGAATCACATAGAAGTGGCTCCAAAGGCACACTTATGCCGTCGTTTTGAAAGTCATTACTAGCTATAGGTCTTTATTAGATCGTGACTATGCAATCTATACCTTAGAAAATATTGTATCTCTTCCGGGACACTGAGGGCGAATGAGATATGAACTCCCGGTACGACTATATATTTACTTACATGACGAGAGTTATAATCACTCACTCTAAGTTAAGTTGATTGTATGCTTTATTTTAGTTGATGCATTAATTGGAAAAACTCTCAAATAATCAAATTATTTATTGACGATATTGTGAAAAACAAAAATTTGAAAACATGAAAAAGAAGAAGGGAAAAAAACTCAAAATGGACGGGATGGAATCATTTGAAGAAAGGCAATGATGTAGATCATTGGTGTCTCGCTGGAGGACAGAAATTATGGCACACTTCCAAAAAGCTTCATGCCATGCTTTCTTCAATCTTTTTGCTCTTAATTTCATCAAACCTGGGACCACTCAAGCCCATCTTCTAAATCTTTAATCATTTCACATCATTCAAGTAAATTATGTATGTATGTATCCAAAAACAATATCATAAAAATAATATGAGTATTAGAATAACCCAACGCTTAGATCATCCGGTAGATATTGTTCTAGCTTAACTAATAGTCTCGAAATTGAGACTTGGAAACGCAGCCCCTTTAAGAGGTAGGCAGGCCGCCTAAAAAATTATCAAGTTATATATCTTGAATATCCAGATTAGAATAGGTCCTAGAAGTTCCCATGACAAGGGGTTAGCCCAGGATATACAGGGTGTATACTAAAAAATATGAGTATTTCAAAATATTATTGAGACATGGAAATATTCAAGAAAAATAACTTCTTGAAATAGGCCAGGGTCGTCATATATATAGTTGCTTTAAGGAAGACATATGTTCTGCCTTGCTTGATTTCATATTCCATATCAATATGAGTTTAAGTTTTGTCGATATATGGTTAGATCATTTTGGGATCTCTCTCTCTCTCTCTGATTGATTTTTATTTTATTTAGATTAACATGGCAAAATCAACCCGGCCACATGTAAAATTGAGTTAAGAGTGAGAACCATCAGTTACTAACATTCTTTATCTTACAAATTAACGAATTATGGCTATAAGGACTAATGACTATGTCCAAGAAAATGATAATAATAACCTAATAAAAAAGAAAAGAAAAACTACAAAGACTTTACAAGTCAAGTACTACTATAAGGATTTATGGATTGATTTTCCAAAAGTTATAAGATGTTAAAAAAAATTATGACCTTTTTTATGATTAAAATATAAAAGCCATAACTTTTTAAAACATAGATAAAATTGAGGAATGTATAAGAAAAAAATAATGATATTCCAGATATGTCATGCTTCCAAACTTGAGGACACATAAATTCGAATAATGTATTGTGCACAGAAAAATAAATTGTCCCATACCATCATTTGCCTTGCACCATCCAAATTTTCAATATTTGAACTTTTTAATTAATATACGGTCTTTTTTAATTTAATTGTTTTGGTGGGTACCACTTTCTCACGTGTGCATTTATTTTTCTAATTGATGAAAATATTTGTATTCATTACGGGAAAAAATACAAAGCATCACAATCATCAAACAATGGGGGAGGGACCCGGTTAATAATTTCGGCTTTAATTTTAAAAACCTTGTTCATGCCCACACGAATAGACCCCTCATCCACTTTACATTTTTTTCCCGTCCAGTAAAAAACTTAATTAAAGTTAAATTTACTTCAAATAATGTTATACATATGATTTTTATTTTAAGCTAAATGTACTTTATCCTTACATGAACAGACATATAGAGCATAATCTTAAAGAACAGATTAATTTTGCAAATTTCAATATACTTAACTAGAGTAATCTAAATATGTATGAATTAACATAAATACTGTATATCACTGGATAACTAAGCATATTCTTATTATTCATTTTTTATATTGCAAAATGAATTATTCACGTCATTTTGATCTTTTTATATATTAAAAGAAGTATAAGTGTTATGGACTCATATATAAGGCTCATTTCCTATGTAGACCAACAAGGGCAGTTTGTACCCTAATCTCTCCATAATCAGGGAAGATCCTAATCAACCTATAATCAAGAAATATCTAAGTTAGGGACTCAAACCCTAGAAGAGTGGCGGCTGCACATGGGCCAGGAGGTGCACAAAGCCCAAGGTCCAAACCCTAAAGGTAATCTCTATAAATAGGAGGCTGACCTAAAAGGTACACATTCTCTATTCATCCTATTTACTATTCAGCCTCACTGTGCAAACACCTCACCCCTTTTGGCTAAACGTCGTATACGTGCAAAGTGATCCATTGCTCTCTTCAGCACCGTCATGGTATTATCTTTCATGGTATCCCGGATTGGGGGAAACTCATGGCGAGAGTGTGCAAACTCGCCAATCTGGATTAAGGCTATAAATGAAATCCCGACCATCATGAAAGCTAGTGAGTTTTCAAAACAAACTAACCCGACAAGCATGTCTGAAGACAAGTCATAAATGAATCTAGAGTTCAGTGAAGCTCGGAGAATCGTTGAGTGGAAATGAAGTCAAGTTGAATGAATCGGACATAAAATCCAAGTTAAATGATCGATTCATCCCGGCAGCTCAGAGACTTGAATTACCGGGCTAGGGGGCAACTGTTATGGACTTATATATAAGACTCATTTGCTAGCGGCCCAACAAGGGTAGTTTGTACCAGAATCTCTCCATAATCAGGGAAGATCCCAGTCAACCTATAATCAAGGGATATCCAAGTGAGGGACTCAAACCCTACAAGAGTGGCGGTTGCGCATGGGCCTAGATGTGCACAAAGCCTAAGATCCAAACCCTAATGGTAACCTCTATAAATAGGAGGTTAACCTAAAAGGTACACATTCTCTATTCATCCTATTTACTATTTAGCCTCACTGTGCACACACCCCACCCCTTTTGGCTAAACTCCATATACGTGCACAGTGATCCATTGCTCTCTTTGGTATCTTCCATATAGATATCTTTGAGAGTCATCAGATATTCCTTTCGGTATTTGCCTTATAGATACCTTGGGGAATCCTTCGATCTAATATAAACATACTAGTCCATTGATGCTAGACATCTATATTCTATACCATAACAATAAGCTACATCGATGTATTCATATCTAGTTTTTCCAAGTGCCCAAATATTCTCCTACTAGGCAAGACATTGTTGAGTATTAAAATTGGTATACCTTCCAATGAGGATTAGAATCTTAATTTATTACATTGTGAGGGGTTGGTCTATTTCATTAGATTCAACTCCCCTTGGTTAGTCTTTGTTTTTTTTTTTTAATCCTAATTGATATGTGGTAAAGTAAAAAAAAAAAAATTTTTGTGGGCCATAAACATAGAGTATATAGAGGCCGAAATGGACAAAATATAATAGGAAAAATGAAACCAAGGTCTCAATTAAGAGAAATAATATCATAAAAGTCTATAGCTTGTGAATGACAAGTGAAAAAGCAACCATTAACAAGTAGATGAGCTACCATTGACAAGTTTTGAGACTTTTCTTATATTATTTTCCTTAATTGGGACCTTAATGTCATTTTCCCAATATAGATATTATTTCTTTCAAAAAACCGTCGTTGAAAATAACATCTTTTCATCTTTTTGAATGCACCTCGCGTACTCTCTCGTGCCTTCGACTATTTCTCCTTCGGTCTCTCTCATGCTTCCCTTTCGTTCTCCATCTTTAATCCACCTTTGAGCTCTACTCTAACCAAATCACATCATTCGACCCTAAAAGTGACCTCCAGCCTCTTCTCTTACCTTCACTGTCCTTTTCACTAAAGTTATCGTGGCCGCTTGTTCACTCTCATGCCTCGGCTTTTTCTCCTTTTTCTGACCTACAATCACATCGTCCGTCCCACTCTCTGCCAGAGTTGTCTTCAAGGTAAGAACTTTACAACCTTTGGCTTTTTTATTTTTGCCTTGTGATTACATGTTTTTGAGGAAAATGAGCTGTAATAGAAACTCTAAATATATGGTTATCTATAGGTAGTTTGCATTGATTGAGCTTTTAGAGGCATTATGTACTTGAATTGATGAAATTGTTGATATTATCTTGAATTGCTTCAGTTAGTTTTATTCAAATTAAGTTGAATTGGGTTGTTGTTGAAATTTTTGGATGTGTTACTTCTAAGGGGAAATGTTCCTGAAATTTTTGAAAAATGAGTAAGTCATCCCCTTCCTTCACCCATATTCAATGACATAATGACAATTGTTCTAAACTTGAGTGTTGTTGAATGCATTGAGAACTAGTGAAAAAATGAGTAAGACATCCCCTTCCTTCACCCATATTCAAACATATGATTTATAAGTAAAATGGAGCACAGTAGGATGAATGCATTGAGAACTAGTGAAAAATATGAGAATAGGGTTGAAGAGTTTATTGAATTTTCTAAAATGAATGTGCCTAATAAAAATGGAAAGTATTTTTGTCCTTGTGTCAAATGTTCAAATGAGAGTTGAAGATATATTGATGATATAAGAGATCACTTACTTGTGATGGAATAAATCTTTGGTACTGATTTGACGAAAACCTTAGTCGCCTCGGTCAAATCACAATTTACCATGAATTAAAATGCAATATAATGCAAACAACTCAGGATCGTTCTCTTATCAAGGAGCAATTTATTTTGAATTCCTATGTTAAACTAAGTGCTAAAAAATGGTCAGAAATGGGGTTTTGAAATTGGTTTTCTTTAAACTAAAATTAATGAAAATAAAAAAAAGAAACTATTTCTATTCTTTTTGGTATTTTTGGAAAATAATGAAGAATGCTTTGGATTAAAAGGGATTAATGATGGATGGTCTTGGTAATGAAGAAGATGGCTATCATTGCTAAAAAAATATATGGGAGTTACACATTCATTAAGTCTAAAGAACAACCTCAAGATAACACTTGAGTTCAATAATTTCAATTAATAGTAGCTCCTACAAACATAGCAAATTACTACCTTTTGAAATATTGTTAAAATCCACTTAATGTGTAATTAAAATTGGGATGATGTAAATTGGTCTTCTCAATTAGAATGTTCTGACGAACCATTCAAAAACTAGAATCAACTATGATTACTAATCACAAACATGATAGCAAACACAATTTCATCAAGCATCAAAAGAAATTTGGAAATGTGAACATCAAATTACTCATCCAATTAAAAATACAATAATCAATCCACATGGACACATAAAGTAATCCAAGTCTTACAACTAAATAATGATAAACCTAAACAAGGAAATCAAATAATAGTCTAGCAAAGGATTGAATTAAATAACTCCCCTATTGAAGCACAATTGCTCAAACCACAATCTCCATCACCAAGAAGCAAAGATTTAGCCACTCATTAGTTTAAGCTCAGCCACAGCTTCATCTAGACAATGAAAATCCATGGAAGTAGAGTGTAAAGAAAATCTGGAAGTAGAGGAAAAAGGGGTCTGCACGGTGGTGGAATCAACCATGGAGATGAGTGGAGGTGAATGGAAGAAGAAGCATGAGGGTCATTGGTCCCCTGTTCATGGTGAAGGCGTTAAGGTTGCTGGTTGTTCACGTCGGATTTGGTTTGGGTGGTGGTGGAAAGAGACAAATGGAGGCTAACGGTGAAGGACGGTGGAGGTCGATGAAGGCGATGGTGAAGGTGAGAAGGAAGTGACGATGGTGAAGGAAGGTCGTGTAATGGCAAAGGCCGCCCGGATCAAGCTCTCAAGTCGTCCCCCAAAAATCCTCACAGCGCTGGTTTCAATCCGATGAGAGTGGAGAAGATGGTGGTGGTGGTCGGTGGCTGTGGCTGACAGTGGTGATGGTGTGGAGAGGAAGGAGGTTGATGATAATCGTGGAGTGGAGAATGATCGATTAATCCCAGCGTACCGAGCCCCCAAGCTCACGGTGTTGGTCTAGATATATCTTCATTCCCCTTAGCTGCATCTCGGGTTTCCCATTCAAGATTGTATCTCACATGGACCTCAGTGTCAAGGTGGACAAGATTGTGGAGCACTTGGAACTTCTTCACCTTTTGGGACTGCTGCTGGTCCTAGCACTTCTGGTCCTGCTTCTAGCTTATCCTCACTCTCCTTCACCTTTACAAGTCCTCAGATCCCTACTTCCTCTCCAGGGCCATCCACTCCTATCTTCCTTCTCCAGTTGGCGTTGCCACACCCGACACAGTGGTTCTACCCTCACCCAACACCCCAACCATTGAAGTTCTTCCTTCTCCATCTCCTATCACTCCCTCCACTGAGATCCTTCCTCATGACTCACCTCCTTTTACTCCATTGGTCAATCTTAATTTTGAAGATGACAGAGGGGGAGAGAAAAGCAAGGATTAGACTTTGAGTTTTGGAGAACTTAGACCTTATGTTTCATTTTCTGATAACTTGGTATCTCATTTTGCTCATGTACTGACTGATATGAAATATAAGTTGTGATCTTTGTGTTCCATTCTGCTTCTGTTGCTCATCTCTGACTTATAACATTTTCAAACTTATATTTCCATATGTCCAAGCCTCTCAAAATGAAATTTTTAAAACATTGTCAGTTGCAAAGTTTATTTCAAAATGAAAACTCTCTCAAATTCTCAAAGATGTTTGTTTACAAGTGTTGTCATCATCAAAAAGGGGGAGAATTTTAGTTCTCTAAGGGTTTTGATGATCTCCAATAATTGTAAACAAATCATGAAGGTTTTGCTCTCAAATATTGTAAAACTCACGTCGTCGAGCAAACCTCGAGGTTTGCACAAAAACCTCGAGGTTTGCACAAAAACCTCGAGGTTTGGCCTTACAGAGAAGAACTCAAGGTTTCTGGACTGAGCATAACTCAAGGTTTTCAGAGAAAACTCGAGGTTTCACCATACAGAGACTTCTCAACCTTTTTCGGAAAATGCAAAACTCGAGGTTTGTGGAGAAACCTCGAAGTTTTGACTTACGCAGAGTCTCCTAAGGTTTGAACATTTAAAAACCTCCAGCCGCCTAAAACCTCAAGGTTCTATTTTTAACATGAGAATTCCAGGTTTCACAAGTTTTGTGAAACCTCGAGGTTTGGCAAGAAACCTCGAGGTTTTGACCTGCTAGAAAAGCCCAAGTTTTGGCTAGTTTTTCAAAACCTTTAGTTTTGTGAAAAACCTCCGTGTTTGAGTCCACTATAGTTTTTCTAGGCAGAGAGGATCTGTGTTTTCCAAGTTTTCAAAACCTCCAGGTTTACCTTCAAATCTCCAGGTTTCTGTTTTGGCACAAAAACTCAGAGTTTCCACATTTGAGTGAAACCTCGAGTTTTGGTGAGAAACCTCGAGGTTTTGGCAACCGAGAGCATACGACTTTCCTCGATTTAGAAAACCTCCAGTTTCCCGTAAAACCTCCAGGTTTTCCTTGGCGTGATTTTTTCAAAGGTTTCATTTTCAAATGAAACCTCGAGGTTTCGATAAAACCTCAAGGTTCTCATCAAAACGCAGGGCCGACGCTTTTTGTATTTTTGAAGACCTCCAGTTTTGGATGGAAACCTCCAGCTTTTGATGTTTTGGACTTAAATTCCTTTTACATGCTACAGTTCAAAACTCGAGGTTTGAAGAACAAACCTCGAGGTTTCATCACGTCTTCAGAATTTCAAATCTGACGAATTTACAATACCTCTTTGTTTGATCTTAATACTTCCTATGATTAATCTCTAATGTTCCTAGATATGTTTAACCACTTTATTGGTGAGTTTTAGATGAATTAGAGAATGTTTATTGAAGGTTTAAAGCAAAAGCAAAAAGTGATGTCAGTACATTAAATGCAAACCTAGAAAGTTGCATACTTTTGGGTAATCCATCTGCACACGCTTACAAAGAATTAAAGAATGATTTCCACATCCAGTAGCTGCTACTCCAATGGATCAATTTGCAGAGAGTCAACTCTGAACTTCTGCACAACTGGATTAAGTGAAGATTAGAGAGAGAAGAAGACCAAAGCTTAAGCTAATCCTTGTCTAATGAAGGCAACGGTTATAATCAAGATTACAATGGTCATTTAATGCTCTCTTAGTATAAATAGAGTAGCATTCAAGTCTTCTCAACAACACACCTACTGAAAATGCATAGCATTCAAAGTTCTTCAACTACCTTTCTGTTTTCACTTGTATTGTGTCTTTTATTACTCAAAGCTTCAGTGTTTATCATTATCCACTCTTAGAGAGATTTTTTATCTGTAAATCATTTATTGTAAAGAATCACAAGTCTGGGGACTTGGTGATTGGGCTCATTGATTACAACTTGTAAGGGGGAGTAAGTTCTAGTAAGAGAATTACTCTTGAGTAGAGAGTGTGTAATCAATTGAGATAATGGAAATCCCAGAGAGTCTGGGGACTGGACATAGGTCAAGGAGGTTGACCAAACCAAAGATAAATTGCTCGTGTCTTTCTCTTCTTCTCTTCACTGCTCACCTCTCTTTTTGTCAGTAAAAATGAGCCATCTTGAAAAGTTTTTAAAATCTCCAATTCACCCCCCTCTTGGTGATTTAGCTCCACTTTCAAAGAGTGGAGTAAACAATGATAATTGTCTCTAATGTAGGAACCTATAATTTCCCAGAACAGTAAAAGAGCTTGGAGTTGACTCAGAGAACTATAAAGCAATTAGGTAGTAAATATAATCTCGCATACTCTATATGATTGTGTATGCATGTTTGTAACTTGATTGTAAACTATGTTGTGAACACATGTTAAGCTATATGACCTTGTAGACTAGTGGTTGTTGGGTTGCAAAGCCTGAAATGTATTTAATTGTTATAAGTCTTTACGCAGTTGTTGCCCAGCGCTAAGGCCCAGGACATGTCAAGTCCTATGATTCATATTTAATACTACCCAGGACATGTTAAGTCTTGTGTACATTATCAACATTGCATTCGCTTTCACAGTTAAAACTGCCCTGGACATGTTGAGTCCAGCGTACACTGTCAACATTGTATGTAACCTTGTATTTGTATTTGTTGCTAGGGGTGTTCTTTAATGATTAGTTGGTGAATGTTGAGTTTGTTATGATTGTTTATGAATGTGGTTAACTATCATATGTTGTCCATACATTGAATATGAGATTAATTATTATTCTAGGGTTCAAATTGAACCCCAGATGTTTCCAAGGGCTTAGGATCTGGACATGGCCATAGTGGCAAACAAGGTTCCAAAAGAAAGGCAGGGAGTGCATAATACTGAGGTTGCTGTTCATATATTAGATTGGAGCTTTAGAATTTTGTGTTTTTAGCTAGTTTTATGTTGGAATTGTAATATTTTGACACCTATGTTAATGGATCATTATATTGAGAACTTTATAGTTTATTCTTGTACATAATCAAGAATATTTTAATTATTAGTTTCTATACTTGTGTTGCTCATTATATCTCACTGTATTACTCTAATAAATGTCATAATTACAAGGGGTATGACACCACCTTTCACTACAAATCTACCTATACCAAGTGAAGTAGAATTGGTAGATGATGAATAATATAAAGTTAGAAATGATCACTGTGAAAGAATATTTGAAAACGCATAAAGTAAGATTTTAAGGAATAAAATAGGACTGTGTGATTTTCTTACATTTTAGTTTGTTTATTTGATTCATTAAATTGCAACTTACTTATCCTATATCACTTTGATTTCTTAACATGGACAAGGCAACCTAGATAGGGGAAGTCAGGTAGCTCAACTTTTAAGAAAAAAGGCTAGAGGAAACACAAAGCTGCCATTGTTGGTTGCGCGTCATGAGGAACAAATGTAGAAGGTGCATGTGGAATTTGATGTAAATTTGAACCCAATTGGTGAAGAGGAAGACAAGTTCATTAGCTATATTAGCTATTTGAGTCGAAGCAAAGTTGGCATTCTATGGCCTAATAGGGAGGCAGTTCCAAAAGATACAAAGGCTATGATTTGTGAACAACTTTTGGTATATAACTCTATATCTTATTTCTATTAGTTCATATATAACTATATTATGTTTTACTTTGAATATGAAGTCCTCAACACCAGGAACATATACAAGCATTGGATGTGGGAAGTTCATGAGCAATGGAAAAATTTCAAGTCCAAGCTCACAACCCAGTACATTCAAGGGCCAAAGAGAAATACAGAATCATGTCAAGATTATTCTTATCTTCCTCCAAAAGAATGGAGATTGTTTGTGGCATCACGATAGGATCCTAAATTGTTGGTATAATTTGTTCATCATAGTATGAAACATTTTATTTGGATTTATTTGACCTCACTAACTTTTTTTTTATTCTCTGTTCATAGGGATTAATTGAAGCTTAAAAAGAGAGGCGAGCTAAAAATAATTATCCACATTGCTTGAAAGAAGATAATGCAGTTTGATTTACAAAAAATAGAGGAAGTAGCCAAATTAGATCCTAACATTGTAGTGCAGGCCCTGCCTCCTCCTCCATGTCATAGAAAATGGAATATTAGGAAGATGAAGTGAGAAAAATACATAACTCCAATCATTGTTGAGGTCGCTTGAATGATTGTGAGTAGTTAATATAAAATTTATTGAAGTGTGTTTCATTTTCCTTAAAGATTGAATATAATTAATTTATATTTATAAATTGTATGCTACAGGATGACCTTGAAGAGCAGAGTGAACAAGGTTCCTTCACTCAAAGTGCAAGGATGGACATTTTAGTAACAACACTTGGGAAGCTAGATACAAAGTGGTCATGTTAAAGGGGAGCCAAGGGTAATTGGTCTTATAAGATATTTTGGAAATTTTCATGACATTATGGACAAAATGAACCCAATAGAGAGCTTGTAGCCAGGGTTCAAGAGGAAGTTCTTCAATCAATTCAAGAGGAATCTCGAGAAGAGCTTGAGGTGCAAATTTGCTAATCAATTCGAGTCTCTCTTTAATCCATAGAGGATAAGTTTTTCATCTTTGACTTTATGGTACTTTATTTTTGGATTACCTATTTTTTGGTCTAGAATTTTCTAGCAACTTTGAAAACTTATAATTAAATGCAAACAAATCCAAATGATGTGCTTCCAAAAGCTCCATGACCCTTGTCATGTCTATTTTCACATAAAAATACCACCAATAGCTAGAAAAATTTGTGTCATTCCCAGAATAGCTAATTTCCACTATTGTCTAGATTGTAACTTCAGAGCTTAGTTAGTTTGAAAAATTCATATCTTTTTATGCAAAACTCCAAAAATTACAAACTACATGTAAAAATAAATATCTTTATGTCTACTATAAATTTGGAATGTCTCATGGGAAATGGACATCATTTACTTAGTGAAAATGCTGCCAAAAGATGATCACTCATTTTCGGAGTCTGGCATTTTCCAAGGCACATCACCAAATTTGAAAAATCATAACTCCCTTTATACATGTCTCATTTATGTGTGCTTTGGATCCTTTTAAAGCTTAAGATATCTACCATATTTTGACAAGTTTTCATGTAAAAACTCAAACATTTACCATTTCAAAATCGAGCTTGAAAATGATTATTTGTTTCTCAAAACTGAGACTTTCTAGTTTCCAGTGTCTGACTTTGGAAAGTCATAACTCTCATTCTACATGTTCATTTTAGGTGTTATTTGGTTCATTTTAAAGCTTGAGATGTTTACTATTTACTGCCAAAATTCCAAGGTAAAACGTAGAAGTTTTCCTATGAAATAGAAACATGCAAGATTGCTCTGTTTTGGTTAAGAAAAATAGAGCTAAATTGCAAAGGCTACGTGGTTTCTTTTGTAGCTCAGAACCTAACGTGAAACCATGCCTTAATTACATGGGAAGAGGTTCAAAAAATGACCTTGGTCAAAACAGAAGCTGGCATGCACGGTTAGTTCCTCCTCCTTCCTCCGACTCTCTTACTTTCTGTCTCTCGGTCTCTCTCCCTCTCTGTCTTCGATCTCGCCCTCTCTTGGCTTCTGAGGAAAGGTTGAAAGAAATGAGAATAAGAGCTATCACTTTCTCCATCTCTTGTTCTCTTTGTCTCTCAATGTACTCTGTCTCGGTTCTGCTGGGAAGGCTGAACGATTATAATGAGGAATGGAGGAGTATGGTGTGTTGAGTTGTGGAGCTCAAAAGGCATGGTGGAGTATGGGTTAGGCTTATGGCTCGAGATTGCTTGCTGATGTTTTTCCTATGCATTTTACATAAATAACGTTGAAATCTTTTGTTGTCTCTCATTCTTTGTCATTTCGTGTCTTGGTCTGAATATGATGAGGATAATGATGGGTTGACTGTTGGGCATCAGTGACTAATGAATTGAGGGAGTATTGGACTGTGTTTTATTGTTTCTAGAATGAATATATACAGACCCAAAATGAATGATTGAAGAATGAAGAAATAGGTTCTTCACATATATATGGTAGAGCATGTGAAGTTTGAGAGGAAAAAGTGATGTATTGCCTTGTGTTGTGGGACCCATTCAAAAAAAAATCCTACTTGATCCTTCAAGACTCTTGTTTACAGTTAGGTCCTTTCTTCAATTAATTGCAAATATTCAATACATGTTATAAATAAATCTTTAATTCCATATAATGTTTTTTATTTCTCAATTAATTGCTCTAAGCCATAAAATATTGATTTTATAATTTTTAGGCCAAACATTGTCCTTATAATTATTCAGGCCAAATTTCACAATTTAATTTCCATACAGCATTTCTAATTTCAAATTCCAGAATTTGGGATGTTATAAAAATATTCTATAAAACATAAATCCTAAATTCTTTTGGATAGACAAATTAAATTTAAATTTCTACAACGACCAAAAATCTAAACCAATTAAAATTATCTCTTAATCACGCTCAACAAAATACGGTCATCTATTATCAAAACTCAAAACTTTTTCAAAGTTCTAACCCAAATTTTTTACTTATTGGTACTATATTACCCTCACTAAAAAGATAAAAATATGTAGAATAACTTTCATGAAGAAAGTTTGTCGGAAAAAAATTAATTTAACAACCTAATGATTTTATAAAATAAATAACTTAATTTAAAAACTCAAATATGCTCTCTTTTCTTCTCTTTTATTACCTATCTCATCATTTCTTCCCCTCTCTCTTGCTCTGCTACTCTCTCTTGATCTCACCCTCACACACATACACTATATCACGCGCGCGCACACACACACACACCCCAAACACACACACATATATAGGGGAAGGAGAGGTGGTGGATGGCCATAGACTTGTTCCCCAAGTATATTAGGTGGCAGCAAGTTTTATATTTTTTTATGTTTAATATTTTTTTATTCATTATATTTTTTTGATGTTTTTTTTTTCAATTATTACATTAGGCAAGAAGATCTTTCATCCTTTAGCCTCAACATTTTATTCATATTCTGACAACACGCCCAATTGTAGGAAACACCTTACTATTACTTGAATTTACTTTGATATCCTACTTATAATCTTTATTTTATATGTTGTTAGGATCAAGAAGAAGCAACAAAATTTTCTTATTGGCACAACTACAAAATATCCTGAAAAAAGTTAACAAGGTCGACTTGCAAATGCCTTGTGGGATTGTGGGTAATAGAATCTTATATCCCTTTGTAGTTGATAGCAAAGATATTAGAGAGTTCCTATCTTTGGAGGAGATAGACATAGGATGAGTTATATTTATAATCATGTGAGTTTATTTTTTATTTTTAACTTTAATTAATACACATATTTTTAGGATTCTATATTCATTAAGTCATTTTTCATTTTAATTCTATGATAGTTGCTTCCACAAAATATGTGTTGAAATGGAGAGAAACACTTTGTATGGATTCTTGTTTTCTGTGCATCTGGCAAGGCGTAATAATAAATTGGAAGAGAGGATGAACTACATGGGCTACAAACGGAGAGACTTAGTTTTCATGTTATCTAGAACCAATTGTTGAAAGGAAAATAACTTAATTTTATCTATTTAAGGCAATCTCAATTTTTAAGTTAAGAATTATCATGCTATCTAACCTCATTTTAATCTTTATATATTAGGGTTAAATATCATTTTTGATACGGAAGTATTGGCTAGGGGGCATTCAGCACCCGAAACTTTTTTTGGTATCATTTTTGCCCGAAGTTTACATAAAGAAGCAAAGATGCCTCGAAAGTTTTTTTTTTTTTTTTTTTGGAGTAAATTTGCCTCAAAAGTTTTTTTTAGGAGCAAATTTGTGTAAACTTTCGGGGAAAAAATGATACAAAAAATGATCAATCCAACGGTCATGATCAACCTATGGGAAAGATTGCTACTTTTGTAAACTTCTGGGCAAAAATAATACCAAAAAAACTTCCGAGTGCTAGGTGCTCCAAAACCAAAACTTCTGTGGCAAAATTGGTATTTATCCCTATATATTATGAGAGTCATCTTTGGAGTCTATGTGTTTGCTTGCCCTTCATCAATGTCATCTTTTGGTTTGATTACTTGTTCACAAACCAAACAAAGAGATAAAATCCATTTTCAACACGTAAGTTAAGTTGTTTGTAAATCATTGGTTTTCTTTTTTACTTGAATAAATTGTTTTAATGTCTTCCTAATTTTCTTTTTAATGATAGGGCACTCAAGACATATTATATAATGGGTGAGAAGCGCGCGGAGGTAAAAGTGGTTGCCGAAAATAGGTTGTTTAAATTCAAGTTATTTAATTGACATTCACTTTATATATGTCTTTATTCATTTTTATCATTTGCTTTTGATTTATAGTACCCTAGGCAACCAGGGAAAACTGAGTACAGATACTACATTTTGCTTTATATGTATAACATCATTGTTTGTGGACTTACTACAAATTTTGAACATGTAATCATTTCTTGACTCTCAAATGATTTTCATTTGTGTTGTTATAATTGAATTGTTGGTTATTTAATTAAATTCATTGACTTATATTAAAATATTCTTCCATTTGCGTGCAGATTTTTTGTAATGTGGATGCCTATACAATTGAAGACATTAATTTGATCCGATATCTTTTGGCAAAACATCTTCTACAATAGATAAATGATGTGTAGAGATAATAATAATAATAATAATAATAATAATAATAATAATAATAATAATAATAATAATTATATATATATATATATATAACATATTGTAGTGGTTTAAGTAACTTGTGGGCATTGATTTCATTTAAATTAACCATGTTTAGTTTTGGAGCACATACTTGATTATATAAATGAACTTGTGAACATTAATTTGATTTATGTTCACTGTTCTGGAATTTGTTGTTTTTTACTCAATTTTCTTTATTCTCTGTTTTGAGTTGTTTTTTAAAATGCTTGTGGGTAGAAAATAATTACATTTTAAAAAATTGACTTTCGACGTCTATTTTCTATAAAACAGTCATTGTAAGTGACTTACAACGACTTCTTTGAAACAACATTCATTGTAGGTCTACTACATACAATGTCGGTTTTTGGTAAAACTGTTGTTGCAAGTTACTTAGAACAAAGGTTTTATCGAAAACCGACATTATATGTAGTAGACTTGCAACAACTGCTTTTTCAAAATAGTCGTTGTAAGTCACTTAAAATGACGTTGGTTTCAAAACAGACGTCTATTTTAAAACTTTTAACGACACTCACTTATACGTCCCATTGAAAATGTTCGTCTAAGGGTCCTAAAAATAGATGTTAAAAGTTTCTTATGTTGCAGTGAATAATCATAGGACAACAAGAATATTTTCTCCCGGATTGCTCAAATGGTGTGAATCCATCTGCACATAACCCAAGCCTCACATTACGTGGATCATACGCAAAGTGAGGATATGTACTATAAAAAATCTTCCCTGCTTTGCCATCAGAGGGGTGAGAAAGGACATTGGCACCTCAAGGATTCTCATAGTGCCATGTCATAGCCTTTGCCATTTTTTTGGAAGCATACAATCGTTGTAGTCTTGGAATCGAAGGTAGAAACTGTAACATCCCAATTTTCTAAAGTGTTTTCAATATAGTTTGAGCAGAGTAGAGCATCGGAATAATTTAAAAGAGCGAGCATCTGATAAACCTTCACTGCTGGTGTGTCTGGTTGTTATTACAGTGGTACAATTATCCGAATATTTAATAATACAGTGATACAATATTTCATAACAGTTTTCTCCGCTCGTGTCCTCACGCGTGCTATTTACCCTTGTCCTCGGTCCTGGTTCCTCCGGACCCTGAAGCTATAGTGAGGGCTGAGGTTCAATTACCATTGAACCTCAGGTAACGGTTAACTTCATGCTTATGTAACAGTTATGTATGACGAGATATTCATGACATTACAGATATTCATGACATTACAAAGTAATAATCAACATAAAAACTCATAACAGATTTTTCCGGATAACGGCACACGACCCACGCATATGTCCGTTATCTCTAGTCTCGCACTATTCACCAGTGCCACGATGGCCTATCGTGTCCTCGCTAGGAAAACTCAACGGCGTTATCAAGACCATAACCCGTGTACAGCTGTATGTGTATGAAACTTTAAAACAATTTTTGAGTCTATGAATATATCTATCACATATACGTACACCATAAGCATCAGAGTTAGTATTACGAAGACGCGTCCGTACCTTCGTTGACGATTTTGGTACGTTCGTTGATCGGACTGTGGTCACGCTTATCCTATAATGGTAATATCGCATTTATTAATTCACAAATAATATCTTAGTAGATATATTAGTCACTAATGACCATTTTACTCATGGTGGAATTATTTTTCAGCTTATTTCCCTTATTTTTCAGAAAAACGCTGGCACAGTTTCTGGGCAGATTTTTCGTCTAACTTTGAAAAATATAATTAATTCTAGAAAAATCAAAACGAGGATCCGTAAAATTATTTGCAATCCTTAGGATGTATATTTTCAAGTAAAAATACTAAACCTTGCCCAGATTACACGAATCATTCCCAATTCTTAAGTTTTGAGCCTCTGCCCAGAATTTTTCCAGAAATTCGTAGCCCAACTTTGAGAATTTTTATCTTCCTGTAAAAAACTCATTTTAAGATGTTCTTGACATATTTAAAAATCCCCATATGTCTATTTTAACCATGAATTTTCCCAGAATTTTTTTACTATATTTTAAATATGAAATTCTGGCGTTTTCATGGCTGATTCCAGAAATTCTGAAACCGATGAAATTTCGCGAACTTCGTTACTTTGATGTTTCTCTTCCAAAATTTTGCTATATAACCTCCCTCATCCTTTTTTCGAAATAAAGCCAATTTTTCCCATAAAATCATGTAAATAGAATTATTCTAGAATATTTAAGATCTCCACTACTTCTATCTAAGAATTTAAAAGCTAAAGACTAGAAACTAAAAACTAAAGACTAGAAACTAAAAACTAAAGACAAGCTTACCTCTTGAAGCTTCTTGAACTTCTTCCTCCTTCTTAGAAATCACCACTTGGTGGTTGATTTGGTGTGAAGAATGAGGAGAGGCAAGGCCTCTATTTATAGCAAAAGCTCATGAATTTTATCCCTTGGATCAACTTTTCTTATCAATGGCTAATATTAATTTGTGCTTCTATGAAGATACAATTTGTGAGCAAATGCTTCCCATTGGTTAGAAACAATTACATTGGATTTAGCTAATTATCTTAATTTCCAAAATTAAATCCCCCATGTGCACAAAATATAATATATTTTAATCTCTCTCTCTCTTCCATCATCTTTTTCCTTGCTTTAACGAAATTCATTTTTGGTTGCCTGATCAATCACTAATACTTTTAAATTCTGAGTATGCTTTTTGATTAGTAGTTGGATATCCAGATTTTTGGTCTAATTAGATTCCCCTGGTTATACTAAGCTTATTCTTCAACGTTTGCAAAAATAGTCTTTCTTGGGCTTACTTTTGAGGTTAAATTACGTGGGTTCAAGATAAGTCCTTATATTTTCTCCAGGGTTCCTACTTCTTCATAACTATTTAAATTTGTATAAATTCTCACTTTATTTGTTGTTTTGAGTTTTTACTTGTGTGCATCGATATTTACTTGGATTTCAAACCATTATCCAATTTACTTTTAGGATTTCAAACTTTATCAAATTTGCTTTAATTTTCTTTTTCTCTCTTGATTAATTGATTTAACTAATCATGAAAATTAGTGCTTAATTAGGAAAGTATTATTTCACCCTCATTTTATTCTTTTATTTTGCCTCTTGATTATTTTGCAACTAATCCCAATTAGTGCAAGCTAACTTGTTCATTTGTTCATATGAGAACTATAGTTTAATATCATATTTTATGATCCTTAAATATAATTTCAAAATTGGCTCTTGATTCTTCATTAAGTTAAAATATCCCTAATTGATGACTTTTAATTGCCACTAAATTTATTATGGACATTTATAAAATTATTTTCATTAACGTAAATTTAATTGTCATTTATTTATTGGTAATTTCCTTTAATTGATTTAGGTATTTTCATAACATTCTATGACTTTCTATAATTAAATAAAACTATATTGTAATATAATAATCTTAGGGTATTTTATGATATCTAAATCAAATTAGAAAATTTGGGTCTTTGGTTTATTTACTTCTAGAACAAAATTCCCTAAATTAAGCTACTAAATTTTGAGACCACATATTCACCTATTTCTAATAGGTATTATTTGCCCAAAAATAGTATTTATGAGAATTATAAATTCTTGGGTATTAAAACCACAACTGTTTCCTTGCAACCTTTTTTCCCTTCCATGAGAATTTTCGGTGGAATATCTTTCGTCACCACAAAACTTACATTGGATTGCACTATCATTAGCTTTATAGTACAACATACACCCATTCACACAATAGTGAATCTTGTTATACTTAAGGCCTAACTTTGCCCCCAACTTCTTTATTTGGTACAAGTCTGTAGGCATACAAGTGTCTTGAGGTTGTGTCCTCCTCAAGAGTTGGGAAACCAAATTGTAGCCTTAGCTTGTTGTGACATGTTAGTTGTTGGCTTAATACTTAATAATTTCAAAGCTGCCTAAAGTTTAGATTCCTCTTTGCAACCTTCCCACAGAGGTTGTTGTTCCGTAACAATTCATAAAATGCTCTAGCATTTGAATTAGGCATCTCTTCAACATCCTAAATCGTGTCCCAACTACATCTATCATCATGGTCTCATATTGACTTTGTTGGCTACCTAGTAGCCCATGTGAGGAGTATAAGGCACTTGGTAATGGAGACATGGGTGAATGAAATTCAGTTTCTATTTCCCCATGACTATTCCATATGTAGTAGTTCATCATGAATCCAACTTTATAGACGTGCTTCTTCACCTCATCGACATTTAGATATGGCCTACATTTTTGCATTTGACACATGGACACCTAATATTCTTTGAGGTTTGAGAATAAGATGACAATCTCAATGAATAGGCAAGAAACTCACTACAAAAAAATTATCTTTCGGCGGCGACTACGAAAGTCCAAAAGTCGCCACCAAAAGTGTTTCGCGGCGACAAAAAGTCGCGCCAAGTCGGCTCGCCGAAAACAAATTTGTCGTGGATACTTTTGGCGACGACATTTTAATGTCGCCGGCTGAAAGTTGACAATCGGTGGCAACAAAAGTCGCCACTAAAAGTCACAATTTTTTTTTTTAAAAAATGTTTTAGTGCTGACAAAAGTCGCCACCGAAAGTCTCAATTTTTTTAAAAATAATCTTTCAGCGGCGACAAAAGTCGCCATTTGAAAAGTCTCAATTTTTTTTTAAAAAAATCTTTCAGTAGTGACTGTCAATTTTTTTTTTAAAAAAAATTAAATGGCTATTTTTTTATATACTCTTGCAGCTAATACTTTGTAATCCCTCCCACGGTCGTAAATAATTTGTCCCTATCGAGTCAATAAGACCCTCAATTTGTCCCTATCGGTCAATAAGACCCTTAAGCCACCTGCATGTTTCAAGTTGACAAGTTTTAATAACACCAAAAAAATTCTTAAAATAAAACAATATCGTACAGTATTCATCTTCCATCAACATACGTGAAGCTACAACCACAAACAAGGCTTATATCTCTCCTTGGAAATTCAAAACAACTTCAACTATAACAGAGTTTCAAATTAGTTTTTTGTCAATAAAAAAAAAAATCAATTTTCATTAATCAAAGAATTTTACTTATATGATAATAGGTTTTTTTTTTTCACGTTAATAAATATCAAACAATTTATTTTTTATATTAACTTTTTTGTTCTCATGGAACAAAAAATAAAGTAAAAAATAATTTTTACCAACAACCTTTATGTGACAATGCAAGATTAGTAAATATATCTCTATTTTACGAACAAACATACATGATAAAAAAAAAAATTCTTTGACTTTTTACTTGATACTTTGACATGCATATTTTCTTCTATAAACTTCTTTTTTTATGTACATTTTGATTTCAAAAATAGTTAAAAAGAAAATAAAATGTATTGGAATATTATCAATTTCTAAAAATTAGCAACACTATATCACTCGATCCCACTTCTTTTTATTTTAGGAAAGGTAAAAGAATAAGAGGATAAAAATTAAAAGGATAAATCTTTATCAAATTATGAAATCGAAATCTAATATCATAATATGATAAAGAATAGAATAAATCTTTAATAGAAAGATGAGCCGAGGAATCGTAACCCATTCGACTATTAAAGCCTAAGGAGAATCTCCCATAATTAGAGAAGTAATTCTCTAATAATTTTTCATATCTATTCCATACTTTTACATGAATTGATGCTCCATATTTATAGATAAAAATATAACAATCACTCCCTAAAATACTCCTAAATTTATCCCATTAATCCATGATGCAAATAATGAAAGTAAATGCCTAAATAAATATTATTTTAATTTGCAACTAACCAACCCACCAATCCTAAACTTAAGGACCACTAAAAAACAAGAAAATATCCTAAATAAAATAAACAATATCTAAAATTATATTAATAAATATTGATTCCTAAAATCTCTAACTAATCATTACTCTATCACAAACTCTCTTTATCTCACAATAATCCAAAAAAATTAATTTATTTTTTCACAAGAAATTACACCAATAAACATATTTATTGTATAAGAAAAAAACTAAAATTAAAAAAAAAAAAAAAAATTAAAAAGAAAAAAGAAAAAAAAGAAAAAAGACTTTGCTTTGAAACACTCTTTTCGTGGCGACATATGAGAGTCGCCGCTTTAAAAACTATCACTTTTAGCGGTGACAAAAATTGTCGCCACTAAAAGTCATACTTTCGCCGGTGACAACATAATGTCACCGCTGAAAGTATGACTTTCAAATTGGCGACAACTTTTGTCGCCGCCGAAAGTCAATACTTTCACGGCGACATTTAAAGTCGCGCCAAATGTCGCCACGGAAAGTCCCTTTTTTTGTAGTGACTCCTCGACACCTTCCATGAAGTCTTTTGTATACCATTTCGTTGTTCGATCTACTCTGTTATACATCCATGCTCAAGTGCATCTGTGCTTGCGGCTTCCCCATAGGTGATTAAAGTCAAAGGAGGCTCGATCTTCCTTTGTTCACACATACTAGAAGTTTTGTTTCTGCTTAGCTCCACATGTCCTTGCCGTAATCCTTCTCCACACAAAAAGGTTATTGGGCCTGTTTGCAGAGAGCTTATCATGAAAAAAAAAGCTCTGTGCGTTTCAATAGGAAAAAAACCCAAATGGAGGTGTTTGGGTTAGTTTTTTTTTTTTTTTTTTGTTATTGAGCTTCTTACCTAAACGTCTAGCGAAAAAGCTCCCCCTAGCTCTTTTACCACTTTTTGTGGGGCCTTTTTTTGGCTGATGGGAGATAGACGGAGAGAGAAGGGAATGGGCATTTGTTTTATTTGTGGGGCCCATTTTCAGATGAGATAGAGGGAGTGAGACAGGAAGGGGAAAAACAAAGAGAGAGGGGAAGTCATAGTGAGTTGGGACTTTATTTTGTTAATTAATGACAAAACTCTAATAAACCATGTTTTATTGGATTATGTATTAGCTTATTAGTCAAAATAATTAATTTAATTAGCGTCTTGAATCTTTTTTTTTTTTTTTTTTTAAAAAAAGAGTCAATTTTGTCTTATATTTATGTTCGGGGGAGTATTCAATAAAATTCATGTCATTTTCAGTCATTTTTCATCTCAACTATGACTTTTGAAATAATCATCCAAATACTCTTCAGTTTAAAAAAAGTCATTTCTACAAAAGCCAAATAGGCAATCCAAACATATATCACATTTACAACCTGATTTTTTTCCCACCGGGCTTCTAAAAAAGTCAGAGAGAAAATAAGTTACTGCTCCTACCACTAACCCAAAAAAGCCCATTGTTTCATGAGGTCTTTTCTAGCATCTAAAAGAAACGTCCTTATTTTTTCACCCACTTTGGTTTTTCTTTGGACGCGGCAAGAACATGTGGAGTATGTGAAGGACAATAACGGTCATGCTATTGATCAGGAAATTATGTCTAAGAAAACGGGGGATTGGGTGAAGTGTGTGAAATTAATTGAATGCTCAATATTGGAGCTCGCACATTCCCAGCATACCTCCCATCACCATTTCATTTCAGACTCGGACGTTTTCGCCATCTCAGGATTTCGGGCCTCCTTTGTCTCTGGTTGCCAACTACAGGAGAGTCGCTAGTGAGGGGTTAGGATGGTTATTATTAGAAGTGGTTTTATTTATTTATTTATTTATTTTTTCCTGACAGAAGTTGAATTACCTTTGAGTGTTTGATTGCATAATCATCACTTTAACTTGATAAGTCACCATTTTTTTATTAAATGAAACTAACGGTGTTATGTTTAAAGGATTAAAAGTGCATTTTTTAAAGGGTTAAGATGCAAAAATACACATGTATTTTACTTTGAGGAGCGCCCAATACCAAGTGTTTTTTTTTTAGGTGCAAAAATGCACACCTGGTTACAAAATAGGTGCAAATATATCATTTGACCGTTAAATTTAACTTTTTTTGCTAACTAGATGATGACGTGGTATGTCTACCTGGCATCAATGTCAACTCTTTTCCAAAATCTGATTTACAAGTCAGAACTATAAAATAAAACAAAAAAAATCATATCCTCGTCTCCTTCCCAAGATCATCATATCCTTCCATTTCAATTGTCCAGATTGTCCAAATTTCAATTTCTTGCACTGTTGGTATAGAAGCAAACATCAAAATTTTTCAGATTCCAATTTCTTTCAATAGAATCAAACCCGAGCAATAAGGACGTAGGAATTTAAAATTTAAAAATAAACCTACAGCAAAGTGGGCAAGGCTGACGATAGTCCAACCCAAGCCAAGAGAGCAGACAAAGGCGGAGAGAGTCAGAAACCAAGAGAAAAAGAGGATGAGAATGTGGGTGGTCCACACACCCGGACACATAAACCATGCTATGTTTTTGTTCTAATTGGGCGACGGAATAGCCTTGATGTATAGATTCACCATAAGGTCAAAACCTGGAATTTGGATGAATTTCAGATGGAGGGTTCAAATTCAAAAACCTAGAAAACCACTCTAAAACCCCAATCGGGTGGTGGCATAGCTTGCTTACTCGTGACTTGTTTCCCTCAAATCCCGTTCTTCGGTAGCCGGCAACCTCTCATCTTCTTCAGATCTTGGCCGTCTCAACCTCTTCTCTCTTGACTCATAAGCCATGCCTCTGATGCAAATGTAAATTACCCTCCTTTATTCACAAGCTTTGATCTTTCGTTCTCCCCTGACCATCGTCAATATTTTTCAGATTTGCATATGAATCGCCCATATTTTTGTCGGAAAGTGAGGTCTGAGTTTTTTATTTTTATTTTTTATCTTTTGAGTTTTGAGCTTTTGGGTTTCTAGATATGATGATCTTGAGAAGATGAGGATTTGATTTTTTATTTTATAAATCAGATTTTAGAAAAAAAAAAAAACTGATGTAGATGCCACATAGACATGGTATGTGATCGTTCAGTCAGTAAAAAAAAGTCAAACTTAACTGTTGAAGTCAAACTTAATGGTCAAACGGTATTTTTGCACTTAATTTGTAACCACAAGTGTACTTTTGCACCTAAGAAAAGCACTTAGTGTTGGGTGCTCCTCAAGGTAAAACATATGTGCATTTTTGCTCATTGACCATTTTTCAAACTTAAAGAACTAAAATAAAACTTGACAAAAATATAAAGGACTGAACGTATACTTTAACTTTTTTTTTTTTTTTTTTTCTAAGTGAGCATATGACTAGGCTCACATTTAAAACTAAACAGAGCTAAAATTTGAACCAACTATCAGCCGGTGTGAGCTAAAATAGTTATCATGAACAAGGAATTATTCATTAAAAAATTTGATTCTTAATAGTAGAATGGATCCTATGAACAAGAAAGTGACCAAAAAGAGAAAAACAAAATAGATGATATAAAAACAACTAACTCGCAAAGAGATCAAGTTTCAAGACATTATTTGATTGAACTCAAACAATGACCTTTAAGATGGACCGAGAAGGTCGGATTTTTGGATCAAATACTATAACCAATTGATTAGTCTTAATCTGAACCTTATTATAGTATAATATCTTAGTTACTGACGTGGTTATTAATGTAATATTAAACCAGAAGATTCGGTAATAAAAACTAAAAGACAAAATGAGAAAGTCAGTGAATTAATTAAATGCTCGTAATATCTGACATAATGTTCATTGAAGTAGGTAACCTAGCTTTTCATTTATCTTATCAATTCATTTCTATGTTAGCAACATTTGTTCATGTCTATCTGTTTCCCTCCTTTACTTTTTATTGCTAAATATTAAAATCACCTGCTTCGTTGTTTAGACAATCTTACCCTTCTGCCCTTCAACCATATGGAAGTTAATATAAACAATTAGTTAAAAACACCTTATATTTACAGCTGGAGGTAGTGAGGTGGTACAGAACTTTTAAAAAAATGCGTTATGGTAATCAACAGAGGGAGCTAGTTGACATTTCTACAAATATTTCCCATTTATTAATACTCCATCCGGTCCATAATATCGAGCAACTAACTAATTCATATGAAAAAAGAAGTGGCTGTCAACTCATTAAATATATGCTAAATTGATTTTTTTTTTCACTTTTACCTTTATTTTGGAAAATGTGTTTGAAAGTTTAATGAGTAGGCAAATTGGAAATTAGCATCAACTACGGGGACAAAACTGGAAAATTAGCATAAATTAAGTTACAAGTGATTTTTATTTTGGACCAAGATAATCTTCTAGAAGCACCGTATATTATGGACCGGAGGGAGTAACATTTCGTTCTCATTCTTTCTTTTACCCACTCCGATTCAAAATATAAGAGTCAAACTTGTGAGGGTGTGCTTTTTTATATAAGAGCCACTTTATTTTTGTCTTATCATTTAATTTTTTTTCCAATTTTACCCCTAATTAATTATATGTCTCTCTCATATATTTTTTCCACTCATTTTCTCCCCCAATCACCCTCTCTATAAATAGGGACTTTTTACGAAAGTAAGTTATATATATATATATATATATATATATACTTACATATATACTGTATTTAGCCAATTTTAACTATCTCTTCGAACGTAATATATTTATTTGACTTTTTATTTTGAATAGGATGTAGTATTTGATTTAAAGCACCCGGTTTTCGAGATTTCTTTCTTTTTGTTTTCTGTGGGGAGTAAAACTAGAAAAAAGGTGGTTCAATTCTTAAACCAGTTAATGCCGACTTAGTACGTATACCGATAAATTAAATATGGTCAAAGGGTAGTTTGGTCCACTTGTCTGCTCTGAAACATGAATCAATTTAAAGCATGGCAGCTCACAAGAAACAGCATTTAAGTGCAGTTATTACCTCAGATTTGCCATATCTCTCAGACAAAATCAAGAAGAAGAAGAAGAAAGCTCAAGAACAAGAATCTTAATAATGGAGAGGTCACCGACTACACCACAAGCAGCAGAAGAAGAGCAAGAACAAGTGAAGGTTACTTCAGAGTCGCCAAAGAAAGCCATTTTCTATATTTACCATCCCATCCATTTCCTTCATCAACTTCTACGGTCTCTGTTCAACTGTCTAGGGTTTCATGAGATCTCAGTCACTAACAACGAGTATCCAAAGAGCCTCAATCGTCACTCAGGCGGTGCAGATTATTACTCCGATGGATGCAACAATCCAAGTGACCAAGACAACGTCGTTGTTCCTTCTTCCCCTTCACAACAAGCTTCAGATCCACCATCACCCGCGGCAACTGACCAGGTTTGTTTTTGTGCGAATAACATAGCTTCTACAAATTTTTATCATCAAACCCTCTTGAGCTTTGAAGTTTCATACACTTATAAATTTTTCATGTTATTTTAATAAAGAAACGATTTATTTGAGTTACTATTTTGATAAGTGTTTTTAATTAATTTTAGATGTTCTAGACTTTTTATTTTTTATTTTTTAAAAAATCTGAATAGGTTTGGATTATTTGAACAGCCAAATTTATTTTACCGGTGTTACATTTTTTTCGTCTTAAATTTAATGGTATTTACAGGATAGAAACACACAACCAGCTGGTATGAAATATTATTTCTTACATTTATGAAGTAAGCATGTAAGATGTTGTCAGAGAAGTTTTGTCTGGAAAAAAGGGTTTTTGAACTGTGTTTTTTTGAACTGTGTTTTAGAAGTTACCAAACACTCACTTTGGAAAGGTAAGAAAGTAGAAAATATAAAATTATTATTTTATGAAAATTAATGATGATGATATTTTGAAAAAAAAAAAAAAAAAAAAAAAAAAAAAACGAAACATAACGTTTTAACCTTCATGCCATTGACAAACATTTAAAAATTAAAAATTTATATATATACATTAAACGGTCTCGCTTCAATATTTCAAACCTTTTGCATATGATTTTTTTTCTCATATCGTTTACTGCATATTCACTTGCAAAGAAAAAAAATGCAGCAACAACACAAATTAGTGTGTGTGTGTATATATATATATGGATCTTATCATGCATAATTTCACCTATTTATTGATTTTATTGTAAATACACGAATAAATACAAAACTTGAGAGAATTTAATTTAGTATACCATGGTACTACTTAATAATTAAGGACACTCTTTAATAAATGAGATCAGTATTCATACATGACTGATACTTCACAGGATGAATTTACATTTCCTTGACAGAAAATTAATTAGCATCTTCCTCTTATGAAATTGATTAATTAGGAAGTTTTCATAATAGTACAGAGTTTGATGATGAATAGTATATCAATATGACCTTGTTCATAATTTATGTTCTCTCTAGTCCTATAAGTGAGAGAATTTAGGAAGCCTTCTCTTGATCTAAATATAAGAGAGATTATGTTTACCCTATTTGTTAAATATAAATTGATTTTATGAGTGTCTTTATTAAATATTTGGTAAGAGTTCAAACTTCATTGAAGCATTTTTTATTTATTTAAGATTTATACTTAGTGATATATTTATGAAAAGTACATGCTTTTAAATAATTTTTTTATTTTATTTTTGTAATTTAATTATTTATTTAAATTTTATGGTAAATTGATTATAACATATTTTTGGCGAAAATTGGGAAAAGTCTTCCCATACAAAGTAACAATACCCTGCAGATTTTTAACACAGAGTACAAGTACTTTAATTTAGGCATTCCCATCAATAAAATTCTAAATGGGGGAGTTTTCCAAAATTTTCCCTTTAAACATTGACATAATAATTTGTGTGTATACTATTGATGTGGCTGTTACAATTTGTGCAGCAAGTTGATGCAAGTGCACTAACAAGGCGTCGTTCTTCTGTAAGGCCAGGACCAACTTCAGGACCAGGTCCTCAGACTAATTAGTTGGACATCACTAAACCAACAAAGCATCTAGCTTCACCTGTTTTTAATTTTAAGCCTTCAATTTTCTTTTCAGTGTGATATATTTTCTTTGTTTGTTTGTTTGTTTTTCTAGAGTCCAACTTATGTGTGATGGTTAATTTGGAAAAATGAGAAATAGGAAAGATGCTAGTATATATGATAGAAACTTGGCTGTAAATCCTTATATATATATCAATATTTGTGTGTGCGTATGTAACATTAGGCTTATTTTCTTAATTATTGCTCGTTCGAATTGAATTTAAAATTGAGTGATTTTTATATAAAAAGCAATGTAAACATATACGCACACAATCATGTCAATGCCTGAGCGTATATTTGATACCTCTACAACGTGAGGGAGAAACGTTTATCACTGCCCACTAGAGCAGCTGATCATTGATGAAAATTGTAAAAAATAGTTGAGTGGTATTATTTGTAGTCAGACAACTTAGCCTTTTTGAGTTTTTTTTTTCCTCTTATACATAACAAAAATAATAATAATGTGTTTAAAAAATAAAAAATAGAAAATTTTTTGTTATTTATATTTATGTGCAATTAGAAAAGAACGGAGAATGTGTTTTTTCTTAAACAATCATTATTTAAACAATTTTTTTCCCTGTTTTTCTTTTTGCCACACCCCAAAAATCCAGGGATGATCAGCAAGAAGTGTGAGAGGGCTTGCATTTCTAAAGCTTTAAGAGACACATAAAAAATATTTTACTTATTAGTTACAATAATATTGCATAGGAATACAGTTCTTCTAACTCATTTACAACATATTTTTTTCAATTAAAATATTAAGTAATTTGTAGAGATATCAGTAGAGAATTTCTACCATAGTATACAAGTTTATTATAGTATGTGGAGCTATACTCCACAACAATATACATATATATATACACACACACACACATACAACTTAAAAAATCAAGGAAAGTCGTAATCATGCCTACAGACGACGTGGAGCATCTAACCAAGATTTACCAACATATATAAAAAAGTTTAAGGTCTCGTATCAAAGTAGCCTTAATTCAAATGACACACTAGCTTCAACCTGGCCATATATACATTCAATAATTAGCAAGAGGGACATAATCAGCTACACGATCTGAGGCCAAAAATATTTTTCGGTGAATAATGTCCCATTAAAATAAGTAAATAAAATACTAATGGAATAAATTAAGCAACTAAAATTCCATAATAACGGAATGAAAATTATATTCAATTTTCAAGTATGAAATCATAATCATAGATGCCATTATATAAAGGTTATTAATGAGAAAATACTAGCTAAACAAATAACAAATTGATGAAATTAAGTAGAGGCAATATTTGAGAAGTATGAGTTCATTGACTTTGAATCCTTCATAGAGTACATGGATGAGTACGTAGCAGCTTATATGTAAATGAGGCTTAGGTGAAGGAAGAAAACCAACTTAGTATTTGTAGTCGGCATGTATCAACTATCCCTAAAGTCCTAGGGAAGTTATATTAAAGAATGGCATTTTGTAATGTTAAGAACTTTAACGGCTTAGTAAGATTACGGAAACGTTAGTAACATGTATGATTTATGCTTTTAATTGCATATCAATGTTGTGAATGACTATTATGCCTCTGTTATTAACAACTAATCTTCTTAGCGTATAGTACAAAAGTGTTACAATGATGAAAACAAGGCAAGACGAAGGCCAATTCCTTAGCAGGCGCTCCAACAAGAAGCAAATCCACTTGCACGTGGAAGGGGTAGAGACCGAGGTCGAGACCGAGGCCAAGGCCGAGGACGAGGCAGGGGAAAGCCCAATCAACAAGTGCCTCCAGCCCAGGATCCCATATGACAAATATTGGATGAACATCGTGATGCATTGAGAGAACTCAGGGAGGAGGTATTTTTGTTGAGAACTAAGAGAAACGAAGAAAGGCAGCGTGCTGAAGCTGCAGAAGCACAACTAGCCCAGGGGGTGGAGACAGAAGAAGAAGAATAAGAAGTTAACCCTCCACAGTTAGAGGCTTCACCCCCTACCCAACCACAATGACAAAGGGCTATTGGAGAATCCCAGTTATGGACTGCCCAGTTCTGCAAGCACAGACCACCATCATTCACTGGAGAAAATCTTCAAAGTCATGAAATGCCCTGGAGAGCGAAAGGCACAATTGGCCATTTATAAGCTGGAAGGTGATGCAGACCAGTGGTGGAAGAGCGTGGCCAAGGCTCTGCGTACCCAATGCAAGCCAATTACTTAGGAGTTGTTTCAAGAGAAGTTTAATGAGAAGTACTTTCCCCACTCAGTCCAAGTAGAGATGGAGTATGAGTTCATAACCATCAAACAGAAACCGGGGGAATCTTTTGACAAGTATCTAGCAAGGTTCGTCAATCTGTCCCGCTACTCCTTCTATCTAAAGAAGAATGAAGATAAGGAATGGAAGGCAGACATGCTCATTAAGGGACTGAAATTTGAGATTAGGGATAGGCTAATCTCCCGACAATTTCGTACATTCCACTAAGCTGAGGAAGAATGTAGGATAATTGAATGCAACCTGAAGGAGTTGCATGCGAGCAGGATGGAGATGACTCAGAGTGGGAATCCTATGAGTAATTAGAAGAGGAAAGGGAGTTGGTCTGGTTATGATAATTGAATATTATTACACTTATTTGTATCTCTTGGTGAATAAATTTAAGATTGTTTAGTTAATAAATAATGGATTTTATTACTTAATCGAGCTTTGAGCTTTTACTTGGATTTAATTCATTTTTATGATTAAATTCCAGATTTACAGTGATTTAGTATTTTTGCCATAACTTTTGATCTAGATATCTGATTAGCCTGATTCTTCTTTCCTTTTTTAGATGATTCAGAGAGCTACAATTGTTATGCAGACTCAGAATGCTGATTCAGACAAGAAGATGGACGAAATTGGAGCTAAAGACAGACCCATTTTTCTGGATTTTTATTTTGCTCGAATTTTGTAATAAAAGACCATTTATTAGAGGTTTCCTATTTTTGGGTCAATCTTGTAGACCTAGTATTTCCTATTTATAGGTTAGATTAGATGGCTAAAAACATATTCTCAATTATGCTTTATGGGGTTTTTGGATTAAATTAGAAGCTTTTTATTTTCTCGAGTTGTTCTTCATGTTCTTCTTCATCTTTTCTTCTGCGTTTTGCCTAGCCATGCTTGGCTAAACTTCTTTGATTGACCTATGGATTGAGGATTCCATGAATCCAAAGGACTAGCGCTTCAATCAATAACATAATTCGTTTCTGTTTATTTTAATCGGATCCGATTATAATTGCGGATTAGGTACTAGATTTAATACCTAGATTGATATCCCAAGGACTTAGGTCGGACAGGGTTATGAGAGAGCGTTGTGCGATTGCACAGCGAGCTCGCCACGTGTTCAATCAGATGCTAGGCGATCGTCTAGTCGAGGGAATATCTGGACAAATACAGAGATCTCGGTTTGTCTAGAATCAATCACGAGTTTGGTTATTATCTTTTTGTCCGATGAAGGTTATGGAATTCCAATTCTGGGTTAATCATTTTAATCTAATTAATCTAGTTTTCTTATATTCTATTTTATCTTTGCTTCATTTAAATTGCATTTCTATTTTAGTTTATTAATTTAAAAATCCAAAACCCAATCCCCCCTTGTTTACATTGCATTTGCATGACATTTAGATTACTTATGATTCAATAAAAGGCTCCTTGAAAAGAGAGAACGATCCTAGGTTTGCCTATACCCAATCCTTGGTTAATTGTTGATTGTGAACCCCAAGGCTAATGACAAAAGGTCTTCATCAGGTTAGAAGGGTAGAAACAAGAAGCCCAATCACTTCAGGCAGAACAACTCAAGACCACCAATGCCCCGACCTCATGAGAAGTGCGGGAAGAGCCACCCAAGGACAAGATGTGATGGGAAGCAAATATGCTTCAAGTGTAACCAGCCGGGACACTTCAGCTTTAACTGCCCGTAGAACACCGGGGAGAAGAGGCTACAAAATCATGGAAGGGTCTCTGCTTTAACCCATGAAGAAGCTAGAAAATCTCCTGACATGATCCAAGGTACAATCTCATTAGATGGTAATTCTTTGCAAGCATTATTTGATTTAGGTGCTAGCCATTCTTTCATTGCTTGTGATTATGCTAAAAAGCTAGGGATGAACAACCCATAAGTTACCATATGATTTTGATTGTGAATACACCGCTTGGTGTTAAGTCTGTAGTATCTAACACATGTTTGAATTGTATATTGATTGTAAATGGACATGAGTCCAAATTAGATTTAATTTATTTACCGTTGGTTGATATTGATGTCATACTGGGATTGAACTGGCTGACGACCAACAACGCTTTGATCGACTATGGTAACAAGTGAATCTTGTACTCACAGTCAACAACGGATACTACGACAAACATTTTGAATCTTCCTACTACTCAAGAAGCGAAGAAATGATGAATCAAGGTTGCCTAGGGTACATGGTGTTCTTCTTAGTGTAGGTAGAGACTGAACCATCAGTGTTAGATATACCAGTAGCGAACGAGTTCCCTGAAGTAATCCCAAAAGACAGATAATTGAATATTTCATACACTACTTTTTGTCTCTTGATTTATAATTTAGGACTCTTTAGCTAATAAATAATGGCTTTTATACTTATTTGGGCCTTGGGCCTTTTATTATATTTTAGCCATTATTTAATAATAAATTCCAGTTTTACATTGCTTCACCATTTTTACCATAACTCTTGAACCAGACATCGGATTTGCCTCATTTTTGTCTCATATTTCAGATGATTCAGAGAGCTACAATTGTTATGAAGACATGAAGAGCAAATTCGGACAAGAGGGCGGTTGATTTTGGAGCCGAAGTCATATGTATTTTTGGGCTCGAATTTTGTAATTAAAGCCCATTTTATTTTATTTTCGTTTTGGGCTGACTTGTGGATTGGAGCCCCATTTCGTTTTGCCATTTTAGGTTAAGTGAGGCAGCAGCCACAAACACACTCTCATTCACGTTTTTAGAATTCGAGAGGATCAAAATAGTAGTTTTCAAATTCTACGCAATGTTCTTCGTGTTCTTCGCGTTCTTCATCACATTTTTCGTCTTTCTTAATTATGTTCGGCTAAATTTAAATTTGAGATTGATCCACGATGAGGGTCCCATCCACTATCCGGAGGATTCGCGCCTAATCGGTAACCGTCTAACTCGTTTACGTATCCCTTAATCGAGATTTGATTTTTGGTTCGGATTGGGTTTTTGATTAAAAACCCAAATCGATATTTCCCAAGGGACGAAGTTCGAACTAGGTTAAAGTATTTACGTGCGATCGTACGGAGGTGCGCCAATGATTCGAACAAATTCTGAATGATTGTTCGTTGAGGGAATTTCTAGACAAATGCGAGAGATTTCGGTTTGTCTAGAGTCGATTACGAGTTCGGTTATAAATCTGTTTCGTTCGAGGAAGGGTAGTGGGTGAATCCGAAATCGTGGGTTAATCCTTTAATCCTCTTGCTTTTGTTTAATCTGTGTTATTTCGTTTTGTTTCTGCATATTTCCGTTTTCAATCTCTTTGAATCAAAAACCCCGATTTTTTCTTGTTTTTTTTTTCTTCTTGTTCAAATTAAACCATTGCGAATTCGTTGGGAAACGACCCGGGTTACATTATCTTGCAAATCCTTTTCTAATCTGGTTATTTTGGGAGATTACGGCAAATCTCTGTCAAAATATGGCGCCGCTTTGCCGGGAATTTGCATCGGTTTGATTAGTAACGATAGTGTAAATAGCTTCGTTTTTCGGTAGTTTAGGTGGTTCGGGTGGGCTGGACGAAAATTTTTCGACCCGGATCACTCAACCCCGGGTCTTATTCACAAGGAATTGGGCATTCTAAGAAAGAGTCACTCCCAAGGGGAGTGAGGTATACCCTATTTTCCCCAAATTCCAACGTTTAGACCACTTTTTTTTTTGTTTTTAAGTTTCATTTTTTGATTTCTACTAGTCATTTTTTTTTTTTTTAAAGTATCTCGATTTGGTTGAAATTTGGTCCGGTGATAGAAAATGGCCTATCTCACAACGCACATAGAAAATCTTTGATTTTCCATGTGCTAAGCTCCGTTTTGCCAAATTCCATCGTTTAGACCACTTTTTCAATTTTTGAAGTTTTTTTATTCCATTTTTGGGTTCCCCGATGGTCTAGGAGTTGCCACTGTCCAAGTCCCAAAAATTTTAAAAATCATTTGATAGTGTTTCTGGACTTGTTTAGGTCAATTTCTACCATAGTTTTTTGTTTTTGTGTTTGCTTTTGTGTGTCTTAGTGTTTTTCTACTTTTTACCACTTTTAGTGGCATTTTAGTCTGATTGGCTAGTGGCATTTTTGTAATTCTGATTGGCTGGTGGCATTTTCGTAATTCTGATTTTCTGCAAATTCTGCCTTGTGTTTATGTTCTTTGCATGAGTACTAGGAGCACTATAAATCCGAAGACTTGTTGCCATTTGATCTGAAATAGAAAGAACCATTCTTCTTGCTAGAAGAGTTGTTAGGTTAAGTCGTGGGATTAATGCTTGAATTGGACATTGAACTTGAGTCGATAGTGGCCATTCGATTGTGTCCATCTTGTTGATCTTTACGATTGTGTTTGATAGTCTTGTTCTTGTTTTTTCAACGATTCTAGTAGCAATTTTCCTAACTCGAAATTATGGCGGAAAAACAAGAAAATCATCTTACTTTAAAGGAATTGAATGAACTTGATGTTAATTATCAACCTTTGTGCATTCAATATCACGCCCTTGCTTTGCTAACTTTGAGCTTAAATCTGGTCTAATACATTTCTTTGCCTAAGTTTCATGGTCTTTGAGTGTGTGCCATTAAGCATTTGAAGGAGTTCCATCTAGTATGCGGCCTGATGAAACCGCATGCCATTGATGAAGATCAAATCAAGGCGAGAGCTTTTCCTTTCTCATTGGAAGGTGGAGCCAAAGGCGGTTGTTGTACCTTGACCTTCATCTATTGGGAGCTGGGTGAGTTGAGAGGTTATTTATGGAGAAATATTTCCCTTCTTCAAGAGCAAGCTGCGATCAAGAAGGAAATTGCCAACATTAAGCAAGTCAATGGGGAGACTTTGTATGAGTGCTTGGGAGAGGTTCAAAAGGTTGTGTGCAAGCTGTCCACACCACCGAGATCTACGAGAAAGACTTGATTACCCATTTCTATGATGGTTTGCTACCGGTAGACAAAGGTTTGGTGGATGCTTCTAGTGGTGGGGCTCTACGTAACAAGACACTGAAGATGCCGAGAATTGTTATCGAGATGGCGGCCAACTCTCGGCAATTTGGCACTAGGGCCAATAGTACTCCTGTTTACCATGTTCAAACACCTCCGAGTCCGATATGATTCTCGAGAGATTAGAGAATAGACTTGATGATCGACCTCTACGGTGAGGCGGTTAGCGTGTGACACGAGACGGTACAATCTTCTCCTCTTGATTGGGTACTCATGTGGGTTACGTTCGACCCTTACCATTCTCTTGACTCTTGCCCTACCTTGCATGATCCTACTTATCAAGACCAATCGGTAGCCGGTGGGAGCTTTTCCGGGAAAGCCACAATACCGGCGAGAATAATGCCTTCTCCAACACCTACAATCCTGGTTGGAGAAATCACCCCAATTTTCGTTGGAACCGAGAATCGAGAACCCGAGTAACCAATATCGGCAAAATTAGGAATTACCAACGAGAGACAATATAGACCACGAAAATTTCCAACGGCAATCTGCACCTCCTTTGCCTTTGCTAGCACCACCTCCTCGACCGACCATATGTGCACCTCCACGAGGCAACACAACACAACGGGCTAGTAGTAGTGGTAGTGGTGGTTCCTCCCTTGAGGATATGATGAAGCAATTTGTCACGACCAATATGCGGTTCCAACGACAAGCGACACTTCCATTCGAGTTTGCAAACACAGTTGGGCGGTTGGCAACCTCATTGAACCGGCTTCAACCTCGGGGATCCAACACTCTTCCTTCACAAACAATTCCTAATCCTAAGGGGAATGTGAGTGCTATCTCCCTTCGTTACGGCAAGCAATTGGAGGAACCTAAACCGGTTGCGAGATGTGACTTCCACATCGAGAAGAGAGTCGAGAAAATGTGAAGATTGACTCTAAAAATAAAAAGCGGTGCAGCAAAGGTGAAGAGGAAGACATCCCCATTCCTCTTCCTTTCCCTCGAAGAAGCGAGTTCAATCCAAGAAGTTGGCGAGAAAAAGCACAAGAGAAGGATATACTTGAGACATTCGAAAGAGTAGAGATCAACATTCCTCTCTTAGATGCGGTCAAACAAATTCCTAAATATGCCAAGTTTACGAAGGAGTTGTGCACCAATAAGAGGCGGCGAAGGGGAGTGAGCGAGTGAGTTTGAACCGAGAATGTATCGGCACTCATCCGACCTACGATGCCTCGCAAGTGCAAGGATCCGGGGACGTTTTCTATCCCTTGCTTGTTTTGGTAACTATAGATTTGATGATTGCATGCTAGATTTAGGTGCTTCTATTAATGTCATGCACTGCATCTATTTATAAATCTCTTGGTCTTGGTCCTTTACGTCCTACTTGGTGTTGTTGTTCGGCTAGCTAATAGGAGTAATGTTCATCCTTACGGTTTAGTTGAGGATGTATTAGTCAAGGTTAATGAACTGATATTTCCTGCTGATTTTTACATCTTAGATATGGAGGATGAGTCTCCCAATAGTAGATCACCTATCATTCTAGGGAGGCCTTTCATGAAAACAGCTAGGACTAAGATAGATGTGCATTACGGTACTCTTTCCATGGAGTTTGGTGATATATCTGTGAATTTCAATATTTTTGATGCCATGAGACATCCTAGGGAAGAACATTCATTTTTACGCATTGATGTGATTGATGATCTTGTGGATGATGTTATTGCTTGATTGGTGTCTTGATTATCGATTTTGCATCGAGTGATTCTCCCATTTGTGCATGTCTTGATAATGAATGGTGCTCTGTTTGCACGATTTGCTTAATCTTTGCATTATTTGGTGATTGACTTGCTTGGTGATTCTACATTACATGTGGATTGATATTGATTACGAGTTTGAGCTTCACCCGATCCTAATGTGCATCCTGATTGATTTTGATGAGCTTAACTCGATTTTGATGAGCTTGATTCGATGTTAACATTGAGCTGTATAGACACGGTCCCTTGTTTCTTTGAATGTGGTTTCGAGGCATTTCCGGTGTGATGACATCGAGTTGTTGCAACAACCACCCAAGCTTCTTCCCTCCGCTGAGCAACCACCCAAGCTTGAGTTGAAATCCCTTCGAGATCACACGAAGTATGCATTTACGGAGGTGGATGAACGGTTGCCGATCATTGTGGCAAATAATCTTCTTCACGACCAAGAAGAGAAGGCTGCTAAGCTTATTGAGGGCGAACAAGAAAGCCATTGGGTGGACATTAGGCGACATCGTTGGCATTAGCCCTTCCATGTGTATGCATCGAATTCTGTTGGAAGAGGACTCTAAGCCGGTGAGGCAACCCCGAAGATGCCTTAATCCTCTTATCCTTGATGTGGTGAAGAAGGAGGTCACTAAGCTTACGCAAGGCTGGTATCATCTATCCCATTTCGATAGCCGGTGGGTTAGCCGGTCCGGTGGTTCCTAAGAAATCCGGAGTCCTTGTGGTAGCCAATCGGAAGAATGAGCTCATTCCTACTCGAGTTCGAGAATAGTTGGAGAGTTTGCATCGACTATAGGAGACTCAACCAAGCCACTCGCAAGGATCATTACCCTCACCTTTCATTGATCGGATGTTAGAGCGATTGGTGGCAAGTCCCATTCTTGCTTCTTGGATGGCTACTCCGGATACTTCCGGATCCATATTGCTCTGAGGATCGGGAGAAGACGACCTTCACATGCCCCTTTGGAACATATGCCTACCGAAGGATGCCTTTTGGCCTTTGCAACGCACACGGCACCTTTCGGCGTTGTATGGTAAGCATTTTCTCGAGTTTCTAGAGGAATTTGCATGGAGGTTTTTATGGATGATTTCACTTGTATATGGGTCTGATTTTGATGCATGCTTGGCTAATTTGTCTAGAGTTTTGCATAGGTGTATTGAGTCTAATCTTGTCTTGAATTATGAGAAGTGTCACTTTATGGTTGAGTCGGGTATAGTCTTGGGACACATAGTGTCTAGGAAAGGGATTGAGGTAGATCTGCTAAGATAGATGTAATTCTTGCTTTGCCTTACCCCGCATGTGCGGGAAGTTCGCTCTTTTCTTGGTCATGCGGGTTTCTATCGGCGTTTCATTCGGGATTTCGGCAAGATTGCCCGACCCTTGTCCAACCTTACTGCATAAGGACAACGACTTTGTATTTGATGATGCTTGCAAGGCGGCCTTCGATCATTTGAAGCGTTGCGACTACGGATGATCCAAGCCCACGATTGGTGCCTCCCCTTTGAGTTGATGTGTGATGCTTCCAACTATGCGGTTGGTGCTATCTTGGCACGAGTTGATAGAGCATCTCATGTGATTGCATATGCCTCCAAGACTTTGGATCTGCTCGATCTAATTACACCACTGCGAGAAAGAGTTGTTGGCTATTGTATTTGCTTTTGATAAGTTTAGGTCATATCTGCTAGCAAGTAGAGTAATTGTTTTCTCGACCATCTTTGCTTTGAAGTTTCTTTTGAAAAAGACGAGATGCTAAGCCACGACTCATCCGGTGGATGTTATTGCTCCAAGAGTTCGATGTTGAGATTCGAGACGAAGTGGAGCACAAAGCTGGGTAGCCGACCACTGAGAGTCGCATCACTCATTCTCCCTCTCACCCCTCTTCTATTCGGGATGATTTCCACGATGAGCGGCTTCTACGGTTGCAAGGTAAGCTTCCATGGTATCTTTGATCTAGTTAACTACTTGGTAGGCGGTGTTTTGCCTATAGATTCCACTAGGGCCCAAACCCTTAAATTAAAGAGTGAGTCTAAATATTATGTTTGGGATGACCCTTATCGTGGAAATTTTGTAGTGACCAAGTAGTTAGGAGATGTGTGCACGATCATGAGTTTCACTCTATATTGCATTTTGCTCATGCTTACACTGTGGTGGTCACTTTGGACCCCAAAGAACTGCTAGGAAAGTGTTAGGCAGTGGATTATTTTGGCCTTCCTTGTTTCATGATTCCCATCTGTTTTGTAAGTCATGTGATAAGTGTCAGAGAGCAGGGAGTATTTCCTGTAGGCATGAGATGCCCCAGAACCCTATATTGTTTTGTGAGATCTTTGATGTTTGGGGTATTGATTTTATGGGTCCATTTCCTACTTCATATGGTTATACTTACATATTCTTGGTGTTGATTATGTCTCGAAATGGGTTGAGGCGAAAGCCACTCGGACTAATGATTCTTACGTGGTGGTGGATTTTGTTAGGTCTAACATTTTCTGCGGGTTTGGCATTCCTAGAGCTATTATCGGTGACCAAGGCTCCCATTTTTGCAACCGAAGCATGGGTGCCTTGTTACGCAAGTATGGAGTGCTTCACAAGGTCTCCACGACATACCATCCTCAAACCAACGGTCAAGGCGAAGTCTCAAATAGAGAGATTAAGCAAATCCTTGAGAAAGTTAACTCTACCGGAAAGATTGGAGTAAGCGATTAGAGGATGCTTTGTGGGCATATCGCACCGCCTACAAGACTCCGTTGGGATGTCTCCTTATCGGCTTGTCTTTGGTAAGGCATGTCATCTTCCGGTTGAGTTGGAGCATCAAGCCTATTGGGCCATTAAACGGTGTAACATGGATTTGGCCAAGTGCGGGATGGAGCGGAAGCTACAATTGCAAGAGTTGGATGAGCTTAGATTGGATGCCTATGAAAGCTCGCGGTTATACAAGGAAAAGACTAAGGCATTCCATGATAAGCATATTCGAGGAAAGAATTTTACGTGGGCGAGAAAGTTCTTGTTTAACTCCGTTTGAAGTTTATGCACAGTAAGCTTCGATCTAAATGGGATGGCCCTTTTGAGATCACTAACATTTTTCCATTTGGTCTTTGTTGAGCTATGTGATCCACCCACGGGACGAACCTTTAAGGTCAATGGGCATCGCCTCGAGCCATTTCATGAGGGATCCCGGCGACGAGGAGGAAGCGAGAGATTCTCCTCATTGATGCCACTTATCCTCCATAAACCCCTTGGGGAGTATTCTTCTTTCTTTCTCCCTCTTTCTTCTATTTGTTTTCCTTTTTCTACTTTGCTTTTTGAAATAAATACGGTCTCTCTTTCTATGATTGCTACATATTATGAACTTGGACATTTTGGTTTTAATGGATCATTGTTTTTGGTCTGTCATTCTTGACTCTTCGATTACATGTCTTGGTAGTTGATTTGATGTTGTTGATTGCCTAAGTTGGTATTGACCTTGTGAGGTTTTGGGCTGCATGAATGGAATTCATCTTTTGCCATTCTTTCTTTCATGTGTGCATCTGCTCATGATTTGTGTTCTCTAGAACTTGCTCCTTTTCTTTTTGAAACTACATTTTTCATTTACGTGCATAAGTATGATGGAAGCTTGTTTTCTTTCTTTTATTTTCCTCACTTTGGCCAAATAGCCTTTCCCTTGCATTATGATTCCTTTGCTAGCCCTTTGTGCCTTTTTGACTCATTCTTTTCAAAGCTACATTACAAGCCTAAGCGAAAAACCATTTTATTCCGCACCTTGAAAATTTATTGAGCATTGGTTTCACCTTGGTTTTGTGTTTAAGTGTGGGGGTTGCTCGGGAGTGCAACAATTTAAGTGTGGGGGGGGGATGTTTGCTTTTGTCATTGTGATTATGTATATAGTATAGTTTCATTTTTTCTCAAAAAAAAAAAAAAAAAAAAAAAAAAAAAAAGAAAGAAAGAAAGAAAAAAAAAAAAAAAAAAAAAAAAAAAAAAAAAAAAAAAAAAAAAAAAAAATAAAAAAAAAAAAAAAAGAAATATAGAAAGAAAATACATAGAAAGAAAGGAGATATATAAGTAAAATAAAAATTTTCTTACATAGAGAATGATTGTGTTAATTAGTGCTCTTTTTAATTTCCTTGGTGCTTAACCTCTCATTCCATACTATTACCTACCTTCACCTAACCCCATTACAACCTTTCATAACAAGCTCTCTTGATTTGTGCATGCATGTGTTATGAGTAGTGGAGACGTAGAAATTGAGCAAGCTTATGGTAGAGCAAATTTCTTGAGTAGAATTTGAGCGATACACTTATTTACCTTAAACACTTGAGAGATTGATTGATTGATTGATTGAGCGCATCATTTGAGAGACCATCTTATGTGATTAGCATCATTAATTGAGATTACCATGAATTGTAATTTGAGATGAAGGGATTGTGGTCTTGATTGATTGATCTTTTGGAGCTTTGTGTCCCTTGTTCAATTTTTGCATTGTTAGCAATTGTTAGAAAAGAAGAGTTTCTCCTTTAGGTCTTTTTCTTTGAATTTTGCTCGGGAGTGCAAAAAGATAAGTGTGGGGAATTTGATAATTGAATATTTCATACACTACTTTTTGTCTCTTGATTTATAATTTAGGACTCTTTAGCTAATAAATAATGGCTTTTATACTTATTTGGGCCTTGGGCCTTTTATTATATTTTAGCCATTATTTAATAATAAATTCCAGTTTTACATTGCTTCACCATTTTTACCATAACTCTTGAACCAGACATCGGATTTGCCTCATTTTTGTCTCATATTTCAGATGATTCAGAGAGCTACAATTGTTATGAAGACATGAAGAGCAAATTCGGACAAGAGGGCGGTTGATTTTGGAGCCGAAGTCATATGTATTTTTGGGCTCGAATTTTGTAATTAAAGCCCATTTTATTTTATTTTCGTTCGGGCACGACTTGTGGATTGGAGCCCCATTTCGTTTTGCCATTTTAGGTTAAGTGAGGCAGCAGCCACAAACACACTCTCATTCACGTTTTTAGAATTCGAGAGGATCAAAATAGTAGTTTTCAAATTCTACGCAATGTTCTTCGTGTTCTTCGCGTTCTTCATCATTTTTTCGTCTTTCTTAATTATGTTCGGCTAAATTTCTGAGATTGATCCACGATGAGGGTCCCATCCACTATCCGGAGGATTCGCGCCTAATCGGTAACCGTCTAACTCGTTTACGTATCCCTTAATCGAGATTTGATTTTTGGTTCGGATTGGGTTTTTGATTAAAAACCCAAATCGATATTTCCCAGGACGAAGTTGGAATTTGGGTTAAAGTATTTACGTGCGATCGTACGGAGGTGCGCCAATGATTCGAACAAATTCTGAACGATTGTTCGTTGAGGGAATTTCTAGACAAATGCGAGATTTCGGTTTGTCTAGAGTCGATTACGAGTTCGGTTATAAATCTGTTTCGTTCGAGGAAGGGTAGTGGGTGAATCCGAAATCGTGGGTTAATCCTTTAATCCTCTGACTTTTTTAATCTGTGTTATTTCGTTTTGTTTCTGCATATTTCCGTTTTCAATCTCTTTTGAATCAAAAACCCCGATTTTCTGTTTTTTTTTCTTCTTGTTCAAATTAAACCGATTGCGAATTTGTTGGGAAACGACCCGGGTTACATTATCTTGCAAATCCTTTTCTAATCTGGTTATTTTGGGAGATTACGGCAAATCTCTATCGGATGTGAAAATAGAATATCACCTAGAGGGGGTGAATAGGTGATCTTTTAAAATTTATAAACTTCTCTCCTGTATAAACGAAATAGAGAGCAATAAGATAAAAGAACACAAGACAATTTATATTGGTTCGGTCTAATACTCTGACCTAGGTCCAGTCCCCATAACACCTGAGATTTTACTATTCCTCAAGAACAATTACAAACTCAGTAAACGAAGGATTGTCCTCTCACTCTCGGACTACACTCCCCCTTACAAGTTGTAATTAATACACCCTCACTTAAGATTCCTCAACCTTAAGATACAAATTTGACAATGAAATAAGTGTTTAAATACACCTCACGAGTTGATAAAAGAATGAACACTGAAGTGCAATTAATGATACAAATGAAGCAACGAATGATGTTAAACTCGAATTGATTGCACAATGTTTCGGTAGTTGGCTAATTCAATGCACCAGCTATTTATAGATGTGGTAATTAATGACCGTTGTTGAAGCTTCATAAATTAGCCATTGAGTCTCCTAAATAAGTCCGTTAGACAGATGATGCATTCGTTGAGGATTTTGCTTGTTTGAATGATACAGCTGGAATTTTCAGGGCCGACATTCTCTTTCATTCCTTTTGTTATTCCGTTGTGAAATGTCATTTAATGCGAGATCAGAGAATATCAGAGTTGGCTTTACTTCATTCAGAACATCGGTCTCCGAGAGTATCACGGTTTAGGTAGCAGCATTTAATGCCTCTGACAGGTGAGATTGCTTTATTTAAATCTTCCGTTAAGCTATACTTAAGTAACCTGAAACTCATGAGCACACATGTTGAAAGCTTTTTGAAACTTGTATTGAATAATAATCAAGAGTGGTTTGGTTCAATATTCTCGAGAATCAGACAAGACATTCTCGAGAATTGCTTGGAGAAGAATGTTGTTGAAGAAGTACTCTCGAGAGTTACATTGGACATTCTCGAGAATTGCATGAAGTGGCTGAGCTCTTTGATCTCTGCAATACTCGAGAGCCATCTTGTTATACTCGAGAATCATGAGACTATTAGAGGAATTCTCGAGAATCATCACCTGAATTCTGGAGAATCATCAAACTAAATTATTGTACGGAGAATTGAATTCTCGAGTATTAACCTGGCAGTTCTCGAGAGTGAAAAGTGATTTTCGTTTGGACATAATTCTCAAGAATCAAGTTTTTATACTCAGGAATTAGATGAGTTCAGAGAGAAGGATAACGTGAAATTGTTTAACTTGTTCTCAAGAATTAGGACATCATACTCGAGAATCCCCTCTGCACAGAATTTACATAACTTGTCAAAGATGAAGTGTGTCTCGAGAACTCTAAGTGCATTCTTGAGAATCCTAATTTTATATGAAGATATGTAGGTCTTTTAATACTTCCATTCTCGAGAATTTGTATTGTATGCTCGAGAATAGTTTTTCAAGAAGAAAACTTTTCTTAGTTCATAACTTGAAACTTTTAAGATCGTTGTCATCATCAAAACACTATTTGAGAACTAACAGGATGAAGTTGCTGAAGGATTACAACTTGGAGATTAAATATCACCCAGGGAAAGCCAACGTTGTCGTAGATGCTTTAAGTAGAAAAGTGGTGCATACAGCATTCATGATGATCCACGAACAAAAATTACTAGAAGATTTCAGGGATATGAATCTATCCAACCAAATTGCTATGGAACCAAAAGAGCCTCATGAGGTGTATCTTGCAAGCCTTCTTGTTAGCCAAGGAGAGTATGATCTGAGGGATGAAATTGAAGAGGCTCAGGAGCAAGATGAACACGCAAATGCTATACGAGAGTTAATATCTCGGAATGAGACTCAAGACTACGATCTGTCACTTAGCGGATTGGTTAGGTATAAGAAGAGAATTTATATATCGTCAAACAATGAGTTGAGGCAGAAAATATTGGATGAAGCTCACAAGAGCAAATAGACCTTACATCCAGGCATGGTCAAAATGTACCAAGGCCTTAGGTGTCCCTAAACACCATATGTCCAAGCCTAATTTGTTTGTTAATTAATGCTCAACTGGAATTCTAGACTTTTGGGCTAATTGTGAAGTCATTTTGATGACATAACCAAGGCCTTAGGTGTCCCTAAACACCACATGTCCAAGCCTAATTTGTTTGTTAATTAATCAAGTTGCATTTGGGTATTTTCAAGGTTTATTGTGTCTTCCATTCGCCCTTAAATATTCAAAAATTATAAGCCCTAAAAAAAGAGTTTTTATTGCCTTTCTATCACTTGAAGATAAATGCACAGTTTTGACAAAAAGAAAGGTGTTTATCCCTAACTCGATATGTGTAATTTTGGCACAAAATGCCTTAAATATTATGGATTTTATCCTCTTTAATCTCTACTTATTATCATTATCTTCTCCTCTTATCATTTGGCCAAAATATAGCCCGTGAGGTAGTTACAATTGTTTGCCACTAATCTCAATTAGTGCAAATCCATTGGTCAAGAATTTGTTAAGAAACAACAATTTGACTGAGTGTCCTTGATTCCCTTTTTATGTCTCATTTGGTTTGTACAAGGAAACTATTAGCAGGGGTAGAAAAATCACAACATATATTTATGCAAGATCAATGCTCATTAGCCTTTTGAGAAAATACATGAATGGAAAAGATTTAATTAGGCCTGCTACAACTTGATTTGCCACTGCATATTTGACTTTGTCTTGTCTAAATGAGCATAGAATACCCCTGGTAAATTTGTTTAATTCTCAACATTGGAAGGATAGAAAATTTTCATCTACCAAAGATGGAAAAGAAGTAGCAAAAAGTGTTATGGACAATAATTCGTGGAAGAATATTGTGACATGCCTCAAAGGTGCTGCCTCTCTTGTTAAAGTTCTTCACTTAGTAGATTCAGAAGAGAAGCCAGCTATGGGATTCATATATGAAGCCATGGAAAGTGCGAAGGAAAAGATCAAACAAAATTTTAACAATGTTAAAAAAAGGCAAGTATTAGATTAAATTTTTGTACTTAATTTTGTTATGCAAGTTTTACGTTTTTAATAATTTGAGTTTTTTTTTTTTGGGTGGAATGACTTTTTTATTTTATTTTATTGACTGTGATTTGTGATAGTTATGAGCTTATATGGAATATAATTTATGAAAGGTGGGAAGCTCAACTACATAAGCCTTTACATGCAGCAGCATACTACCTCAATCCTCATTTCCATTATGGCACTAATTTTAAGCCTCATTATATGATCAAACAAGGGTTATATGATTGTTTGTCAAGGATGGTTGGGGATCAAGATGAGCTTAACAAAATTGAGTTTCAATTGACTGACTTTCATAACAAAAGAGATATGTTTGGGCGTGAAACTGCACAAGCATTAAGAAAAAAACTACCTCCAGCAGAATGGTGGGATTCTTATGGAGATGGATGTCCAGAACTTAAACGAATTGCAATTTGTATTCTTAGCTTATGTTGCAGCTCTTCTGGCTGTGAACGTAATTGGAGTGCTTTTGAGATGGTAAGATTTTTTCTTCATATTTCTTTAAAAAAAAAAATTAAAGTAACTTTGTTTGAATGTTAGAATAATACTGAAAAAAAAAATTATTCAATTTTTGTGTGTAGATTCATACAAAAAAAAAAAAAAAAAGAAACCTTTTGCATAAAAAAAAGATGAACGATTTGGCATTTGTCATGTACAATTTGAAACTCACCAGGAAGCAAAAGAGTAGAGCTTTCAATTATGATTTTGATGATATATATTCTCGATGATGAATGGATTACTTGAAGGAAGGATTGATGGAGATGATGTGGAGGAAGAGGATGATGAGGTTTTTCAACCTTATGAAATTGATGAAAATATGGCTAATCCATTATTTGGTGTTGACCTTAATGTTGATTTTAACATTGAAGATGTTAGGGCAAATTATAATGATACGATGACACAGGAGATACAAATGGAGATCATAATGGTGAAGGTGAAGAATTTGAAGACAATGGAGATAATGATAATCCAACATTTGATGATCTTTGTTAAATTCATAATCAGTTTTATTTAATTATGTTTAGTGATTTTATATTAGAACATGAATTTCGTATACATTTTTATGTTAGTATGATAAATTATGGATGTTAATGAATTTAATTTTAGTTATTTAGATTTCAAATATATTTAAACCAAATTGTTGTCATTTTTAGTATTTTAATTATTTTATCATATAATTTTAATTGTTATTTATTAGTATAGGTAAACTCTTACGAGCTTACGTTTCCGAGTTTACATCCCTCTCATGAGTTTGCTCAAACTCACGAGTTTAACAACCTTGCTTTTAAGAATCATTTGAAAAAGAAAAAATCTACAAAAAATGTCCACTTCCTCAATGAACATTCATTGTGTAAATACATAAAAGGAAGGTTATTATCATTATTTGTTAAAATATTAATTGCATAAAATCATAATGCTCAATTCCTCAAAGAACTTTCTTTATGTAAACACATAAAAGGAATGTGATTATCGTTATTGGTTACTAGACTTATTCTTGATATCGATGTTTGGATTCACAATTTGATCTTCATAATGTGCCGTCAACATGTTAGAGCTATGTGAGATCATTTGTCCCATGTTTAGCAAAACGATGTAGTGATATTACTTTTGATCCAATCTTGGGATAAAAGTTTAAACATGTTTTTACTTGTTTTTTGATCCAAAAGTCAAGAGTGAGGGGAATGTGGAGAGAGGAAAAAACCACACTGCTGCAATGGGAATAGAGAGGAAACGTGGGACCTTTTTCAAAGCACATTGTGAAGAATGGTAACAATCAAGAAGAAAAAGTTAATGCTATCACCACCAACCTACAAGCCCGGATGTTAATTTTAATTTTATTGGACAATGTCCAGGGAATATCGTATAACATATTCTTGGAATTTTTTTTATTTGTTAATTATTTATTATTTCCTTTCCTTGAGATCAAAGGAAGTTTGACAGCAAAGATATTAACGGGTTATGTAATTAAGACCCCATGATTCCATGAAGCATTTGGATCAGCCTGAGATCTTCATCTCTCCAATGTGAACTTTCTTATATTAGAATATGTGTGTGTGTATTTATAGAGTGAATTGAAGATATATAAAGTTGAGATAGATCTTTTCAATTGATTCAAGTCGTTTGATAGCAAAACCACCCTAGTCTATATTGAGTTTCGGAGTAAATACTTCATGAAGCTATAACGCCTGTGAGAGAACACGAATGCGTGAATTTATACCAAACACAAATATAATTGAGCGACCACTTAACCAGCCAAGAGTACAACTTATTTTGATTCTTTCTATCAAGGCCCCTTGCAAAATCATGAATGCAAGATACATTGTTTTAGTATATCGTCGATTTGATGGAGAAACATCAAAAATCTATGAGGTTTCTATCAAGGCCATTTCTGCAGATATCTCTTTCTGTCATCTTTCTCTGACACATTATAGTGGGATGGACCTGCATCAATCCAAAGACTTGAGAGGGTTTCCTCGTGGGAAGTAGAACCTATCTAAGCTCCTGGTGTTCGAAATGTGTCAAATCCAATATCAGTTAAGACCAATAGGTTCAAGCCTTGTTGGATTCCATATTTTAGTAAGTGAGACTTCAACCCACATTATCTTTAATGATTTTGTAAATCTATTTGTTGAGAATAAGCACTAACATGATTATGAATTTGATTTTGTGCAGAACTGGCTTTCAACTCGAATGGTTCTCCACGAGGGAACTTTCATAACATGCCCAAAATGCGAGTGGATGGAAAATGGACAACCTCTCCACTTTTGAATGAATCCTCAAGTTTTTATTTCTGACGATGGTAAGGACAAAGTTGGTTTGAATGATTCTTCAAGTTTGTCCTTTCATAACCTGGAACCAACGAAGCTAGTACATCAATACTCTCAGATGTTATGAAGAAATTTGAATCTGAGAACCTCGTAGTAGCCTCCATTTTGAGATTCCAGCTTCATGAAAGTTTTGTTGGCGTGAATCACTCGCATGAAATCTTTTCCTGTGAAAAGTAAATTCAATTCAGATTTCAGGTAATTTCACTCCTTTCCAAAATTTCAACTCATTTTTTCCCCCTGAAATTGCGGTTAATTTCAGTGAAAAACTTGCAAGTACAAAAACCAAACTTAATTTTAGAAAAACAAAAAATATGGCACCAATTATATTGAGTACCTTAAGATATCAGAAACAGGACAGGAACTTGAAAAATTCCTCTAAACTCTTTGACCATTAATTATTTATAAACGGAAACTGTTGGAAAAGACTACTTTCTTTGGCTATTTGATTTCTGGGCGAATGAAATAATCATATTCAATTGACAGATAAACTAACCGAAAGGATAAGGGCCAATGTTGGACAAATTAGCATAGAAGTAGTTATAGTGCTGCATGAGAAAATAGTTTCTGAAGATCCAAAATCTAAGTTTATCTATCAACTCTTAATTGGTACTTTTATTACCCGTGGAGATACTAGTTAATATACCTTTGGTATTCCATTGATCTGATAGATAAAATCAACATGTTGTAAGAATCGATGATATGGTCTTATTCTCTTCATCTTCATCATTATCATAAGTTTTGTCTGACTTCATGGTTAACTGCACAGAAGAAAGGAAATATACCAACATAAAAAATTGATTATTGTTAAATCAAAACAAATAGAATATAAAACAAAGCACAAACCAAACATAAAGATTTAGATCTAAACTAACAAAACCACAACCTAACCCAATAAGAAAAGCTGAAGGCTTAAAACCAAATAGGACCCCAAAACACTCGAGGGAAAGGGCAAAATGACACCACCACAATATGAATAAGGAGCTTTTAGATCTTAACCATAGCTACCAAAAATACTTAACCACTTGCTTCCATAATCAAATCTGTATCACCAGTTCATGAACAACAAGGGATTTTAAACCTGATTAAAAAAAAAAAATTGATGAGTTTGATTCAAACATACCACCACTGTAACTTTAACTCAAGCTCTAGAGGATGATGGATCCTCCACCAATATCACCATCCACATGCTGAGCAACACAAAAACGCACGAACACCCCTCAAAATTTCTTGATATTGAACCACGAGAAGAGAGTTGTCATGATCTACAACCGAAAATCAATTGCTCTGAAAAAGGGAGAGAAGGAAAGGGGACTCACCCTTTTGCAACAGAGACAACGCCTGCGCTATGCACTGCGTGAGAGAGAGAAAGAGAGAGTAATTTGAGGGTTTAGCCTCAAAGCAACATGTTCGGCGTGAGAGATGGAGAGGGGAAGAAAGAAAGAGTATTTATAGGGTTAGACCTCAAAGCGCATGGGTGGTGTGAGAGAGGGGAGAGAGAAATTTTAGGGTAAAGTCTTTTTAAGATAGTTTTTTTATTACAAGAAGAGTGGCTAATTTAAATTTTCTACTATACACCTTCTGGTATTAATTATAAGGCACCAACCGACATTTCTCTAAGACCAATGAAAAAAGTGTTTAATAGATGATAAAAATTTCCATGTTAACCCCTACTTTAATTATATAGATTTAAAAATAATAAAAGTATTATTTTTTTTGGGGGGGGGGCAGACAAGTCCATTGGAATGAAAAAATATTACTGTAGAACTCCATGTTCGAGGAAGGTAATAATGCCCATTGGCCCGGGGAGAGGGGGAATATGCCCATTAGGACTAAATGTTTAGAGTGTAGCAGATGATAATTCACCATGTTCAACGAGTGGGAGGGGGGGAAGATGCCCATTAGGACTAAACGTTTAGAGTGTAGCAGATGATAATTCACCATGTTCAACGAGTATTAAAAATGAGGGTAAAATGCGAAAAACTCAGATTTAGAGGTAATTGGTGCCTTATAATACGGACCAGAGGGAGTACTACGCATCTAATTTTATACCCTTTCCTTATTTTGAGTGTAAATAGATGCCAATGTATAAGGAATTATGAATAGTTATGGTAGTCAACAAATATTTTTAAATGTTTGAGCAGAACTTGAAATGCATGCATTTAAATCTTTAAGGTTTCTAATATTTGCATTCTTTTCTTTTCTCCAGTATATATGGGCAAGAACAATAAATCCATTTTCTTTCGTCCTTTTATTTTGCCTCATTCCATTGTTTTTCATCTCACGTTCAATGTACATGCTTGTTTTTCATCTCACATTCAATGTACATGCTTAATTTTATAAGTTAAGTTGCAAAAATAGTTGTAAGCTTTTACCCAAAATGCCTCTAGTACCATATGCATTTTGAAGGCAAAAAAATAAATGTAAACTTTTTTCAAGTGAAAAAATACCATGAACTTTAATATTGGAGCAAAAATGACTTAATTAACGTCTGTTTTTTTTTCCAGAAGACAAATATAGTGGGTCCCACACACAAATAGTAAGTGACGTTAGGGGTGTTTAATGGTTGTATAATTTTTTCTTCGATTTTTAAATTTCAAGGTAATTTTTACACACAAGAAAAATTTATGGGTATTTTTGTAAATTGGGAATAAGTTCATGGTACTTTTGCACCATAGGCCAAAAACAAAATCTATGAGAAAAGTAATACATTTTGACGGCATGGAGACATCAGCAACTAAAAAAAAAAAAAAAAGCCTGTTAATTTTCGTCCCAGCATTATGAAAAAGGATTTGCCTTGATGTTGTATTTCTAGTTTTTACAAAAGGCTTATTAAAGTGTGTTTGTGGGACCATATATACCCGAAAACTGTTGGGTTTGGGTCTTCATTAGATTCACTGCTTATAATCCAGGAATATATTTAGGTATTTAACATCTATACAAGCAATATTTTAAATCTTATAGATTAATATATGTTATAGGTCTCGCACATTAATTAATTCTATTTGGTTTTGACATGCAAGTGTATGATTCATGCATTGTCATTTACTTTAGGGCGTCATGTGACAAGAGGAATGGCTATGACGTACATTGTGAAGAATGGTTACAATCAAGAAGAAAAATATAACACTATCACCACCAACCTATAAGCCCGGATGTTAATTTTAATTTTATTGGACAATGTCCAGGGAAGATTATATAACATATTCTTGTTTTATTTATTTATTTGTTAATTCTTTATTATTTCTTTTCCTTGAGATCAAAGGAAGTTTGACAGCAAAGATATAAACGGGTTATATAATCAAGACTCCATGAAGCATTCGGATCAGCTTGAGATCTTCATCTCTCCGACATGAACTTATATTAGAATGTGTGTGTATTATAAGAGTGAATTGAAGATATATAAAGTTGACAAAGATCTTTTCAATTGATTCAAGTCTTTTGATGGAAAAACAATTTGTCTATATTAAGTATCGGAATTAGTACTTCATGAAGCTATAACATTTGTGAGAGAATATGAATATATGAATTTATACCAAACACAAATATAATTAAGCGACCACTTAACTAGGCAAGAGTACAACTTACTTTGATTCTTTCTATCAAGGCCCTTTGCAAAATCATGAATGCAAGACACATTGTTTTGGTATATCATTGATTTGATGGAGAAATATACAAAATCTATGAGGCTTCTATCAAGGCCATTTTCTGTAGATGTCTCTTGCTGTCATCTTTCTCTGACACATTGTAGTGGGATGGACCTGCATCAATCCTGTAATACCCTAAAATTCTTATTTATCATAAATATTATATTTTGGTATATAACACATGATAATTAAAGGAGAGTATGTTGTCTCTAAATTTTGGAAGATTATTAGTTAGATTTTTGGGCAATTTTCCCTTGAAATTAAATCAATCAAGGGTCAATTTTAATATTTCATATTTAGGGATCATAAAATACCCTAAGATTATCACAATTAAGCATAGTCTTAATTTATTCATAGGACATAATTTAGTGACACAAAAATACTTGTACCAATTAGAGAGAAAATTTTCCAACAATTAATGGACAATGAATTTGCAATAATTAAAGTAATTGTATTAGATGTTCATAATTAATTAAATCAACTAATTAAGAATATTAATTGAGATTAATTATGTAGGGCTAGGATTAAACCTCATAAAGCTAAATCCTAAGGCCTTAATTCAATTTCATAAAGTGGAATCCTTGTGAAGTAAAATCTAACAATGAGAAAAGAGTTGTGTATGTGTGTGTGTGCAAATGTTGTGAGGGTTGTGAGTCTAGTGTGAGAGAGAGAGAGAAAAAAAATTAAAGCAAATTTGATAAAGTTTGAAATCCTAGAGTAAATTGGATAATGGTTTGAAATCTAGTAAATATCTGATGTACACAAAAAAACTCAAAATAACAAATAAAGTGAGAATTTATACAAATTTAAATAGTTGTGAAGAAGTAGGAACCCTGGAGAAAATATAAGGACTTATCTTGAACCCACATAATTTAACCTCGAAAGTAAGCCTAGTAAAGGCTATTTTTGCAAACGTTGAAGAATAAGCTTAGTACAACCAGGAGAATCTAATTAGACCATAAATCTGGATATCCAACTACTAATCAAAAAGCATACTCAGAATTTAAAAGTATTAGTGATTGATCAGGCAACCAAAAATGAATTTCGTTAAAGTAAAACCAAAGACTCAGTTGGAAGAAACTTACACAGGAAGACTGCACTTTACTTTTTGAAGAAATAAGAAAAAAGATTATGGAAGAGAGAGAAAGGGGAGAGAGGAGTGTGAAATCAGTTTTGAGTAGGTGTAAGGGTGAGATTTAAACTTCTCAACTAAGTTTAATCCAAGGGTTAAAAATGAAAGAAAGGTGTTAGATAGTTAACCCTCAAAATGGCTATAAATAGGGAGGTAATGTCTTCATATTTTCTCACCAATTCACAAGCATAAAAGCTGAAACATAGAAGGAGAGTGAGAGTAAGGAGCATCTTGAAGGAGTAGCAAGGTTCTTGGTAAGTTCTCTAGCTCTAGCTTTAAGTTCTTTAAGTTCTAGTTCTTAAATTCTTAGATAGAAGTAGCTTAGATCTTAAATATGCTAGAATAATTTTATTTACATGTTTTTATGGTCAAAATTGGATTTATTTCGAAAAAATGATGAGAGAGGTTATATAGCAAAATTTCTGGAAGAGAATCATCAAAGTAATGAAGTTCGCGAAATTTCATCGGTTTCGAATTTCTGGAGTCGATGATGAAAACGCCAGAATTTCATATTGAAAATATAGTCACAAATTTTGGGAAAATTTATGGTTAAATTAGATATATAGGGCTCTTTAAATATGCAAAGAACATGTTAAAATGAGCTCTGTACAGTGAGATAACAATTCTCAAAAATAGGCTACGAATTTCTGGAAAAATTCTGGGTAGAGGCTCAAAAATTTAAAACTGAGAGTGATTCGTGTAATCTGGGCAAGAGTGATTATTTTTAATTTAAAATAGACATCCTAAGGATTCTAAATAATTTTACGGATCCTCGTTTCAATTTTTGTAGAATTAATTATGATTTTGCAAAGTTAGACAAAAATCTGTCCAAAATTCTGGACCAGCGTTTTTGAAGAATTAAAGGTGATAAGTTGGAAAATAATTCCACCAAAGGTAAAAAGGTCATTAGTGACTAGGATATCTTCTAGAATATTATTTGCGAATTAATAAATGCAATATTACCATTATAGGATAAACGTGATCACGACCGAACGACAACGTACCGATATCGCCGACAAAGGTACGGACGCGTCTTCAACACTAACTCGATGTTTATTGTATACCTATATATGATAGATGTGTTCATAAACTGTGATTCTGTTTTAAAAGTTATACATGTACAACTGTACACGGGTTATGGTCTTGATAATGCCGTTGAGTTTTCCTAGCGCTGAGGACACGGATGTACACCGTGGCACTAATGAATAGTGCAAACCGTAATGACGTTCATATGCAGTGGCTGTGTTCTGCTATTATCTTTCATATGTGAATATTGCTGTGATATCATAAATAACTATCATACATACTTGTACATGAACATGAGGTTAACCGTTACCTGAGGTTCAATGGGTATTGAACCTCGCTCTTACCATAGCTTCGTGGATCCGGAGTGAACATGATCGAAGACAGGGTAAGCAAAGAGATATAGGAACCGGCTTTGGAGGAAGCCCTTTTTGTTTTGTACTTAATGATGCCATTTTGTAATTTTTGTAAACGCTGTTAAAGTTAACACATACATTACAAGTGGATGTTATCAGTTACTTTTTAAATACTACTTACTTCCGATGCTCTACTCTGATCAAGTTACCGTGAAAACGCTTTCAAAAAATTGGGATGTTACAAATCCAAAGGCCTGAGAGGGCTTCCCCATGGGAAATAGAACCTATCTTAGCTCTTGGTGTTCAAAATGTACCAAATCCAATATCAGTTAAGAGCAATAGGTTCAAGCCTAGTTGGATTCCATCTTCTAGTAAGAGAGACTTCAACCCACATTATCTCTAATGATTTTATAAATCTATTTGTTGAGAATAGGCAATAAAATGATTATGAATTTGATTTTGTCCACAACTGGCTTTTAACTCAAATGGTCCTCCACAAGGGAACTTTAATAACATGTCAAAGATGAGAGTGGATGGAATATGGACAACTTTCCACTTTGGAATGAATCCTAAAGTTTTATTTCCGAACATGGGAAGGATCAAGATGGTTTGACTGAGTTTTCAAGTTTCTGCTTTCATAATCTGGAAGGGACGAAGCTAGTACATCAGCACGAGGAAGCTTGCCACTAGCTTCTACAGATCTCCGATGAGGCTCCATTTATCAAAGCCTATGTCTTCATAACAACTCAATAGTTCAAGATGTAGTCCGAGATGTTATGAAGAAAATCAAATAAGAGAACCCGAATGATCCTCTATTTTGTAATACCCAAATTTCATACTTCAAATTGTGTGGGTTGACACTTGGTTTTAGAAAAATCGACAGAGTTTGAGGTGCTCCAACTGAGAGTAAAGAGGAAACAGAGAGCATGCACTTATGTTTGGACAATGAGTATCTGATATAAAATGCCCAGACATATGCTGATGCCCCGACATAAGCTGATATATTAAAAATTTTCCGAAGGAATATTCGTGTGATACAACAAATACAGAGCTTGTATAATTACAATTCTTACATGGTAACTATACAACCTTAAACCAAGCCCTAATTAGACTTGGGGCAATGAACCTAACTCAGTTAATCAACTGATTTGGCCAGACCGGTGTTTAGTGGAAGTCTCCCTGAATTCACGGTGACTTATTGACTGAACCACATAGACAAACCCTTTCTAGACACCAAATGGTTTGAAGTAACCTTATTAGATTCATGCCAGAAGGTAGGCTCTATTAAAGTTCTTCCGGCATTTGCTTTGACCGGTGCCTTTTTATGGCTCCTCCCTTCAATGCCATTTCACGGCTCCATCTACCGGTGCCTTCTCTGATCCTGGTTCCTTTCCTGAACCTTAAACAAATATGAGGTCCAATACCCATCAGACCTTAGGTAACAGTTAACCTCATGTGAAAAGTATAAAAAGTATATGTATGACAGATGTTCATTTTATTACAGCATTAACCAATACATAGCACACAACAGATGTAAGGTTACAACAGTACATAAGCACACAACAGATGTAATGTTAACACAACAACAGTATATAGCACACAGCACATGTAAAGTCATCCACGTTTGCACTAACCTGTGCCACGACGGCCCCTCGTGTCCTCAGCGCTAGGAAAACTCAATGGCATTATCAAGACTATAACCCGTATAAAGCTGAATGTATATGAACAAGTGATCTAAGCCCCATAAACTTAGTCACAATGCATGATCCAAGACCTAGTCTTGTCCATCCTTCATGAATCATTCAATCATATATATGCATACAAGATATAGACAATTAAAGTTACTAGTACGCAAACGTACCTTTCACCGCATCATTGTCAAAATGCCCGACCTTTGAACCCGATTCCGGACTTCCCGGATATCCTATATATTATTGTCGGATTATTATATGATATTTGGTAAGTATCATATTGCTTAGAATAATATCCTAAAGTTTTAATTTACCTTTCTACCGTCGGTGGATTTATTATTACCATTTTGCCATTACACTTTATTAAAAAGGAAGTGCTGGATTTTCTGGGCAAATTTTGTGGAAAATCATAATCAATCCTAGAAAAATCAAAACAGGATCCGTAAAATTCCCCGAAATCCTTAGGGATTCTATTTTTGAGGAAAAATACTTTTTTTTATGCAGAATTAGTGAATCATTCCCAGTTTTCACGTTTCCAACCTCTACCCAGAATTTTCCAGAAAAACATAGCTTTTCTTTCAAGAATTTTTATCTCATTGTACAAAACTCAAAATGACATCCTCTAGGTATTTTTGAAAATATCTATATGTCTACCTTAACCATGAAAAATCTCAGATTTTAATAACTTCATCTTTTACATAAAATCATAGCCTTTTTATGACTGACTCCGGGAACTTTCCAACCGACAAATTTCGCCGAGTTTCGCTACTTTGATCTTCAACTTCCAAGAATTTTGCTCCATCATATTTTTCATCAATTTTTTGAAATAAACATATTTTTAACCATAAAAACATGAAAACAAAACTATATTGGAAGATTAAAGATCAAAGCACTATTTATCTATAAACTTAAAGCTAGAACTCAAGAACTAGAGAACTTACCCTTGAAGCTCCTCTTCCTTCTTGCTTCCCACTAGCTCTCACCTCTCTCTACTCTCTTTAGAAAATCACCTCTTGGGGTTGATTTTGGTTTGAAGAATGAAGAGACCCAAGGTCTCTATTTATAGTAAAAGTTCATGATCCTAAACCATTAGATCATCTTTCCTAATCAATGGCTCATGTTGGCTTGGTCTTTTTGAAGACACAAAATATAAAGAAGAATGCTCTCATTGGCTTATTTCATTTACATAGGATTTAGCCATTTTTCTTTGATTTTTCTCATTGGTTGGTTTAAAGTAATCACACACACACACACACACACACACACACTCACAACTCTAAAAAAGTCCCCTCATCTCTATCCTTCATCCAATTTGTATTAAATGATCTCATGTGCATTGTTTTATAATATCTTGATTAAACAATAATAAACTAAGCTTATCCTCTTCTATTTTCATAAATGCTCCCATGTGCTCCATTTATGACTCCATGTGTATTTTATCCCATGTGTTGATTAGTTCATTCTTTTTCTTCAAGTTTTATTTTTCCCTTTCTCTTTCCCATGTGCAAGAAGACTTTAGGGGATGATTTTTTTTTTTTTTTTTTTTTTGTAATTCATTAATGACATTAGTTATCTCTAAATGTCCTTTGAGACTAGATGCAAATTGATAGTTGGTTGCCAACTAAACAAGAATGTATTTAGGTGTTTGTTATAAAGCTTACCTAAGCCTCCCATTAGCTCCCAATTTTCAAAAATAATAGCCTCTCCCAAAGGCTTCCATTGATTTTTATCACAAAAGTATCTTGCTCAATTCATGAAAGAGAAAACATAAGATTCCTATCTAATATTCATTCTTTATGACCATTAATTATCCTATCTTCTCCATTAATGTTTTGCCTTAATTACATTACCTTCATCTTCTCCATTAATGTTTTTAATCCTCCCATGTGCAATTAATGTTATTATAATGCAAAAAAAACAGAATTCTTGAATACAACCATCACATATAGGTATACGGTAAAAACATCGAGTTAGTGTTACGGTACTCCTTCGTCGGTGATTGCGAGAGTCTTGACCCATGTGCCTAGTTTATCCTCTTCCATTCTTTAATTGCCATTAATTACATTACCTTCAAGTACATCATCTTCTTCCAATTTGTCTCCCTCATTAATCCTCCCATGTGCTTTTAATTAATGTTATTATAATGCAAAGATTCTTTCCCCTCTTCCAAGCTAGCCAAAAATTATGAAAATTGGTGTTTATGGTCCTTTAATTAATTATGAAGACTTGCACAATTTAATTTAGTGAATGTTTAGTTGGTAATTAATTGCCATTGATTTCTCTAAATTTATTTAGGTATTTTCATAACACTTTCTTGCTCTTTTAAATTCTACATGGCTTAATATGGTATTTATTATATTTTATGGTATTTTATGATGCCTAACAAAATTTATTAAATCCCCTCCTTCATTTTGACTCCCTTCATTTTGAATTGTGTTTTATTTATCTCTCATAAATGACAACCAAAACTTCCTATTGGTTCCCTAAATTATCACTTCGATTTAGCTTATTTATGAGATTAATTAGGACCATTGGATTTAGCTTTATCAAACTTAATCTTAACCTTTCATTTATGTTAAAAAATCCTATTACTATTGAAGATTTTTATTTGTTAAAACACATGTGCTTCTACAATTATAATATCTTGATTATAATATTATAAATTCGTTCTCTCTATCTCTTTCTCTCTCATGCGCCACTTTACTTGACGTTGGGGGCTGATTACACAATCCCAATTAGGATTCCTCAATGGGGTGTTTATATTCCATTTACTATAATTGACAATGTATGATTGGTTCCTTAGCTATTATGGCCATTAGAGTCTCATTCAAGGCTAAACTTGTCTTCTAATTAGTCCTTGATTTAAATTAAGACATTCTCTAATTTATGCTTTTTAATTTGTCTCTTGATTAATTTGTAGAATGACACAATTTATTTTAATTAATGAAAGCTTAATTGTCCATTAGTTTTTACTAATAGCCTTTAAATTGCTTAGGTGTTTTCATAACACTCCTTATTTCTTTTAATCATAAATTAACCATTATTTAATGTGTTAATTATGTCACATTTTATTGTGCTAAAGATGTAGTCTCAAATCCAACCATTTGTCTATTAATTTCCTAGTGAAATTTTGGATAAAATTATAATCAATAGATTATAATTCCTTGAGACACATATTCACCTTTGTATTTTATAGGTATTATTTATCAAAATATTGTATTTATGATAAATAGAAATTTTTTGGTATTACATTTTTTGTGATTCCGGCTTCATGAAAGTTTTGTTAGTGTGAATCACTTGCTTGAACTCTTTTAATGTCAAAAGCAAATTCAATTCAGATTTCGGATAATTTCACTCCTTTCCAAAATTTCAACTCTTTTTTTTTTTTTTTCTGAAATTGTGGTTAATTTCATTCAAAAATTTTAAGTAGAGAAACCAAACTTATTTTAGAAAACATAAAATCGAGCACCAGTTATATCGAGTGCCTTAAGATATCTGAAATAGGACAAGAACTTGAGAAATTACTATAAAGTCTTTGACCATTACTTATAAAGAGCAACTGTTGTAAATGACTATTTTCTTCGATTATTTGATTTCATGGCGAATGAAATGATCATATTCAACTGACAGATAAACAAACTGAAAGAATAAGGGCCAATGCTGGACAAATTAGCATAAAATTAGTTTATAGTGGTGCATGTGAAAATAGTTTATGAAGATCCAAAATCTAACTTTATCTATCAACTCTTAATATACCTTTGGTATACCAATGATCTGATAGATAAAATCAACATGTTATAAGACTCGATGATATGCTTTTATCCTCTTCATCTTCATCATTGTCATTAGTTTTGTCTGACTTCATGGTTAATTGCACAGAAGAAAAGGAATATACCAACACAAAAAAATTGATTATTGTTAAATCAAACCAAATAGAATATAAAACAACACACAAACCAAATGTAAAGATTTAGATCTAAACTAACAAAAACCCAAGCTAACCCAATAAGAAAAGCCAAAGGTTTAAAACCAAATATGACCGTAAAAAACTTGAGGGAAAAGGCGAAATTAGACCACCACAATATGAACAAAGATGCTTTTAGATCTTAGCCATTGCTACCATAAAGACTTAACCACTTACTTCCTTAATCAAATCTGTGTCACCAGTTCACCAACAACAAAGCAATTTATACCAGACCTAAGAAAAAATTGAAATAGTTGATGAGTTTGATTCAAACATACCTTCATTTTAACTTCGGATCTGAATGATTCACCAAGCGGTCATTAGTCTAGGAGATGATCGATCATCCACATGCATAGTAACACCCAAAAAAAAACCACACACACAACCCTTAAAATTTCTTAGTAGCAAACAATAAATTGAAGAGAGAGCTGTCAAGATCCACAAGCCACAAACAAATTACTCTCAGAGAAGAAGAGAAAGAAAAGGCAACACAAATCTCTATGTGGCGTGCCTAGCATGAGAGAGATAGAGAAAAAAGAATTTTAAGGTTAGGCCTCCAAGTAGTGTGTGGCATTAGAGAAGGGGAGAGAGGGCCGAGAGCCATTAATATAGGGTTAGACTCAGGGTTTTGAAACCCAGATTGGAAACCAATGAACCGGTCAGTAAATGGGTTCGATCCGAGCATCCACCCAGTTTAGTATTTGCAACAACAAAAAATGATTTTTCTTTAAAAAAAAATCTTTAGAATTTCATATTAATAATCCTAAAATCTTTAATTTATCATCGGTTTGGCCCCAGGTTAGCTTCGGTTTAACTTTGGTTTTGTAATACCCAAAATTTCCATTTATCTTAAATACAATATTTTTGATAATTAAAGCCTATTTAAATAGGTGAGTATGTGGTCTCAAAATTTTGAGACATGTTTATTTTATTTTCTAGGCAATTTTTCCTAGAATTAGAATAGCCAATAGGTTCATAAACTATATTTGGCATCATAAAATACCATAAATGCAACAAATACCATATTTAAATTATGGTTCATATAGAGATGAAAATACTTAAGTATATTTAGAGAAATTAATGACAATTAAAGACCAACCAAACCTTCACTAAATTAAATAAATTATGCAAATCTTCGTAAATTAATCAAAGGGTCTTAAACACCCATTTTCATAATTTATTAAGAGACTAAATTTTCTAATGCCTTATAACTAATATTTAGATCATATTTAAGTCACAAAAGGCCATAAAGAATTATCAAAACATTTAATCCAATTAAGGGGCAATTACCAACAAGTAATGAGCAATTAAAATTACACTAATGGAGTATTTAGGTAATTCTCTACAATTAATACTAATTGTCATCAACTAAAGGTGTGTTAAGCTAATTAAAAACCAAGAACCAATAAGAAGTTAAGATTAGCACTAAATGAGTTATTAGCAATCATCAACTACTCTAAGAACCCCTAATGTAACAATCAAGAGATGATTAAGCTTATAATTAAGTTGTTAATCAAGAATTAATCAAGAGTTGAAAAAGTCAACAATTGCAACAAGATCTAAAGGTCAAGAATTAATTTCATAAAGATTATCTAAAGGCCCTAATTAATTCTTATAAAGCCTAATCCATGTAACTAGGCAAACAACCAATTAGATAACCCCCACATGCAATCAATTAGAGCATAAAAATGCAACTAAAACTGAACAAAGGGGAGGGGGTCTGTTTTGGCACTTGGGAGAGAGAAAAGAGTGTTGCAAAATGCAACTTGCCCACTTGCTTGAAGGAATAAGGTGGTGAGATGAAATATCAAGAGGAAATATCCAACCATTAGCCAATGAGGTGTTTACACATAGGATAATTAGGATAATCAATGGGATTAATTCAAGATTTAATCAAAGGGAAATCTATACAAAATAAATTGTATCTTGAAATCCACTAACCATCAATCAAAGATAAGAAGTGATTATTAACAAGCAAAATTCAAGCTTCAATTTGACTATAACCAAAGCTATTTTCTCAACTTTTAAGAATTTGCCAATTGAGAAAATGAGAGATTGAGGTCTCTAATTAAAGCCAAAAATCTCAAGAGTTCAAAACCAAAAGAAAATTTGAATCAAACTTCATTAAGGTCCCCAAATGAATTTTTATCTAGTTATTCTATCTAGTGGAATGGAAGAGGTAGGAAATTCTAACTTAAAAAGGAAGTCAAGAAGTTGTCACAATTTAAACTTCATTTGGAATCCACCAATGAAAGCTAGCAAGACAATTACACAAATGCCATAGCCTTTTGCTATAAATAGGGGCTTTGCTCTTCATATTTTCTCACCAATTCACAAAGCTTACAAGCTGAAACATAGAGAGAAAGTGAGAGTGAGAGCCTTGAAGAAAGAAGGAGCAAAGTTCTTGGTAAGTTTTCTAGTTCTAGCTTTAAGTTCTTTAAGTTTTAGTTCTTAAATTCTTAGATAGAAGTAGCTTAGATCTTAAATATGATAGGATAATTTTATTTAGATGTTTTTATGGTTAAAATTGGCTTTATTTCGAAAAATTGATAAAGAAGAAGTTATAGCAAAGTTTCGGAAGAAAATCAGCAAAGTAACGAAGTTACGGGCGAAATTTCATCGGTTTCGGAATTTCTGGAGTCAGCCATGAAAACGCCAGAATTTCATATTGAAACTATGGTCACAAAATTCTGAGAAAATTCATGGTTAAAACAGACATATAGGGATTTTTAAATATGTCAAGAACATGTCAAAATGATTTCTGTACAGAGAGATAAAAATCCTCAAAGTTAGGCTACGAAATTCTGGAAAAATTCTGGGCAGAGGTTCAAAACTTAAAACCTGGGAGTGATTCGTGAAATCTGGGCAAAGGTAACTATTTTTACTTGAAAATATACATCCTAAGGATTCCAAGGAATTTTACGGATCCGCGTTTCGATTTTTGTAGAATTAATTATGATTTTTCAAAGTTAGACAAAATGCTGCCCAGATTTATACAGCGTTGTTGTACGAATTTTGAGGGAATAAAGTGAAAAATAAAAGTTGTAAGGGCAAAATGGTCATTAGGGGCCAAAGTATCTCTTAGGATATTACTTACAAATTAATAAATATGGTATTACCATTATAGGATCAACGCGATCACAGTTCAGACGTCAAACGTATCGACAACGCCGACGAAGGTACGGACGCGTACTGTAACACTAACTCTGATGTTTATTGTATACCTATATGTGATGAGATGTGTTTTTGAACTGAGATTCTGTTGTCAAAAGTTATTGACTGTGCACATACAGCTTTATACGGGTTATAGTCATGATAACGCCGTTGAGTTTTCCTAGCGCTGAGGACACGGATGTACACCGTGGCACTGGTGAATAGTGCAGACTGTAGTAACATTCATATGCAGGTGTATATGGTGTGTTATTACTTGGTATATGTGAATTTTACTGTGGTATCATGAATATCTGTCATACATAATTGTACTTGAACATGAGGTTAACCGTTACCTGAGGTTCAATGGGTATTGAACCTCAGCTCTTACCATAGCTCCGGGATCCGAGTAAACAGGACCTGAGACAAGGGTAAGCAGCGGATCTAGGAGCCACCGGAGATAGACCTTTTGTTTGTACTTATGATATTTGAAATTTTTGTACCCGCCATTAAGGCTGATCACATACATTACAAGTGGATTTATCGCTTACTTTTTAAATACTATTTACTTCCGATGCTTTACTCGATCATGATACCGTGGAAACGCTTTCAAAAATTGGGATGTTACATTTTGGTATCGGAGAGCGGACATCCCGGCACGAATTTAACTATGCTACTCCAAACGGTCGGGTGTCTAGAAAGGTTTATTGTGGATCAGCCAATCGGTCACCCTCGCACGGTGAGGCCCCATGATATACACCGGCCTGGCGATTGTTTGAGTAACGGAGTTAGGTTCGGAGTTTTCAACTAAAAGCATTTTATCCGGTATGAACCCGACTCGGTTATAACAAACCATTGGTGCCGAAGGCAAGGCTAGTCTATGTGGATCGCCATTGAGTCACCCCGGCACGGTGAGGCTCCCATGATAGACACTTACCTGGCCAAACGGTTGATTAACTAAGTAGGCTCTAAGCCATTATCTTAGAGCATCTTTTGAAAACAAGTACTGATAAAACCCTGGTATTGTTGTAGTGATAAACAGATGAGTTTTCCCTATGTAGATTATTATGGGAGGAGGAGACGTGTAGCACGTCGGTCGCAGTCTCGAAACGTAAAAGTAAGACTCGAACCCGGAACCAACAAATCCACCCCTATGTCTATACTCGAACCCCGAACCATATTTCCCGCTCCAAAATACCATTTAGACCACGAGTATATGCCAACTACCCCGATGACGAACCGAGCGAATACCACCCCGAACGAAGATGCTGCCCCAATAAATGAGCCCGAACCTCGAAGATGATCCGAACCCGAGTACCATTTCAAACCAGTACTTTGATGAATCCTACAACCCTAGACCAGTGTATCATTTCAAACTAGTATATTAATCGAACCAAGTGTACCACCTTGAGCCGGTAGATCACCTAAGCCCTGAAAAACCCCTTGTACCCATTCATAACCATAAACCCTCAGAAATATACCATCCTAAGCTATTCCTGAACCTGTACTTCAACCTGATTAGCTATACCCTACTCTAGAACTTAACCTTGAGCTAATACATCTTTCTGCTCCTGAATATGATATTGCTCCGATAATCGATCTCGAACCTGAACACTTCCGATCTAGAATATCTTTACAAAACCATATATGACCAAGGACCTTTTCATTCGGTATCCACCCAACATAGTGTATTCGAACCAATAGCTAGTATACCCTCTGAGTAGACCCTCTGAGCCAGAAAAGACCTATAGGATCAAATCATTCATCCATCGATAATAACCGTGCGTATTTTCAGCTGTTAAGCTACCAAGATGATTCCGGAAGTGAATCTTTTTATAAACCCAAATACCCTGCGATGTGTCTTGAGTACACACAAAGAGCTGATAAGCGCTCTACGAACGAACTTCCTAAAGGCGAGAACATTTTAGGCAACATGTAAACAATTAGTCATTAGTACGACAATACGAAATGTTAAATATGATTACAGGTATTAAAGTCGGTTAGTCATGGCGGGTATATTACCTTATGTGGAGTATGTATTTGTTTAGAAAATTAAGTTATTCCTTAATATGTGTCATTCTTAATAGAAAGATAAGATGACAAATTTGCAAGGAACTAGAGTTCCTAGAGGCCGAGGTAGAGATAGAGATAGAGTTAGACAACCACAAATAAAAACCAATTCCAAGTACCTAGAGCAATACTTTTTCATTGGGGTCTTGATCATCGTTATGAACCCGGCATAATCATAATCAAGGCATCATTGAGGGCCGTATAGGTGGTCCATTTTGCTCTACCCCTCTAGGTCAGTTTGTCTTCATAGATAGTGTGAGATACCTTAATGGTAAGGGACAAATTAGCTAGTATCGAAATACTCTTTATGGAGTATGTACTCAAGGAAGAAAAATCAAATAGTAAGTTGGTACCTAAGTACATGTTAGGAGACATGTCTAGAAAACAGATAGTTCCCGTTAACTCCGTTGGCATCCATATTGGTGTTATAATAAAAACTTGAAAGTACATAAGAGGAGAAGTGAGGTTTATGTGGTATATGATATTGAGTTCCGCTTTTCCTTGTATGCATGATTTTGTTTTTTTAAATGTTTTAGATATATCTTGCCAAAACTCAAAAACCCCTTTCTTTATGTTGTTGTGAAGAGATATGTCTTACCAATAGAATTTAAGCATCATCATGAAGTTTAGGATAAATCAAGCAATGCTTTGTATGAACTCTCTTATCATTTGGACCATTTGCATGATTAGAATTTAGTGTTCTCTAGGTTGACATTGAAAACCTTGTGTGATCATATGCTTGCTGATAAACACGTTTTGTACGATATGAGATTGCATTGGATATTTGCGCTTTAAGGTTGTTGTTAAAACTTGAAACTTGTATGATTTAATATATTAAGTATGTTACACATATGTTTAAATGCTTACTTTATTTCTGAAAATTTCCAACCAAATATAACTCATAGACATGTTGACCAATTGTTTGTTCACTCAGGAATCTAACTTGAGCATTTCACTTAAATTTTCCAAACTAAGCTAGTTTGAGACTATGTTTTTGAAAGTGATTCTTCTTTAAATTTGTTAAATATTGTTAAGTGCACACCGTTACATATTTCATTAAAGTTTATGCATGCAATTATTGTAGTCCAACCAGCTAGCCGTAAGAACTCTAAATGGTGACACTTGCATAGGGTGTTTAGAAATATGTTGGAAGTAACACTTAAATAGTTGGTTGAAAGTCTAGGTGTTTTGTGTTAACCTACTCTAAAAAAAAAAAAAAAAATTTGCATGTCTAATGATGCTATGACTTGTACATCCTTGTGATATTACTTGCTTCATTAAATTATATTTGCAAATGAGTTCGGAAATTTTACTTCATTATACAAGAAAATCTTTAACAAATCAAATTCATGAAAGTAGCTTGGAGTATACTATATGTGCATTACCACTCTTTGAATTTTGCTATCACACTTGTGAAGGTCTGAACCAATGAATATTGTTGATATCATTTTTCTTAAATTACTTGACCATCCATTAACTTTATTTTAGTAATCTCTTCTGTCGTAAGTCTGATTGTTAGTTATTGGTGTGTTAAAACGAGATCAGTTTCAAAATGATGCATGTTAAAATTAGATGAAACCTGAGGGATAAACTGGATCTGATTATTGAAATGACACTTGGTGAAATTTTGTGGCATGCTTTGCATAGGAACCTTGTTTTACTTTTAATCCATTTAAATTAAGATTTCTTATCACTGTATCATAATGAGATAACCATGCATTATATATCCTTGTTTCATTTTGAAATTTTGATGAACGTCTTCAAGTTAACATACATGAACTATTTGGCTCGACAAATTTGAATTTATCTTTGGTGCTTGGTAAAAACAAACCGTAAGGATGAGATTCCTGGATTTTAAAGGCATAAAGCTCTAAATATGAAATTTTGAGTGTACACTCTAGTAAATCTGGATTAATTAAGAGTTAGTATTGTTGTTGTTGATACTCCTAAAACCCTACTTTAGTACACCACCGTACTGATATGTTGTGTTGAATTCCTGTCCAAACCAATTAGATTTCAGATATATAAAACATAAATTGGAATGTGTAGGTTACAGTAGTAATTGAAGTTGAATTTTTTTGTCTTCTTGTTATTTGCATCTATTGATAAGTATTAAACATGACATTTGTAGTAGCATGTGAATTTCATAGAAATTAAAAAGTACTTACAAGTTGTTTTGGGTTTCATTGAAACTATTTTCCGATTACTTCGTATGTCGACTCCTCCTCACTCCTGATAAAAATATGGAATATAAAATCCTCATTTTATGTTAGGAATTTGGCGTAGTAATTACCTTAGCAAAGAAAAGATTTGCCGTTGTAATCAATAATTCTTGTATAGAAACTAGTATCAAGCTTCTAATGTAGTCTAAGAGTTAGACTTGGGAGAGATTTAGATAGAATAGACGAGCAGATGCTTGAAATCTAGGTGTACGAATGTATATGGGGCTGTGTCCCTAGGCCTTAAGACAGTAGTACTTATCACTGTATGAAATATGAATTGTTATAGTGACCTTAGACTAGTATGTCTACAAGTACGTCTTGAGTCTATTAAAATATTTACTATACCAGGTAGTAGGTGTCACATCCCAATTTCGGAAGCGATTTTTTTTTTTTAAAAAACGGTATCATGATCAGAGTAGAGCACCTAAGTAAAAATAGTATTTCAAAAGATATGTATCTCGATAACATCAACTGTATGTTTTGCTACTAACAGCGGTACAATAGTTCAAATGGTTCTAAATTCAAAATACATTTCAAAAAGGGGGCCCGACCAAATCCCGTCCTAAGCCTGCCGCTTACCCTTGTCTCCGCTCCCGTTCACTCCGAACCCGAAGCTATGGTAAGAGCCGAGGTTCAAAGTACATTGAACCTCGTGTAACGGTTAACCTCATGTTCAAGTACAATTATGTATGACAGATATTCATGATGTCACAGTAAAATTCACATATACCAAGTAACAACACACCATATACACTGCATATGAATGTTATTACAAATACGCACTATTCACCAGTGCCACGATGTACGGCCGTGTCCTCGCGCTAGGAAAACTTAACGGCGTTATCATGACTATAACCCGTATAAAGCTGTATGTGCACAGTCAATAACTTTTGAAAACAGAATCTCAGTTAAAAAAAAAAACACATCTCATCACATATAGGTATACAATGAACATCGAGTTAGTGTTACGACGCGTCCGTACCTTCGTCGGCGTTTGTCGGTACGTTTGACGTCCGAACTGTGATCGCGTTGATCCTATAATGGTAATACCGTATTTATTAATTTGTAAGTAATATCCTAAGAGATATTTTGGCCCCTAATGACCATTTTGCCCTTACAACTTTTATTTTTCACTTTATTCCCTCAAAATTCGTACAACAACGCTGGTATAAATCTGGGCAGCATTTTGTCTAACTTTGAAAAATCATAATTAATTCTACAAAAATCGAAACGAGGATCCGTAAAATTCCTTGGAATCCTTAGGATGTCTATTTTCAAGTAAAGATAGTCACCTTTGCCCAGATTTCACGAATCACTCCCAGGTTTTAAGTTTTGAACCTCTGCCCAGAATTTTTCCAGAATTTCGTAGCCTAACTTTGAGGAATTTTAACTCTCTGTAAAAAACTCATTTTGACATGTTCTTGACATTTTTAAAAAGCCCTATATATCTATTTTAACCATGAATTTTCTCAGAATTTTTTGATCATGATTTCAATATGAAATCCTGGCGTTTTCATGGCTGACTTCAGAATTTCCGAAACCGATGAAATTTCGCCAGAACTTCGTTACTTTGATGAATTTCTTCCGGAAATTTTGCCATAACCTCTACTTCATCAATTTTTCGAGATAAAGGCAATTTTAACTATGAAAACACCTAACTAAAATTATCCTACCATATTTAGGATCTAAGCTACCTCTAACTAAGAATTTAAGAACTAGAACTTAAAGAACTTAAAGCTAGAGCTAGAGAACTTACCAAGAACTTTGCTACCCCTTCAAGAAGCTCCTTACTCTTACTCTCAACTCTCTATTTCAGATTTCTTTGCTTGCTTTGGTGTGGAGAATATGAAGACTCAAGCCCCCTATTTATAGCAAAAGGCTATGGCAATCTTGTAATTCTCTAACTTACACATCTCTCATTTTTGGCCATGGCTTTAAGTCTGAATTCTCCCTCCAGCTGAGCCAAAAAACGTGGCCTACCTCCCCCCCATTCTTCCTCCTTTGATTTTTCACCAAAGCCTCTTGCCTTGGTGTCAAAATTGTCCCCATGTGTAAAGCTTTTGGCCCCAAGAGTGCTTTGGTGGCTCTTTCTCCTTCATGCACTCTCCAAGCTTGCATTGGTGGCCTCTCCACCTTCATGCATTTCCCAACTTGGAGTTCTAATTTCCTAGTTACTCTAAGTATATTTGTAACTAGATGCCTTTGGTGATTGGTTAGCAATTAAGCAAAATGCTCTTAGGGTTTAATCTTTAATTAGCTTAATCTTTGGTCATAAATCCTAAAATGGTGTTTTAGGTGTTATTAAATTTATTTGATTGGTTACTAATTTAATCATGATCATTAGTAATCATCCTTATGCTAATCCTAACCCCTTATTGGTCCTTGACCTTTAATTATCCTAATACATCTTTAATTGGTGACTATTTAACATTAATTGTAAAGAATTACCTAAATATTCCATTAGTGAAATTTTAATTGCTCTTTAATTGTTGGTAATTGCCCCTTAATTGTTTCAAGTGTTTTGATAATTCTTCACGGTCCTTTATGATTTAAATATGAGCTAAATATTAATTATAAGGTATTAGAAAATTTAGTCTCTTAATAAATTATAATAATTGGTGTTTAAGGTCCCTTGATTAATTATGAAGCCTTGTGAAATTTATTTACTTTCATGAAGACTTAGTTGATTTAATTATCATTGATCTCACTAAATTTATTTAGGTATTTTTATAATACTTTCTTGCTCTTTTAAATTCTACATGAACCATAGCGTGATATTTATTTGTATTTTATGGTATTTTATGCTGTTTGTTAAATCATTGGGTATCCTAATCCTAAGGAAAAATTACCTAGAAAATAGAATAAACACATCTCAAAATTTGAGACCACAAACTCACCTATTTTAAATAGGGTTTAACTATCAAAATATTGTATTCAAGATAAATGAGAATTTTGGGTATTACATTTCTCCCCCCGTTAAATAAAATTTCGTCCCCGAAATTTATTCTATACTAGCTAAGTATCGTGCCATAAACTCTGGATATTTCTCTTTCATCTCCTCTTTCGTTTCCCATGTTGCCCCTTCCAGAGATAAACCTCTCCAGGCCACCTTCACGATTGGAATACTTCGTCGAAGCCACTTCTCTCGGCTTTCGAGAATTTGCTCCGGCTCGACCTCAAAAGTGTTATCATGCCGTAACTCGACATTCTCATACCGGATGATATGTTCGTGATCGGGTTGGTATTTCTTCAATTGAGAAACATGGAAAACGTCATGGAGTTTACTCAAGTTCGGGGTAAGGCTAATTGGTACGCGATCGGCCCACGTTTTGCCAAGATTTCAAATGGCCCTATGTAACGAGGACTTAGTTTTAGCCTTTTAAGGGTTCTACCGACACCGGTTCTTGGAGATACTTTCGTAAACACATGGTCTCCGACTTCGAATTCTAACGGCCTCCTCCTTTTATCGGCGTAGCTCTTCCGTCTACTCGCTTGTTAAGAGTCTCGCTTGATCGAGCGATTTGTTCGGAGGTCCTATCAACTATATTTGTCCCAATGAATTCTCGCTCGACAATTCCGTCCAAAGATATAGGCGATCGACACTTTCGCCCATACAATGCTTCAAACGGAGCCATCTCGTATGCTCGAATGGTAGCCGTTGTTGTAAGCAAACTCGGCTAGGGGCAAATGTTGGTCCCAATGTCCCTTGAAGTCCAATACACACGCTCTAAGCATATCTTCTAGCGTTTGTATTGTCCTTTCGATTGGCCATCGGCCCGAGGGTGATAAGCCGTACTAGGTCTTAGCTTTGTCCCCATCTCTTTGTGCAATGCCTCCCGTAATCGGGATGTGAATCGCGGGTCCCTCGGCGAGACAATGCTCTTAGGTACGCCATGAAGTCTCACGATCTCTTTGATGTAAATCTCTGCTAATCGTTCCGACGAGTAGTTAATACTGATGGGAAGAAAATGTGCCGACTTAGTCAATCGGTCAACAATTACCTAGATCACATCGTGATTCCTAATCTTAGGTAACCCTACTACTAGATCCATGGTAATGTTCTCCCATTTCCATTCCGGAATTTCTAGTCCTTGAAGAAGACCGGGGGTCGTTGATGTTCATCTTAACCATTTGACAAGTTAAGCATCCGGCCACATACTCGGTTACATCCTTCTTCAACCGGGGCCACCAAAACTCGATTTTAAGTTCGGTACATCTTGACCATTCCGGATGTAGAGTGTATCTACTCTTATGGGCCTCATCTAGTATTTTCTCGTCGCAAACCTTCATCTTCCGCAAGACGTAGATCCGCTTCTTGTACCTAACCAAACCACTAGGTGATAGGTCAAGGTCTTGAGTCTCGCCCGGGAGAGCGTTTCTCGTCTTTGCAATCGCCCATTCATCGTGTTTTTCGAGCCTCCTCGACTTTATCTCTCAAATCGTACTCTCCTTGACTAACAAGAAGGTTTGCAAGATAGGCGTCATCGGCGCATTATAGTTCATGCAAATCTGATTTGACAGTTCAGTCTCTCGGAAATCTTCAAGTAGCCTCCGTTCTTGGATCATCATGTACGCCGTGTGCATCGTCTTTCTACCGAGGGCATCCGCAACGACGTTCGCTTTACCTCGGATGATACTTGATCTCCGGATCGTAATCTTTCAGCAGCCCAGCTTCCATCCAAATGACGCTGCCTCATGTTGAGTTCTCGCTGATCAAAAAGATATTTCGTGCTCTTGTGGTCGCAAAGATAATTCTACGGTTGCACCATAAAGATAGTGCCTCCATATCTTCAACGCAAATACGATAGCCGCTAACTCTAAATCATGCGTGGGATAGTTTGCTTCGTGAGTCTTCAACGACGAGAGGCATAAGCTACTACTCGCCCGTTGCATCGACACATCCCAACCCATGCCCACCGGGCGTCACTATAGACTATGTAAGTCTCGCTCGGTTCTCGGGATGATCAACACCGGTGCAGAGTTAGCCTTTCCTCGCCTTTGAAAACTCGTTTCACAATCCTCGTCCCAAACGAATGGTTGGTTCTTCCTCGTAAGTTTTGTCAATGGTAAGGCAAGACGCGAGAAATTTTGTATGAATCGCGGTAGTATCCCGCTAGGCCTAGAAAGCTACGTATCTCATCACCGATTCCGGCCTCTTCCAAATCCGCGCCGCTTCCACCTTGCTGGGATCAACAAGAACGCCGTCGCGTGATATGACATGGCCCGAAATTTCACTTCGGTAGCCAAAATTCGCACTTACTCGCCTTCGCGAAAAGTCGTTTATCACGTAGTATGCCTAATACGTGGCTCAGATGTTCTTTGTGCTCCTCTTTGCTTTTAGAATAGATTAGGATATCGTCGATGAATACGACTACAAATTTGTCAAGGTGTTGATGAAAGATTCGATTCATGTAATCCATGAATACAAAGCAGTGCATTTGTCAATCCGAAGGGCATCACAAGGAATTCGTAATGCCCGTACTGGTTCTAAAGGCCGTTTTAGGAACATCACCGGCTTTTACTCGCAACCGGTGGTAGCCTCGAGCGTAAATCGATTTTGGAGAATACACAAGAACCGGATAGTTGATCGAGTAGGTCATCGATCCGAGGAAGTGGATATTTGTTTTTGACAGTTACTTTGTTCAACTCGCGGTAGTCGATACAAAGTCGCAAGCTTCCGTCTTTCTTCTTTACGAACAACACCGGGGCTCCCACGGTGACACGCCGGGTCGATGAACCCCTTCCCTAGTAGCTCTTCAAGCTGCTTTTTCAGTTCTTGCATCTCGTTCGGTGCCATACGATATGGTGCTTTTGATATTGATCCGGTGCCGGCATCGTCAATGGCGAACTCAACCTCTCTTTCGGGGGTAACTCGGAAGATCGTCGGGAAATACGTCGGAAATTCGTTCACAACGGAATGTCTTCGAGTGAGGGTTCCACATCTGCCTTGACCGAGAAGAACACCATATAAGCTTGGCATCCCTGCTTCATGCATCTTTCAGCTTCCGTAGTAGAAAGAAGGTTCAGACTGGCATCAACCTTGTTCTTACCATGCGGAGGTGAGAACAAAGATCTCGTTTATTACCACAATCGAGGATCGCGTTGTTTGCGGTTAGCCGTCAAGACCGAGAATGACGCCGATGCCATGAAGCGGTAGTCGGATAAGGTCTATGTTGGAATTTCACCCATTTACTCCCGCAACGCAATTTAGACATGCATCGGGTTAAAGATTTTGCGCCAAGTGGCGTAGCTACTATCAAATCGTAAGGTAATCTATAGGCATGCATCCCTAACCGTTTTGCACGGTCATAAGAAATAAACGAGTGACTAGCACCCGAGTCATACAATGCCCGAAGTAGATTCCCATTGAGAGAGATAGTACCTTGGATCATTTCAGGAGATTTTCCGGCCTCTTCGTTCATCGGGGCAAAAACCCGACCCGGGTTTTGCGGCCTCGCCTCTAAGGCTTTTTGAGGGCAGTTCACGCTAATGTGCCCGGCCTCGGCACTTGTAGCATACGATTTTCCCTCGCAGCTTGGTCCCCCGATGGTACCTCTTGCATTTGGGACACGCTTGGGGCGTCGTGCGTTTGCATCCTTGGGAAGTTCCGTCGCCACGGGCCGAAACGGCTTCTTGTTCCATCCTTGGTTGTTTCCCCAGGGTGCCTTCCTCTTCTGCGACGAGTTATTACGTTTGAAGCTGCTACGATTTGGACCGTTGCCATAAAAGGGTCTGGTCCTTCGCAGCTCTTTCGATTACGCTCGATTCGTCGGCAAGCCTCTACCGCTTGGATTAAGTCGAGAACCGGTGAGACACCCGCCTCTCTTTTATATCGTATTTCAGGCCATAGATTAGTATGTTCGCCATACTAGTTTCGTTATCATCACGTCTCAGGTGCGATGAGTATCGGGATAGATTTGTGAAACGTGCGAAGTAGTCATCGAAAGACTCCTCTTGGCCTTGTTGGATGTGAAGGAACTCGGACTCCTTGGTCATCTCGTACGGAAAGCGGGAAGTATTGTTCGTTGAATTTCGCTTGGAAGCTCTCCCACGTAACAAGACAAGAGCGGGCTTGTAAGGTCACCGCAAGATTTCTCCACCATCGGTCGGATCTCCCTCTAGCTTGTAAATTGCTAGTTGAGCTTTTCGGTCTTCTGGACATTCCAAGACCTCGAAGATCTTGTCCAGACGCATCAGCCAATCTTCGGCGGAATCGAACTTACCTCGAAAAGATGGTGGTTTGTGCTTACAGAATGGGTCACCCAATACCGAGTGTCCCTAACCTCTCTAACAAAGTTGAGGCGGTCTTACCATCGCTCTCTCCCGTCGGGAGGTGATCGAGATCGGCGGATCTCTCGGACGCATTACTTTGTTCGTCTTCTTGCTCGGTGTCATCTCCTTCTTCCTCGTTACCCGTTGTTCTTCCTCATCCCGCTGTTCCTCATTCTGTCTGTTGTTCCCTCCCCCTTGTTGGTTAGCGAGGAGAGTATCAATGAGTACTCGTTGCTCTTGCATGATTCTTCTCATTTCTTGTAATTCGTTCGGAGGTGGTGGTGGTGGTGGTTCATGTTGATCGAGCTCGTGTATCGGTACTATTCGAGGCTCTCTAATTCTACCTCGGCCTCGGCCTCGGCCTCTGGGAGCACCGGCACCTCTTAAAGTTGCCATATTCTAATTTCGGAGGTTAGTAGATGAAAACATTTAGAAAACACAGATTCAAACATTGCACACACATGTACACAACATATATATATGGATCACAAATATTTTACATAAGTCTCATAATTCAACCACAAGTCATACATCATAACCCTTTTATCTAACAAGTATTTCATATCTCCTCCGTGTATTTAGAGGAGTGATCACACACATTACATTTAGTACTACTAACTATTACTACTCCTTCCACCGCATTCTTGGACTAGTACGGATTGCCCTCGTTAAACTACATGTTCCAAAATACGAGGCGTTTGAGGTAAAAGAGACATGAGCATACATCCTCTAGGTTGCCCTCGTCTAACATCTCATTGGTTTTAGCTATCCAAAAAAAAACGAGTGCGGGGAAAATGGTGGAGAGTGGATCTAACCCAATCTCCGGGGGTCTGAGGGTTATAAAAAGAGGAATTCATCCGGTAGTAGTCTTTCACTCGTCTTAGGTAAATCAGGTATTTTTCTTGTTTGGTATCTCGCAATTTGCTCAAGCATGAGCGTAGTCTAATCCTAATGCTTGGGTCAAAATGGTGTTGTCATTTAGGACATAGTCTAAGTCATCGGAGTTGGCATCGAATTGTTTTCAAGAGTTTGGATATCGGGAAATCAAAGTTGTCTCCTATTGAGGAGTGGTGTGGGTATCGGGATTTGCGGGTACGGGAGGATATACTATATTTATGGGTTCCGCGTATATGGGGTCATATAGATTGTCGGGTATTCGGTCTTGGGTGGTATTCCGGTTGTTCATCATCGGGATAGTTTGGCATATAATCGGGGTCTAGATGATGTTCGAAAATTTGGCTCGGGTATAAACATTGGAGGTGAATTACTTGGTTCGATTCAGTTTGACTCTAAGGTTTCCGGAGCAGTATCTATGCGCTACGCGCCTCCGCATCCCGTAGTAATCTACGTAGGGTTCGTTGTCCATCACTACAACAATATCGGGATTTATCGACTACTTGTTTTCAAAATTTTCCTTGAGATAATGGCTTAGAGCCTCACTTAGCTAATCAACCGATTGGCCGGGTAAGTGTCTATCATGGGAGCCTCACCGTGCTAGGGTGACCGATTGGCTGATCCACATAGACTAGCCTTGCCTTCGGCACCAATGGTTTGTTATATCCGAGTCGGGTTCATACCCGGATAAAATGCTTTTGGTTGAAAAACCCCGAACTTAACTCCGTTACTCAAACAATGCGCGCAAAGGCGTCGTAATTATGGAAGGCTCGCCGAGTTCACGGGGACCGATTGCCAACCACAATACTTCTTTCTAGACACCAGATCATTTAGAATAGCATAGTTAAATTCGTGCCGGGATGTCTCCGCTCGATACCAAAAATGTCACATCCCAATTTCGGAAGCGATTTTTTTTTTTTTTTAAAACGGTATCATGATCGAGTAGAGCACCTAAGTAAAAATAGTATTTCAAAAGATATGTATCGATAACATCAACTCGTATGTTTTGCTACTAACAGCGGTACAATAGTTCAAATGGTTCTAAATTCAAAATACATTTCAAAAAGGGGGCCCGACCAAATCCGTCCTAAGCCTCGCTTACCCTTGTCTCCGCTCCTGTTCACTCCGAACCCGAAGCTATGGTAAGAGCCGAGGTTCAAAGTACATTGAACCTCGGTAACGGTTAACCTCATGTTCAAGTACAATTATGTATGACAGATATTCATGATGTCACAGTAAAATTCACATATACCAAGTAACAACACACCATATACACCTGCATATGAATGTTATTACGATCCGCACTATTCACCGTGCCACGATGTACGGTCGTGTCCTCAGCGCTAGGAAAACTTAACGGCGTTATCATGACTATAACCCGTATAAAGCTGTATGTGCACAGTCAATAACTTTTGAAAACAGAATCTCAGTAAAAAAAAAAAACACATCTCATCACATATAGGTATACAATGAACATCAGAGTTAGTGTTACAGTACGCGTCCGTACCTTCGTCGGCGTTTGTCGCACGTTTGACGTCCGAACTGTGATCGCGTTGATCCTATAATGGTAATACCGTATTTATTAATTTGTAAGTAATATCCTAAGAGATATTTTGGCCCCTAATGACCATTTTGCCCTTACAACTTTTATTTTTCACTTTATTCCCTCAAAATTCGTACAACAACGCTGGTATAAATCTGGGCAGCATTTTGTCTAACTTTGAAAAATCATAATTAATTCTACAAAAATCGAAACGAGGATCCGTAAAATTCCTTGGAATCCTTAGGATGTCTATTTTCAAGTAAAGATAGTCACCTTTGCCCAGATTTCACGAATCACTCCCAGGTTTTAAGTTTTGAACCTCTGCCCAGAATTTTTCCAGAATTTCGTAGCCTAACTTTGAGGAATTTTAACTCTCTGTAAAAAACTCATTTTGACATGTTCTTGACATTTTTAAAAAGCCCTATATATCTATTTTAACCATGAATTTTCTCAGAATTTTTTGATCATGATTTCAATATGAAATCCTGGCGTTTTCATGGCTGACTTCAGAATTTCCGAAACCGATGAAATTTCGCCAGAACTTCGTTACTTTGATGAATTTCTTCCGGAAATTTTGCCATAACCTCTACTTCATCAATTTTTCGAGATAAAGGCAATTTTAACTATGAAAACACCTAACTAAAATTATCCTACCATATTTAGGATCTAAGCTACCTCTAACTAAGAATTTAAGAACTAGAACTTAAAGAACTTAAAGCTAGAGCTAGAGAACTTACCAAGAACTTTGCTACCCCTTCAAGAAGCTCCTTACTCTTACTCTCAACTCTCTATTTCAGATTTCTTTGCTTGCTTTGGTGTGGAGAATATGAAGACTCAAGCCCCCTATTTATAGCAAAAGGCTATGGCAATCTTGTAATTCTCTAACTTACACATCTCTCATTTTTGGCCATGGCTTTAAGTCTGAATTCTCCCTCCAGCTGAGCCAAAAAACGTGGCCTACCTCCCCCCCATTCTTCCTCCTTTGATTTTTCACCAAAGCCTCTTGCCTTGGTGTCAAAATTGTCCCCATGTGTAAAGCTTTTGGCCCCAAGAGTGCTTTGGTGGCTCTTTCTCCTTCATGCACTCTCCAAGCTTGCATTGGTGGCCTCTCCACCTTCATGCATTTCCCAACTTGGAGTTCTAATTTCCTAGTTACTCTAAGTATATTTGTAACTAGATGCCTTTGGTGATTGGTTAGCAATTAAGCAAAATGCTCTTAGGGTTTAATCTTTAATTAGCTTAATCTTTGGTCATAAATCCTAAAATGGTGTTTTAGGTGTTATTAAATTTATTTGATTGGTTACTAATTTAATCATGATCATTAGTAATCATCCTTATGCTAATCCTAACCCCTTATTGGTCCTTGACCTTTAATTATCCTAATACATCTTTAATTGGTGACTATTTAACATTAATTGTAAAGAATTACCTAAATATTCCATTAGTGAAATTTTAATTGCTCTTTAATTGTTGGTAATTGCCCCTTAATTGTTTCAAGTGTTTTGATAATTCTTCACGGTCCTTTATGATTTAAATATGAGCTAAATATTAATTATAAGGTATTAGAAAATTTAGTCTCTTAATAAATTATAATAATTGGTGTTTAAGGTCCCTTGATTAATTATGAAGCCTTGTGAAATTTATTTACTTTCATGAAGACTTAGTTGATTTAATTATCATTGATCTCACTAAATTTATTTAGGTATTTTTATAATACTTTCTTGCTCTTTTAAATTCTACATGAACCATAGCTCAATATGATATTTATTTGTATTTTATGGTATTTTATGCTGTTTGTTAAATCATTGGGTATCCTAATCCTAAGGAAAAATTACCTAGAAAATAGAATAAACACATCTCAAAATTTGAGACCACAAACTCACCTATTTTAAATAGGGTTTAACTATCAAAATATTGTATTCAAGATAAATGAGAATTTTGGGTATTACAGTAGGACTAAGGTCCCTAGTATTGTGATAATGAATTGAGCCGGAAGGCCAATATGTGTTAAGCCGAGAGGCTGAATGGGTCAGGCGGTAAGGCCTGCGTAACCAAGCACGATGAGGAAGGACGAGAAGGTCCTATGTTTGAATACCGTACTTAAGTACGAAATGAATAAAATTATTTGAATATTAGAGTGCATGCTAAGTAAGCATGCATAGTAAGGAAATAGACTAGGTGTCTAGAGTTTTCCGAGTTTATACGATCGAACATCAAGGGCGAACGTGTCGATCATCGTGATCCGAGCGATGTCGCCCGGACCGTGATCTGATTGACTTGACCTCCGAACAAATCGTTTATTCAAAAGACAACTTCTACAAGACAATGCGACGGAAGAGCTACGACGACAAAAGGGAGAAGGCTTCGGGGAGAAAATTTAGTCCACGTTACGTAAGACCATTCGAAAATTTTAGTTAAACGTGAACCACCACTTACCGGATAACGTTACCCCGAACCCGATTAATCTCCATAACACTTCCCGTGTTTCTCAATTATACCAATCGACCGCAAATCGTGACATAGAGTATGAGGTGTTTTAAGTGGCCACCGTATGTAGGCGCCACGGAAACATTTTTGTTGTGTCAAAGTACGACATGACAAATACCTTCGTAATTAAGTCAAGTGAATTCTCGATCACCGAGAGAAGCAGCTTAGATGTGAAAACATTCTAATAGGGTACATTTCTAGAATCTATGGTTCAAAGTCTAGTTAGTATAGGGCAAATTTGAGGGCGAAATTTTATTCAATCTGGGGAGAAATGTAATACCCAAAATTTCCATTTATCTTAAATACAATATTTTTGATAATTAAAGCCTATTTAAATAGGTGAGTATGTGGTCTCAAAATTTTGAGACATGTTTATTTTATTTTCTAGGCAATTTTTCCTAGAATTAGAATAGCCAATAGGTTCATAAACTATATTTGGCATCATAAAATACCATAAATGCAACAAATACCATATTTAAATTATGGTTCATATAGAGATGAAAATACTTAAGTATATTTAGAGAAATTAATGACAATTAAAGACCAACCAAACCTTCACTAAATTAAATAAATTATGCAAATCTTCGTAAATTAATCAAAGGGTCTTAAACACCCATTTTCATAATTTATTAAGAGACTAAATTTTCTAATGCCTTATAACTAATATTTAGATCATATTTAAGTCACAAAAGGCCATAAAGAATTATCAAAACATTTAATCCAATTAAGGGGCAATTACCAACAAGTAATGAGCAATTAAAATTACACTAATGGAGTATTTAGGTAATTCTCTACAATTAATACTAATTGTCATCAACTAAAGGTGTGTTAAGCTAATTAAAAACCAAGAACCAATAAGAAGTTAAGATTAGCACTAAATGAGTTATTAGCAATCATCAACTACTCTAAGAACCCCTAATGTAACAATCAAGAGATGATTAAGCTTATAATTAAGTTGTTAATCAAGAATTAATCAAGAGTTGAAAAAGTCAACAATTGCAACAAGATCTAAAGGTCAAGAATTAATTTCATAAAGATTATCTAAAGGCCCTAATTAATTCTTATAAAGCCTAATCCATGTAACTAGGCAAACAACCAATTAGATAACCCCCACATGCAATCAATTAGAGCATAAAAATGCAACTAAAACTGAACAAAGGGGAGGGGGTCTGTTTTGGCACTTGGGAGAGAGAGAAAGAGTGTTGCAAAATGCAACTTGCCCACTTGCTTGAAGGAATAAGGTGGTGAGATGAAATATCAAGAGGAAATATCCAACCATTAGCCAATGAGGTGTTTACACATAGGATAATTAGGATAATCAATGGGATTAATTCAAGATTTAATCAAAGGGAAATCTATACAAAATAAATTGTATCTTGAAATCCACTAACCATCAATCAAAGATAAGAAGTGATTATTAACAAGCAAAATTCAAGCTTCAATTTGACTATAACCAAAGCTATTTTCTCAACTTTTAAGAATTTGCCAATTGAGAAAATGAGAGATTGAGGTCTCTAATTAAAGCCAAAAATCTCAAGAGTTCAAAACCAAAAAGAAAATTTGAATCAAACTTCATTAAGGTCCCCAAATGAATTTTTATCTAGTTATTCTATCTAGTGGAATGGAAGAGGTAGGAAATTCTAACTTAAAAAGGAAGTCAAGAAGTTGTCACAATTTAAACTTCATTTGGAATCCACCAATGAAAGCTAGCAAGACAATTACACAAATGCCATAGCCTTTTGCTATAAATAGGGGGCTTTGCTCTTCATATTTTCTCACCAATTCACAAAGCTTACAAGCTGAAACATAGAGAGAAAGTGAGAGTGAGAGCCTTGAAGAAAGAAGGAGCAAAGTTCTTGGTAAGTTTTCTAGTTCTAGCTTTAAGTTCTTTAAGTTTTAGTTCTTAAATTCTTAGATAGAAGTAGCTTAGATCTTAAATATGATAGGATAATTTTATTTAGATGTTTTTATGGTTAAAATTGGCTTTATTTCGAAAAATTGATAAAGAAGAAGTTATAGCAAAGTTTCTGGAAGAAAATCAGCAAAGTAACGAAGTTCTCGAAATTTCATCGGTTTCGAATTTCTGGAGTCAGCCATGAAAACGCCAGAATTTCATATTGAAACTATGGTCACAAAATTCTGAGAAAATTCATGGTTAAAACAGACATATAGGGCTTTTTAAATATGTCAAGAACATGTCAAAATGATTTCTGTACAGAGAGATAAAAATCCTCAAAGTTAGGCTACGAAATTCTGGAAAAATTCTGGGCAGAGGTTCAAAACTTAAAACCTGGGAGTGATTCGTGAAATCTGGGCAAAGGTAACTATTTTTACTTGAAAATAGACATCCTAAGGATTCCAAGGAATTTTACGGATCCGCGTTTCGATTTTTGTAGAATTAATTATGATTTTTCAAAGTTAGACAAAATGCTGCCAGATTTATACAGCGTTGTTGTACGAATTTTGAGGGAATAAAGTGAAAAATAAAAGTTGTAAGGGCAAAATGGTCATTAGGGGCCAAAGTATCTCTTAGGATATTACTTACAAATTAATAAATATGGTATTACCATTATAGGATCAACGCGATCACGCTCGACGTCAAACGTATCGACAACGCCGACGAAGGTACGGACGCGTACGTAACACTAACTCGATGTTTATTGTATACCTATATGTGATGAGATGTGTTTTTGAACTGAGATTCTGTTGTCAAAAGTTATTGACTGTGCACATACAGCTTTATACGGGTTATAGTCATGATAACGCCGTTGAGTTTTCCTAGCGCTCGAGGACACGGATGTACACCGTGGCACGGTGAATAGTGCATCAGTAACATTCATATGCAGGTGTATATGGTGTGTTATTACTTGGTATATGTGAATTTTACTGTGGTATCATGAATATCTGTCATACATAATTGTACTTGAACATGAGGTTAATCATACCCGAGGTTCAATGGGTATTGAACCTCGCCTCTTACCATAGCTCCGAGGATCCGGAGTAAACAGACCGGAGACAAGGGTAAGCAAAGCAGATCTAGGAGCCACTGGAGATAGACCTTTTGTTTGTACTTATGATATTTGAAATTTTTGTACCCGCCATTAAGGCTGATCACATACATTACGGTGGATTTATCGCTTACTTTTTAAATACTATTTACTTCCGATGCTTTACTCGATCATGATACCGTGAAACGCTTTCAAAAATTGGGATGTTACGGGTTTGACCCAATAACCCTTGACTGAGTACCCTAATCGATTAAGTGGCTGGTCTATGTTTAAGAGAGCCTTAGTTAAACCTCAAAACTGGCTGAGGATTGGGGGGAGAGAGAAATTTTATGTAAAATCTTGAGGATTTTTTTTTTTCACAAAAAGAGTATCTAATTTTCAATTTTCAATTGCATAACATTATGTATCTAATTCTTTACGCTTTCCTTATATTTTTGTGAGTAAATGACACCAATATACAAGGAATTATGAGCATTTATGATCTGGCATATAATCAATAAATATTTGACCATAATTTCAATTGTATATATTTAAATGGCTTATGATATTTGCATTCACATTTTTGCCTCATTCCATTATTTTACATCTCAATGATTTAATGTTAAACTCGTGAGTTTAAGTTAACTCGTGACATTGATATAAACTCGTATCCTAAACTTGAATCACAAACTCATAATAATTTACTTTTATTGTTAAATAGATATTACTAGAGTACACTTAAATAATTAAAATATAAAAATGACAACAATTTGATTTAAATATGTTTTAAATCTAGATAATTGAAATTAAATCCATCTACAATAATCATTTATCATATTTAATAAAGAAATTTCTATAAAATTTATATGTAAAGGCTACTGAGCATGATAAAATAAAAAACGCTAACATGAGTTTATAAGCTAGAAATGTAAAAATTGTAAACTTGTGAGCTTAACTGAGTTTACAATTGACACTAGTTTACCAGTGACTTGACTCATTTTAGTAAGTTAGAAACGTAAAAGTAGTAAACTCGTAGAGACAAGTCGTGAGTTTAACAATAATGATTCAATCTATATACATCATTTTATTTAGGAAAACAACATTGAATATACATAGAAACACTTAAAAGCGAACTAACCAATAACTGTGGTCCTCATGCATTGAATTTAACTGGTCAATAGGATATGAGTTTGATTACTATTACCATAAAAATAAAAAAAAATTAAATTGCCAATTTAAAATTATTTTTAACTTACGTAGAAAGAAATTGACAAAAAATTCACATACATCAAATTCATGTGGAAAAAAATTCTTCCATCTTTTCTCTTTAAGAATCATTTGAAAAATTTCTACAAAAATGAACATTTTCTCAAAAGTGATACATGAACATGTGATTGTGCATTTCAATTTCAATTGATTAAAATCATAAAAATGCTCTTCCTCAATGAACATTCATTTTGTAAATACATAAAAGGAAGGTTATTATCATTATTGGTTACTATATCAATGGCATAACATCATAAAAAGGTTCCCTTCTTCAATGAACCTTCATTACATAAATACATAAAAAGGAAGGTCATTATCATTATTGATTACTATTGTTAATCTTGATATCGATGTTTGGATCTACGATTTGATCTTCAAAATGTGCAATCAACATGTTAAAGTTATACCAACATCCATTGAGAGCAAGTGGTAGAAGACTTGCTCTCCCTTAAACACGTCCTAAGTTCGAGTCATAGGAATTGAGAAAATGGTGTTGGAAGCTCTTCACCCATGATTGTGGCCCAACTCTAGGCGAATTTGGATTAATTGGAACTGAAGGTTCCGGTGAACCAGGTGGGCAACAAAAAAAGATGTTAAAGCTATGTGGGATCATGTCTCCCATGTTTAGCACAATGATGGGATGATCATACTTTTCATCCAATCTTATGATAAAAGTAAAAAAAAAAAAAAAAAAAAAAAACATGTTTTTAGTTGCTTTTTGATCCAATCATCAAGAGAGAGGAAAGAAGCACACTATTGCAAGGAGAAGAGAGAGGGAAACATGGCACTTTGCTTTAATAAAAAAAAAACATTACTCTAAAAGACTCAATCGCCTTATATATAAAAAGTCAATTCAAACATAAATCACATTACATTATATAATTTTTACCCAAACTTCAAATTGTATAAGTTAAATAAAAGAAAATCAACTTTTGCCACCCTTAATTCAAACATACCTTTTATATCTGCAGTCTTTACACTTCTTTGTTTTTTTAAAAGAAAAAGGTTCGAATAACTATAAAATACTTTCTTCCATCTCCCACACCGACATCCTTGCGGCAAAGTTGAGGTTACATACTACTAGCCATTACTATAATTTTCATTTTGTTCTCGAAGTTCTGTACAATACGAGAACAATTCATCCTAGTTATATATAATAAGAATGAAAAATGAGTCATGGACTCAAAACAACTCAATAATAAATTCTCAACCACAGTCAGTCATAAATGTAAGACCTATTAATTTTTACACATACAGAGTAATTTTGACTTGAAAATTTAGAATAACAAACATATCATTTTAAATCATTAAAGCTGAAAACAAACAAGTAAATGGGGTTTTAGGGTCTTTTATTGTTAGGAAAAGGACAATACTTATATCAAGTTCTTTAATCACACATGGCCATGTGACTATTTTTGAAATATTATAATTCAATTATAAAACCACATGAAAAAATAGGACACATAGCCATGTGTGATTAGAGAATATGACATAATGTATTCAAAAAACTTGACATTAGTATTTTTCATAGGAAAGAACAATAATTAAATCATCATATATGGTCATGTGTCCTATTTTAAAATATTAGATTTAATTATAAACCTACATGGAAAAAAAGGATATGTGGCCATGTGTAATTGGAGAAAATAAACTAATCAAGATACGTACGTTTTTTTATATAGTTTATTTGATACGGAAAGATCAAATATCACTGGCTTTTATGATGAGAGCCATGTTGACGACGACAGTATCTCTGTTCATCATCACCATTGTTGTGGTGTTTCTTCTTATCAGCCTTTTGTCAAAGCTCATGCCTTGACACTAAATCGATAGTTAGAGGAAAGCCTTCATTATGTGATCCCTGCTTAATGATTCCTACGTCAATGTGAATCATGGGAATATGTACAATTGATAGCATATATATATATATATATATATGGAATTTGTACAATTCATAGTACACTACTTGAATTTTTTACAGACTCCGAAGAAGAGAGGGGGAAAAACAACTACAAAAGTCGTAGAAAATTCTATGTTTCAATTGAAGTTTCCCATATATCCGCATCGAGAATAACATAGACTTGGACCAACTTCAAAAGCCTTTGGACTGCCACAACTCCCCAAAGTTATCTTCCTTTGCATCTATAGCATAAATAATAATAATAATAACGGTTGTTAATTTTTGTCCCAGCATTAATTCCTCACAAAAAAAGATTTGTCTTGATGCTGTATTTCTAGTTTTTACAAAAGGTTTATTAAAGTGTGAATGTGTGACCATACCCAAAAACTGTTGGGTTTGGGTCTTCATTAGATTCACCGCTCATAATCCAGGAATATAATTAGGTATTTAAAATTTATACGAGAAATATTCTAAATCTTTAATGATTAATATATGTTATAGGTCTTACACATTAATTAATTCTATTTGGTTTTGATATATAAGTGTATGATTCATGCAATGTCATTTACTTTAGGGCATCATCATGTGACAAGAGGAATGGCTATGACGTTCATTGTGAAGAATGGTAACAATCAAGAAGAAAAAGTTAATGCTATTACCACCAACTTACAAGCCCAAATGTTTATTTTAATTTTATTGTACAATGTCCAGGAAATATCGTAGAACATGTTCTTATATTTTTTTAATTTGTTAATTCTTTATTACTACCTTCGTTCCCAAATATAAGACAAAGTATAGTATAATTTGTACTACATGTAACACCCCAAAATTTCATACTTCAAAATGTGTCGGTTGACACTTGGTTTTATAAAAATCAGCAAGTTTGAGGTGCTACCACTCAGAGTATTGCGGAAACGGAGATCATGTACTAACAATTGGACAATGAGTATCTGATATAAAATGCCCAAACATATGATGATGTCCCGACATAAACTGATATATAAAAATAATCCCGAAGAAATATTCATGTGATACAATATTACAGGACTTGTGTAATTACAACTCTTCAATAGTAACTATACAATCTTAAACCAAGCCTTAGGTAGACTTGGGGCAATGAACCTAACTCGTTAATCAAACAATTTGGCCGGCGATGTCTAGTGGAAGTCTCCCGAATTCATGGCGACTCATCGATCGAACCATATAGACGAACCCTTTCTAGACACCAAATGATTTGAAAATAACTTTATTAGATTCATGCCGAACTAGTCTCTCATCTCGACCGATGTCTCTTCACAAATTCCGTCTCATCGTTGCCTTTTCACGACTCCATCTCTCGTTGTCATCTTAGACCTGGTTCCTTCCCGATCCTTAGTCAAAGCCGAGATTCAATCGAATTGAATCTCATGTAACAGTTAACCTCTATAGCAAATATAACAATATATGACAGATATTCATGGCGTTTCAACAACAATACATAAGCACATAGTAGATGTATCTCAACCGTACATAAGCACACAACAGATGTTTCCCAACAGTACATAAGCACACAGCAGATGTTTCCCAACAGTATATAAGCACACAGCAGATGTATCTCAAAAGCACACAGCAGATGTAAATTTATCTATCACATATACGAATATAAGATATAGATGATTAAAGTTACTAGTAAGCGAACATACCTTTCACCGGGTAAAATGCCCGACCTTTGAATCCAGCCAGGACTTCCCGGATATCCTAACATATCACCGTATCACTTAGAATAATATCCTAAGAGATATTTCCATCTCTATTTACCTCTCTACCCTTGGCGGATTTGCTATTAACAGTTTTGCCCTTACATTTATTTAAAAACGTAGTGCAGTATTTTCTGGGCAGATTTTGCATCAACTTTGAAAAATCATAATTAATTCTAGAAAAATCGAAACGAGGATCCGTAAAATTTCCCAAAATCCTTAGGATGTATATTTTCAAGAAACAATACTTGTATGTACCCAGAATTTATGAACAATTCCTAGTTTTCATTTTCCACAACGTTGCCCAGAATTTCGTCCAGAAAATTGGCCTAACTTTAACCGGTTGTATCTCTTTGTACAAGAATCAAAAAGCTACATATTTTATATATTTGGAAATCCCTACATATCTAATTTATTTCTGGAAATTTTTGTGATTTATGGGCTTCATTTTCAACATAACATATTATCATTTCTTTTGTTGTTTGCCCAGAAATTTTACCGAAAATTTTGCCGAAACTTTGCTACTTTGATCTTCAACTTCCAAGAATTTTGCTCCACAATATTTTCAAAAAAAAAATTTTTAATCATAAAAACATGAAATCAAAACTTCTTGGAATATTTAAAGATCAAACTAACCTTTATACTAAAAACTACTAAGAACAACTAAGAACTATAAAACTATAAAACTAAAGACTAGAAACTAAAAACAAGCTTACCTCTTGAGGACTCTTGCTACTCCCTCCTCCTTCTTGCTTCACTCCACTCTTGCTTAGAATGGTTTTTTGGTGTGAAGAGAATGAAGAGGGAAGCCCTCTATTTATAGTGAAATGTCATGGCATTCTTGCAATTATTTTGAACTTCCTCTTCCTCAATTTCCAGATCTAAACTTAGTTAAGAAGTTTTAATCTTAACAATTGGACCCATACTTAATGAAGAAGTTTCTTCCAACTGAGTCTTCGGTTTTACTTTAACGAAATTCATTTTTGGTTGCCTGATCAATCACTAATACTTTTAAATTCTGAGTATGCTTTTTGATTAGTAGTTGGATATCCAAATCTATGGTCTAATGAGATTCCCCTGGTTGTACTAAGTTTATTCTTCAACGTTTACAAAAATAGCCTTTACTAGGCTTACTTTCGAGGTTAAATTATGTGGGTTTAAGATAAGTCCTTATATTTTCTCCGGGGTTCCTACTTCTTCACAACTATTTAAATTTGCATAAATTCTCACTTTATTTGTTGTTTTGAGTTTTTACTGTGTACATCAGATATTTACTGAATTTCAAACCATTATCCAATTTACTCTAGGATTTCAAACTTTATCAAATTTGCTTTGATTTTTTTTTTCTCTCTCTCTCTTATTGCTCAAAACCTTTTCTCATGGATTAAGCTTTATGTAGTTAATTTAGACCATTAGATTTTAGCTTTATTAAATTTAATCTTGACCTTCCATTTATGCTAATCTCTCATTGGTCCAATCAATTTCATGAGGATTAAGAATATTTTCTTGATCTATCATTGGTCAATTCAATTTCACAAGGATTTGGCTTTATGAGGCTTAATTAAAGCCTTTGGATTTAGTTTTATCAAATTTAATCTTAGCCCTCCATACCTAATCTTAATTAGTATCCCTGATAAAGTAGTTAAGTGTAATTGTCAAAATATGATTGGTTCTAAGATTAATTATGATCATTAGAAACTACTTATATGCTAATCTTAGTACTTTATTAGCCATTGGTTCTTAATTAAGGTCATATATCCCTAATTATGCCTTCAACACATGTTATCAAATTAATTATGAAAGTTTATGAAATTAATTCAATTAATATAGATTTAATTATCTACTAATTGTTGGCAATTTTCTTTAATTGGATTAATTATTTTCTCACAACTTTTGGGTTTACTCGGGTCATTTATGCACCATGCATTATTTTAATAATCATAGGGCAACTTATGGTCCCTAAAATAACATTGGATTTTTGCCTCTTTAAATTCTAAGGAAAATAAACAAATAAATTACTAAAATTAGAGACAACATACTTTCCTATTTTAAATAGGTATTATTCAAATTATAATATTCAAGAGACATATGAATTTTGGGGTATTATACCATTATTTTAATTAGTGCAAATTTAATTGCCTCCTAATTGTGGTTAATTCCCTTTAATTAATTCAAGTGGTTTCATAACACTTCCTTGATTATTTTGATTACCTTAATTCTTAGAGAAAATTCCCTAACTTAACATAAATATGTTACTCAATTTTAAGACCACATATTCACCTATTTTTAATAGGCACTTTTTATTAAAATATAATATTTATGATAAACATGATTTTTAGGGTATTACACTACAGATTTTGTCATATATGTAGGACAAGAGGGGGTATTTCTTTTCCTTGAGATCAAAGGAAGTTTGAAATCAAAAGGTAATTTCTGAAATTTTTTCTCTTCATTTCCCTGTATTGGTTTTGGTCTCTTAAATATGATTAGCAAAATTTTATTGATAAGCAAGACTTCACTTAGGTTGCACCATACACACACACACTAACTGTAATTTTTCAAAAGAATAATTATCATAAAAATTTTAAAAATGTAAATTTAATTAGCTGGTAAGTGTGGTTATATAATTTCCTGCTGTGCTTGCTGTCAGGTATAGAAGCTTTATCCTCAAAGTACTTGCTATTTTGTAGCGATGGCAGGACTTCCACACATAATAACAGTGAAAAAAAAAACATAATCAGTAAATTAAAATTATGTGTTAGTGTTGGTTTATGTTGTAATACTACTGGATTTGGGATTATTTCAAGAGTTATTATTCTGGTTTGGGATTAAATATGAGATGACCGGATGTGGAGAATATCTCCAGACCAGTCATAATCCTAATTAATTGATAGAGTAAATGCCCTATTTGGTCCCTGGAAAAAAACACGGACCCCTTTTTCATTCCCAATGACTAAAATAGGATATTTTTATGGACTAAAAAGGGGTTTTTGAAAATTTTTGAGGGACCAAAATGGGTCCTTTTTTGGAAAATCGTCCTTTTCAGGGACTAAAAAGGGGTTTTCGTTGTTTGAGTGACCAAAATGGGGTTCGTGTTTTTTTTAGGGACCAAATAGGGTATTTACTCTAATTGATAAATTTGACCTATTTCACTCACAATTAATTCTCAATTTTCCTTGTGAACAGTTTGGAATTCTGTTTTAATGCCGCATCAAAAGTCAAAACTGTATTTGTCTTTATTTTCTTTGAATGGTGTAACACCCCATTTTTCAAAAGTGGAATAATATATTTTCATCAGAGTAAAGCATCGGAACAATTTAAAAGAGTGAGTATCTGATAAACATTCACTGTTGGTGTATCTGGTTGATTATACAGTGGTATAATTATCCGAATATTTAAGAGTACGATAATACATATCCAAAAAGAAATTCTCCGACCGGGTCCTCATTGGTGCTACTTACCCTTGTCCTCGGTCCTGATTCCTCCGGATCCTGAGGCTATAGTAGGAGCTGAGGTCCAATACCCATTGGACCTCAGGTAATGGTTAACCTCATGCTTAAATATAACAAAGTATATATTCATGGCGTTTCAAAGAACAATCAATACATAAGCACACAAAGATGTATCCCAACAAGTACATAAGCACACAAGATGTATCCCAACAAGACATAAGCACACAGTAGATGCATCTCATAAGCACACAGCAGATGTAAAGTTATCTATCACATATAAGCATATAATAAGCATCATAGTTAGTGTTACAGTATGCGAACGTACCTGAGTTGGGGATAGCGGTATGTACGTCGGTCGGTATACGTTCACGGGTTGCCTATAATAGTAATATCACATTATTAATCCATAAATAATATCCTAAGATATATTTTACCCACCAATGACCTTTTTACCCCTGGTGGATTGATTTCTCCTTTTATTTTTTAATTTTCGTAGAAAAACGCTGATTTCAGCATTTCGGGCAGATTTTTCACTTAACTTTGAAAAATCATAATTAATTCTACAAAAATCGAAACGGTGATCCGTAAAATTCTTCAGAATCCTTAGGATGTATGTTTTTAATTAAAAATACTTTTTTTTGCCCAGATTCATTCCCAGGTTTAAAGTTTTTAAACTCTGTCCAGAATTTTTCCAGAATTTCGTAGCCTAAATTTGGGAATTTTTATCTCATTGAACAAAGATCAAAATAATACATACTAGGTATATTTGAAAATCCCTATATGTCTAATTTAACCATGAATTTTCTCAGAATTTTGTAACTTTATTTTCAACCTGAAATATTGACATTTTTATCACTAGTTTTAGATATTTCTAACCGATGAATTTTCACCAGAGCTTCGCTACTTTGATAATAATTTTCCAGAAATTTTGCTATACCATGTGGCTCATCTAATTTTTGAAATATCACTATTTTTTGACTATAAAAACATGATATTAAAATTACTCTAGCATATTTAAAATCAAAACTACTTCTAACTATGAACTTAAGAACTAGAACTTAAAGAACTTAAAAGCTAGAGCTAGAGAACTTACCAAGAACCTTGCTCCTCCTTCTCCAAGACTCTTCACTCTCACTTTCACTCTCTATATCAGATTTCTAAGCTTGTTTTGGTGTGAAAATAGATGAAGCCCAATGCCCCTACTTATAGTAAAATGTAGTGGCATTTTGGTAGTTATTTCAAACCTACCTCTTCTTCAATTGGAGCCATGGGATTTAGGTTAACTTAAGAAGCATGAATCTCCACCCTTCATGTGATTAGAAAACCCTAACTTAATCTCCAAGTTTTGTTTTTTGAAATTCAATTTATTATTTTTTTATTTCTCTTTCATCTTCATAAATGTCCCATGTGATACCATTAATGCACTCTTCCAATTTGTTCCCTCATCAATTCTCCCATGTGCATGCTTTAACTAATATACAATCAATCATTCCTCCTTGCTCAAGACACAAAACCGTGGCTTGCTCCTCCTCCTTACACTCTTGAGTTGTGTTTCCATTATCTCACACATTCTACAACTTAGTCCTTATTGGTTCATAGGTTTTTACTTGGATTAAGGCTTTTTAATGATGTAATTAATTTAGTGCCTTAGGATTTAGCTTTATGAAATTAAATCTTGGCCTTTAATTTTTAATCCTAATTAGTATTCCTAATATAATGGTTTATATGTTGTTAGTATTCCTTTTTATGCTAATCTTGAACTCCTTTTGGCCTTTGATTATTAATTAAGGTAAAACACCCCAATTGATGGTTTTAAATATGCCACTTAATTAATTAAGAACATTAATTCTATTGCCTTAACTCAATGTAACTTAATTGTTCACTAATGGTTTTTAATGCCCTTTAATCAATTTATGTATTTTCACAACCTTTATGGCTCGTCTTTAATTAATACAAGAACTAAATGTTAATATTTTAATTACTGTAAATTTAATTGTCCATTAGTTGTTGGTAATTTTCCTTTAATTGATTTAGGTATTTTTATAACATTTTATGGCCCTTTTTGTTTAAATATAAACTATATTTAATATGATCATTATAGGGTATTTTATGATCCCTAAATGAAACTAGAGATTTCAGGTCTTGGTTTATTTAATTCTAAGAGAAATTGCCCTAGAAAATAAATTAAATACACTACAAAATTTGAGAACACATATTCACCTATTTTAAATAGGTATTTATTTGTCATAATATGACACTTATAAAAAGTGATAATTTTAGGGTATTACAAATGGGATATGGAAAATGAAATTCTTTCTTGGCTTTCTTTAGTTATATACATGTTAAAATATGTATGAGAAGGATTTAGTTATTTTCAAGTGTTATATTTTGAATATTTCTTTGTTTTGTAAATCTCGTTTCCTGGAACTATGTTTTCTATTCTTTGGAATTATTTAATAACTCTCCTTTATATCTGAGCAAATCTAGTATGGGAAATAGGATGGCCCAACCATCTAAGAAGGTTTTACTGTTTCGGGAGGTTGTCACTAATGTGCAGTGCCAGTTTCCTATGAATGATTGCTTTGTCCTTCCATGTTAGAGTGAATTGAAACACCTTCTAAATATTTAACTAGTCATGGTGGCATGCATTGATTAGAGGCAAGTGGACTCATTTCATCCTAATTTTGTATTCTGATTGTATAAAAGTCATTATTAACTTATCATGGGTTATCAATTTGTTTCTTTTCTGATATGGTTTTAGTTTGTTTCTGGTTTAAGTATCCTTGAGGAATCTTTCATCATTGTTGTTTTTCATCACTGATTGTCATTATTATTAGCAATATGAGAGACGCAATCAAGAAAAAAAATTATTATTATTTTTTTAAATTAGGCACTTATGTCGTCCCAAATATAAATAGGAAGTCATAAGTGGTAATTATGGCATCCCCAATTTACCACTTACGACTGCCCAAAATATAAACAGGGAAGTACCACTTGTGACTTCCTAAAATAAACCTAGTCTATGGAAGATATTAAGTTAGAATGGAAGTTTGACATTTTGTGATTAAATAACAATTTTCATGCAGTAGGTTTTTCATGTGGATAGGAATTGATTTTGGTGTTTTTGAGGGTTTTAAAGTGTCTAAAATGAGATTTTGTATAAGGGCGAGCTTGGATCAAAATTTTAGAACCCTAGATGAAAGTTGAAAAACATTGGGTTGTTGATTTGTGGAATTCCTATGGAGTCAGCTGGGTTTCTCATAGTTTTTGACCTAGTAAATGAATTTATAGACATCTCAAGCATTACTTTGGTATATTATTTGTAATTTTTGAAGTTCTGGATTGGGAGAAATAAAGTTTTGAAGAATAGCCTCTGTTTCTGGACTTTATTTCAGACAGCAGAGATGTTTTGGACTATAAATGGACTTTGGAATGTGGCTGGTCCAAACTAGTATTTTTTTTTAAAAACTAGACACATTAAGGGTTAAATGGGCTTTGGAACCAACGCAAAAGGAGTTTTCTAGAATAAATTATGAATTTTTGAAGTTTGAATATTATTTCTGGAATTTCCTGTACAAGGACGAAAATGAAAGGAATTTAAGCCCATATTTAATTCCTTATCAAGAAAAGGAATATAATAAATATGGACACTTAAAAAAAGGCTTATTTTATGATGGAAATATAAAATGTTTTTTTTAGAGAAGAAATTAATTATATTTATATTTTATTATTTTAAGGCTATTTGAAAAATTGTGCACCGGGAAGGAAAATTATTATTTATAAGAGTGGTCAACCAATAGGTAGTAACTTTAATCCTTGTATGTCTTATGTTGCTTGGTATGTTTGTTATTCCATGATTGTGGACTCGTATCTCCTGAAAAGGCACATGCGTTTGTGTGCATTCAATGTGGTCTAGGTTCGGAGCCCGACTACTATGTTTTCCTTGTGGTTTCATAACGCTGTGGATTTGGGGCTTGCTTTGTTGAATAGTCCTGTATTTGTTTCTAGGACATGTAGTCCTTTTGTAGTTAATACGGTACACATGGTATGTTGCATTTGTGTTACTGCGCGTTTGTCAGTGAATGTTGTTATCTGGTGTTTTCCTGATTATGGTTACATACATACACTGCATATGCATTACATATGAGATTAACGATTGCTCTGGGATCCTTCAGGATTGTACTTCTAGAGCTGATTAGGGATTTAGAGGTAAGAATGCGGAGCAGGATAGAGGTGTTGACGGATGATGCTGTTGGTTATTTGTTATAATCAAGATAACTGTATAATATTTTAGTTGTGTTAGTATCATATTTGGATGACTTTATGTTAACCCTTTAGGAAATGTATTCTTTTGTCATCATATTTAATTTACCAGTATTTTTATCATCCAAACCAATTGCATGCTTTGTTGTTTTTACTCTGATGCCTGACGTAATTAACATGGGAAATGGAACTACAAATTGAATTATAATAAAGGATCACACTACTGCCACCTGAAAGGGTGAGGCCGGTAGGGTGTAACAATAGGGTTAGGCCTTAAAGCGACATGCTAGGTGTGATTAAAGTAGAGAGAATAGTTTTAAGATTAGGCTTCAAAGCAACGTGTGCGATGTGAATGAGAGAGAGTTTGTAATTTTAGGGTGAGACCTCTCAAAGTAGTGTGGTTGCCGTGAGTGTGTGTGTGTGTGTTTTTTTTGGGGGGGGGGAGGGGGAAGTAATTTTAGGGTTATGTTTCACAATAGCGTGCAAGGTGTGAATGTGCGAAAGAGTGTGTAATTTTAGAATTTGGTATTTTGAGGATTTTTTTTTTTAAAAAAAATTTAAAGAATGGAAGCTAATTTAAATTTTCACTTATACAAAGTATTTAATTTTTTTTTTTTAATATTGATTGTGAATAAAAACCAATGTATCAGGAATTATGAGTAGTCATAGTATGGCATATTGTCTAGAAACATTTTTAAATTCTTCACCTAAAGTTCAAATATATAGGTTTGTAATATTTACATTCTTTATATGTGTGTGTGTAAGAACAATGTGTTTAATGGCTCCAACAATTGTAAGAAATACTTCATGGAAAATATTTAGAGTCAATGGGTGCAATGGAAGAGGAATTGGAGGCTTGATCATGGTCGATCAAGATATGGAAGCAAGAGAAGTGAAAAGTTTCAAGGTAGTAAACTTTACCTTACTCTTACATGCTTTTGCTTATTGCTTGCATGAATTGACAGGTTTGTATGCTTATGTGATTATGTAGAATCATGCATTTTTATATGTGATTATGTTTGAAACATGTCATAGGCCTATGTGTTTCATAATAATGCATGATAGTTAAGCATGTCATTATATTATGAAGTTATTAAGTGCAAGTACCATATGTCTTTGAGCGGTAATTGTTAATTTGCGACTGAGATTCTGAGAGTCTCACTCCCAGTAACTAACCATGCTAGGTTACAAGCTTCCCAAGGAAAGAGCAAAGCCAACGTACAAGGGTAAGTGGGAGGATGTAATACCCGGATAATTATCTATCTCGGAATATTATATTTTAGCAAATAATACCTATTTGGAAATAGGTGAATATGTGGTTTTAAAACCTTGTAGGATATTTATTCTATTGTCTAGGGAAATTTCTAATGAAATTAGAGGGATTAAAGTGTCAAAATCCCTAAATGCAATTATGGGCCATGAAATGCCCCGAAAATATTATGATAAATCCCAAGAGGCAATAAAATATTCATTGAAAATTAGAAAGTATGTTGTCTCTAATTTTAGGAATTTTTGGGATTATTTCCCTTGAAAAATAATGAGGCAAAATTAAATATAATTTTGGGTAGCATAAATTGCCCTATGATTTTTAATATTTTACATGGAGCATAAAATACCAATATCAGTAAAATAGTTGTGAGATAATGATTAATCCTAATTAAGAAAATTATCAACAATTAGAAAGTGATTTGTTAAGTAATTAATGGCTAATTGTTTAAGCTTTGAACAAGAGAATATTTAAGGTAGATTATGGAAAATCCTTTAATTAAGTGTTTATGGCTAATATTAGCATAAAGTGTGCTTGCTAATCAATTAGAAAAGATTAAGAAAAATTGGTGAGATTAAGAACATGAAAACCCTAAATCCTAAAAGATTGCTAATCATGGGATTAAGGCTCCAATTAAGCTTCTAGCTAATTTAGATAAATTAAAGAAAAAATAATAATAATAAAGGGAAGAGAAAAAACCAAAATTTGAGTGTGAAAAGGGTTGTGGGTTTTTCAAAGATAATATCATGATATTTTGTTAATTAAATAATAATATAATTAAGATATTTGTGGAAGAACCAGGTTGGATAAATGACAACCGATAGAAATTAAATCCTACCTAGAAAACCATGAACTAAGTTTCTTAGGTCGGGACATATTACAAACAAGTGAATTTTTGTCCGAGAAGTTGGTGTTAGCGGAAGTCATTTCCGTAATCCGTGGGCGAATAAGGGATCAGATGAAAAGATATTTTGTAAACAAAGGGCGGATAAGAAAAGTGATAACCAATGGAAAATAAATCATAACTTGAAATCCTTAAACTAAGTAGAAAACAACTGGACATATTATGAACCAAAGGATTTTTGTCTCGAATTTGGCATTACCCGAAGTAATTTCTCAGAATCGACAAATCTGTCGAAAATGTTCAATGCACAACGGAATACCCTTAATGGGATCAAAAATTTAGTTAACTCGATATTTCCAAAGAGGAAGAATAGAACTTCAAGGTCATGTGTTCTCGGATTTTTGAGATTTTCTAAGATTACGCGATTAGAACACCGATCGAGAGATTTTATCGGGTAAATGCATAAAGTAAGGGGACATTTTTGTGGTGGAGAGAAGAGGAAAATGAGTGATGCTCATAAGGCCACATCTTCATCATCCTAGCCCTTGATGCAAAAGTTGATCCAAGGGGATGAGATCCTTTGGCTTTTGCTATAAATAGCCTTTCACATTTCTCTTCAAACTCACCAATTCACAAAGGAATCCTAGAGAGAGGTTAGAGAGAAGTGAGAGCAAGGAGGAGCTCGGAAAAGGAGTAGCGAAGTCTTTGGGTAAGTTCTTCGGTCCCTAGTCTTAAGCTTTGGTAGTTCCTTCCAGTAGTTATAGTAGAAATGTTAGATTAATCTTTAATCTTCCAAGTTAGTTTAGATATCATGTTTTAGGGATAAATATGATATTTATTTCAAAAAATATATTGGAGATGGAGATATGTCAAAATTTTGGAAGATTAGAGTTGAAGTAACGAAGTTCTGGCGAAATTCCGCCAATTAGGAGAGTTAGGGGCAAAATGGTAATTTGCACCTAAAATGCCTATTATGATGTTGGGCCTTGATAATATGATATTATCCTTATAGGATATCTGTAATCACGTACCGCTGTTGTACCGCTGTTGTACCGCTGTCAAAAAGTACCGTTTCCGTCAACGAAGGTACGTTCGTACCGTAACACTAACTCGATGTTTATTGTATGCGTACATGTGCTATGTGTATGGTATGTTTATGTGAGGCGTTGATAGCTCGTGGTATGTTCAATGTAATCGTTATTATGCTTGCCGGGTGTTGGGATACGTTTGCTAGGTACGAAAGGCTTGTGCGAAATGCTTGGTGCGAAATGCTAAGTGCGAAACGATTGCTAGGTGCGAAACATATGCTAAGTGCGACATATCTCGCCAGGGGGCGCGTGTGTGCTTGTTGGGATAAGCTTGTTTGTATGCTCATATACCGTCTATGTTGTATATATAAACATGAGGTTAACCGTTACCTGAGGTGCAATGGGCATTGAACCTCAGCTTTTGACATAGCGTCGGGATCGGAGGACCAAGGATCGAGGAGAAAGGCAAAGCGACGCATAGGGACTCGGAAGACTTTCTTCTTTTGTTATTTACTTTTGAAAACACTCGGTATGACGTACCACTACTGTAAACAGCCAGACTTACGGCATTTTGAATATAAATATCAGTTACTCAATCGCTCCGATGCTCTACTCTGATGAAAAAAATATATATATACTGCTTTTGAAAATGGGATGTTACAGAGGAGAAATAAACATCCTATGGTATTGTTTTGTTAGAAGTGGGAATATGTTTAAATAATTCTATGAGCTATGTAAACTTCCTATTTAGCAAGCATGTTTATGATGACTTCCTACGTTGAGCTCTTTTCAGAGCATATTTTGTAATACCTAAAATTCCTATTTAGCTTAACCATTATATTTTGATAGGAAATGCCTATTAAAAATAGGTGAATATGTGGTCTCAAAATTTAGTAGCTTATTTAATTTAATTTAGGGAGTTTTCTCTTAGAATTAAATAACCAAAGACCCAAATTTTCTAATCTTCATTTGGGGATCATAAAATACATAGTTTATATTTAATCATAAAGAGCCATAAAATGTTATAAAAATACCTAAATCAATTAAAGGAAATTACCAACAATTAAAGGACAGTTAAATTTACAATAATTAATCGTATTAATTTGCAAAATTAATTAAAAGGCATATTAAAAGTCATCAATTAGGGATATATTAATTTAATGAAAGATCAAGAACCAATAAGGGTTCAATATTAGCATAAAGTGAATTATTAATGATCATAATTAATTTAAGAACCTGTCATACTTTGACAATTACACCTATTAACTGTAAAACCCTAAAAGTCTCTATTTGTAGTGAATGCTATATTTTGATAAATTATGCATGTTAAATAAAGGAGAATATGTTGTCTTTAAATTTTGTAGATTATTAATTAGATTTTAGACAATTTTCCTTAGAATTTAATAAACCAAAGATTAAATTTAAGACCACATCTAAGGATCATAAAATACAAAATAATCATCATATTAAACCATGGTTCTTAAAAGAAGTAAGATAATGTTATGAAACACTTAAATAAATTAAGGGAAATTATTAAGGATTAACAGGAAATTAAGTCTTCACTAAATAAATAATTGTAAATCTTCATAATTAATCAAAAGGCTAATTAATGAAGAATTGATCTTGTCTAATAAAGCACTTGATTAAGATGTTAATTAAACTTTAATCAATCTTTGAAAAGTCAACAAATACAAGTAAGAGTTAATTAATCCTATAAATAAGCTAAATCCTCTTGTAAATTGATTAGCCAATGATAAATCAAGAAAATGATCTTAATCCTCATTAAATTAAATGGACCAATAGGAGACTTGAACCATAGATTAATGGTAAGGATTAAACTTGAACAAACACAAATGGAATCCAATGGTCCTATTTAATTCTATAATTAACCTTAATCCTTGTGTAATTGAATTAGCCAATGGAAAATCAAGGAAATAAGTTTAATCCTTGTGAAAAAGAAAATAGACCAATGGGAGAGGAAATAAGTGTTAGATTGCACATGGGAGAGAGAAAGAGGGAGAGGGAGGGGGAGAGAGAGAGAGATTAAAATATAATTTTTTTATGAGCACATGTTGAATTAAAAAGAAAATAAAAATAATTAGCTAAATCCTATGTAATTAAGATTGACCAATGAGATCATTTTCTTCCTAAATTGAGCCTTCATGAAGACACAAATCCACCTAAGCCATTGATAAGAAAAGATGATCCAAGGGATGTAATTCTTGGACTTTTACTATAAATAGGGGCCTTGCCCTTCACAATTCTTCACACCAAATCTACCTCCAAGAGGTGATTTCTAATAGAGTAAGAGAGTGAAGCAAGGAGGAGGAAGGAGTAGTAAGAAGCTTCAAGAGGTAAGCTTGCTTTTAGTTTCTAGTTTTTAGTTCTTATAGTTCTTAGTTTTTAGTAGAATTGTTAGTTTTAATCTAGAAAATAGGTAAAGTAATTTCCCATAATTTTTTTAGGCCTCATTGCATTGAAAGATGCCTAACGAGGTAAAAACATGTTGGGGAGTGACTTTTAGGATTGATGAAACAAGTTAGAATAAGATAGGGAACTGTGGGGTTTTGCTGGGCTGTTGGGATCAGTCAGATAGAGGGCATTATTTGATATGTAAATTTATATTCAAAATTCTGAAATAATTCATGATCATAGTAGACATATGTATAGCTTTCCATTGATATAAAATATGTATCAAATAGAGGTCTATAGAGAGAGATAAAAATTCTGGAAATAAGACTACGTTTTCTGGAGAAATTCTGGGCAGAGGTTGAAGATCATTAAACTGGGACTGATTCACTAATTATGGGTGAAAACCATTATTTTTCCACAAAAGTAGACAAGCTAAGGTTCCCAAGGAATTTTACAGAACCTCGTTTCAATGTTTGTGGATTTAGTTATGAATTTTCAAAGTTATCGAAAAATCTGCCCAGAAATGCTGAAACAACTTTTTTTATGAAAATTAAGGTATATAATTGGAATAATAAATCCACCAGGGATAAGAAGGGTCAGTAGTGGCTAAAGTACCTCTTAGACTATGATTTATAAAGAAATAATGCGGTTATACATTTATAGGCAATCCGAGGAGACATACCGAACGACAAACGTATCACTAGCCACACGGACTAAGGTACGGACACGTACTATAATACTAACTCTGATGCTTATTGTATGCATATATGTGATGGATGATTTCATAAAGTCATAGACAAGACTTGGTCTTAGGTCATGTACCATGACTAAGTTTGTGGGACTTAGATCACTACATATACATTCAGCTTTATATACGGGTTATGATTTTGATAATACCGCTACAGTTTTCCTAGCGCTGAGGACACGATAGGCCATCGTGGCACGGTGAGGTGCATACATAGATAACTTTACATGTGATGTATACTGTTGATATATTAATCTTACATCTGCTATGTACTTATGTGTTGATTAATGCTGTAATGTCATAAATATCTGTCATACATATATTGTTTTACATGAGCATGAGATTAACTGTTACCTGAGATCTGATGGGCATTGGACCTCAGCTCTTACTGTAGCTTCAGGGTCTGGAGGACCAAGGACTGAAGAAAGGGGTAAGCAGCACACTTGAGTACCGGCCAGAGACTTATTTTGGAGACACGTCTATATTTCTACATAGTTAGAATTTTATATACTCGGATAAATGTACCGTTATAATACCCGTTAAATGTATCGTTCTTTATGAACAGACAGATACGCCACAGTTAATGATATATCAGTTACTCACTCCTTTACTTGCTCCAATGCTCTACTCTGATTGAAAAAAAAAATCTACTTTTGAAAAATGGGGTGTTACATATTCATTATTTCATTTTTTGGTATGTAGAAGACAATCTCAAATGCTTATAAATTTTGGTATGGGCAAACAAGACGTATAGAGCTTTCGAAAAAGTGTTAAATCAGGTTAATTAAATGTTTTAACCATGAGTTATGAGGTTTTGAATTTTTGGCACAAGTTTATGTCTGAAGAAAAGCAAGTTTATAAACTTGTACCAATTTGGACAGTGTCAGGATAGACTGATATTTGTAACACCTAAAGAACTCCAAGAACTTTCCAACAGAAATTTCGAGCACCCCTCATACGGGTTTCCTAGAATTATTGATGATTTTTTAAAGTTGGACAAAAAAACTGGAAATACGAAATGAGCAGTAACCCAAAGATAAATATGCAAGTTTCAGTTTATGGGCTTAAATTATCCATTCGCCTGAACTACAGCACTTCTGAATGGATAGTAAAGTTGAAATGGCTGATATGACATAAGGTATATATAGAAGTCATGTAGTATTAAAAATTTACAGGCAGGCTTTAATACGTGGAGTAGTTAGTGTCAGAGTGTTCAATCAATAATAGTACTTGTTGGAAAATCAGCTGTTAGACTAAAATAAACTATTATTTAACTTTTTGCTATAATAGCCTTCTCGTCAAAATTTTTCAAAAGTTTTATAAATTTTTTCGCCAGATTCTCAAACATAAAAACTTTGGACATCCCTTGCCACATGAATTTGATGTCTCTAGATTTCTTGTCTATTTCTTTTGAAGCAGGTTCCGCAAGAATAATTTTAGCTAGCACATCACTGTTTTTATATACATTAAATGATTCTTTTCTAAAAAAAAGTAATGAGACAAAATAAAAGGGAAATAAGTAAAGAGGTATATTGTTCTTGCCATATATATTAGAGAATAAAAAAGAATGTAAATATTTGAAATATAATGAATTATTTATACATTCTAAATTATGGTTAAACATTAAGAAAATTACTAGATTATATGTCATTTCAGATCACCACTCATAATTCCTAATATACTAACATCCACTAACATTCAAAAGAAGGAAAGACTAAAAACTTAGATACATATATAGTATATTGCCAATTTAATTAACGACTCTTTAATAAAAAGTTATCCTAAAGAGGCCTAAACCCATTGTTGTGAAACTCGTAACTTGACTATTTAAGTTTACTGTTTTACATTTTTAACTTACAAAATCATATTAACTCTCTCTTAAACTCATGCTAGTTGCAAACTTGGATGAATTTACAACTTCACACACTAAATTTACAATTTTTACATTTCTAGTTTATAAAATGATGGTAAATCACGATTAAACTTGTGCTAACTTTTGAGATTTGATTATCAAATGGCTGCTTAGTTGAATTTTATATAAATTTGTTTGTTGAGCATCATAAAGTATGAATGTGATGAGCTTAATTTCAATTACTTGAAATATTCAAATTAATTATTGTCATTTTCTATGTTTTAGTTCTATAATAATATACTTTTAATAGTTATTTATTGATAAAAATAAACTCTTACAAAATTACGTCATGAGTTTGACAACCTTGCATAAACCTAAAGTTATTCTTCCTTCCTCTCCCCTATAAAAGGCCTTGTACTAAAATAAAAATTACTCTTACTCAACCCCCCCCCCTTCCGGGGAGGCTGTGTTTTGTGTTGCTTCGCGTGCCGGCGCAGATTTTGATGGACAACCCATCATCTCTTCGACTTCAAGGTGAATCGTTCAGATCTGGCTTTTTTGAGTTGCGATGGAGGTATGTTTGGCTCAAACTCATAAACTATTGCAATTATATTTAGATATGGCGTGAAATGCTTTGTTGTCGGTGAGCTGGTGTCGTAGATTTGATTTTTGAAGCAAGTAGTCATATCTCTATGGTGACAATTTTAGGATCTGCAACTTTTCTTTTGTCAGATTACTTTTATTTATTATTATTATTTTTATGTATTTGGTTTTTGTCGTTGGGTTTTTCTAATTGCCTTTGGTAGGATTTTGTCTACGAGTTTGAGTCTTAATCTTTATGTTTGGTTTGAGTTTTCTCTTTTATTATATTTGCTTTGATTTAACAAAAATCAGTTAAGGATGTTGGTCTTTTCTTTTATTTGTGCAGTTAACCAAGTCTGAAAATTGATAATGATGAAGATCGTGAGGATAAAAATATCATTGAGTCTTATGGGACGCTTATATTTTTCTATTAAATCAACGATATACCAAAGATACATTAATGTGTATTTTGGCTGGTAAAATGCTTCAGCATGAAACTTACGTAACGTTTAATTTTGACGTGTCTGCTATGAGGTTCTCTGAAAAAAAAAAAAAAAAAAAAAAAAAAACCTACAGTTTGATTATTTTTGGAGCTAAATATTGGGTCTTCCAAGACTATTTTTACATGCATAATTTTAACTATTTCTTCATATCTCTCCAACTTTGGTCTTTATCCTTTCGGTTTCTCCTTTATTTGTAAATTAAAATTTGGTTATTTAAAATTCTGTTCATAGGCCATGAAATCAGATTGAAGATTGTAGTCATTGCAACAGTTGGGGTAGTATTTTTTTCCCCTATCACTTGTATGCCGAAAATATTTGTTGCCATTGAGCCGCCAATGCATTTTAAGATACATTTGGCAAAAAACTATCTAAGTCAACTCCATATCTTTGATTCCAACCCATTTCTAACTTTCATATAGATATTCCCCATATTTCATTAGCTATTACTGACTTAATGTTGTCAACGGTTGAGATGAGAAGTGAGTTGATTATGGGCACAATTTCAGCATTTAGTTGCTTCTCACTGTGTCGTCATTCTTGCATGCCAAAATCTGAAAAGTCAAGCTCATCATCATAATTGCCGGAGAATCTAGCAGCTCATCGTCGATCATCAAGCTCAAATAAGGAAGGTGCTTCATCATTATGAACGCTGTGAGAAGGAAGTTTTCTCACATTGACTTTCCAGATTTTAGTTTGCAAGAATGACGACGCAGTGAGACAACTCATCATTGAAACCGTGTCCACAATCAACTCAGTCCTCACCTCAACTGTTGACAACATTAAGTTGACAATAGCTAATGAAATGTGGGGATACACATACAAAAGTTGGAAATGAGTTGAAATCAAAGATAAGGAGTTAACTTTTATACTTTTTTGCCTTATGTATATTAAATGCATTGGTGGCACAATGGTCAGTAATATTTTCAGCATACAAGTGGTAATAGCAGTGTGTTGGAGAAAGATGACAAATAAAGATACTGTCGCAAGGAGAAGGACAGAGAACTGAGGTAACAATAGAGCAAGTACTTATCAATGATATTTAATCTTTGCCTATCAATCTACGATATCCCAAAAAGTATGTATATTCAATATTGATAAGTAGATTTTCAATTCTATATTTATTTTGACATATTTTAAATTGAATTTTGACACACTACTCTTCAAATTAATTGATCTTACATATAAATGTCGTTATACAAATATTCAAGCCGCTCATATTGATATAATACTTTAGAAATGTTGGTGCAGTTTGTAGATGGATCACCAATGATACTTTGCAACATTCAATAACTTGTTATGTATGCCAAACTTTAGTCTTTATTATATCCTTTCAATCATTTCCCTATTTGTTAATTGATTATGATTATTTAAAGTTCTATTCATATGCCATAAAATCATATCGTAGATTGTAGTCGTTGGCATGGTCAAAAATATTGATTTTGTATAAATATTTTATATTGCAAGCTTAATCAATGGACACCTGGAAGAATTTCTGAAGTTGCCCTCGTACTTCAACACTCCTAAGGTTTTGGTGCATAATCAAGTTAACACAAGTCTTAGCATGAGGTAATGCAAATGGACTAGATTAATGTACGATTAATCAAAGGAATGTGTTCCGTGGCGGAACACAAATGTCTCAGCCCTGGAGGCTGGTTAGCTTCAATATAGGATCTGGTAGGCTTATCCAATGTTATCTATGGCACAGATAACAGTGGGCAAGATGATCACTGTACACAACAGAGGTGTGGGGTGTGTGCACAGTGGGACGATATCTAAAGAGTAAGGGAGAATACGTGTGTACCGTTCACCAGGGTGTGCCCCTTTTATTTATAACCGAGCCGGTTTGATCCGACTCTCTAGGCAGCATGCTCCCATGATGCCGTGCGCTGTGCCCCCATTTCCTGCACCATTGAGGTAGTGGGGATAGGTGTGGGGTAGTTGGCCTCTTAGTGGGCTTGACTTGGTCTGGCCCATTTCCGAGGTCCATAACAGTTGCCCCCAAAGTCGGCTATTCGGGCTTACGAATTGCCGAGTTTTACTCCGGTGTAGGCCCCGATTTTCCAGGCCCTTATTTCTCTGAGCCAGTTTGGGTTCTAATTTCAATTGGCCGTAACCGTATCCTACATTCGTGGTGAGTAGAGATTTGCACAAGCATTGCCGCGGATCTTATATATCGATCCCGACCTCGTACACTAGAACCCGACCTCGTGCGTTTCCACAAGCCGCCTAGGAATGGGTTCGGTCCCCACCTAGATGCCGACCTCGTCGTTTTAGGGTCTTCTTTTGGATTCATCAATTCACCTCGGATGTTGTACGACTTGGTACTCGGCTCAGGGTTTTGAGCAACAATGCCGACATACCAGCAAACGCGACCGTTCGCCTAGCTAAGTGTCTTTTCGTTTGCTTGCGTCGCATCGTATATCCGTCGTTTCCGATTATAATGACACGTGCCTTCAAGCGCCGCCTTTGGTTAACGCGCCCATTAATGCCCTACGTCATATCGTCATCATAGCTTTCTAGGGTTTTTCTTTTAGCCCTTCGCAACCGATGTAACGTATCGGCTTCTAAACGTCATATCTCTAGAACTCTTATAAGTGCTCCTCACACCCTTCATCATCCCTTTTCTTCGTCTTCTCAACTTTGAAGAATCGCACTGTGACTTCCCCTTTTCGAATCGCTTCTTGCTCTCTCGTTCTCTTGCTTCCGTGTATTGTTTTCTCAGTTGTTCTTGAAACACCAGCATGTTATAATTCATATTTTGCTCTTTGGCCTGGGTATTGAGGTGTTGAACGACTGTGATGACTGTGAATTCCTCTCCAAACGAAAAATGTCGA